>CM061748.1:43274627-43605829 GCA_030979885.1 Lolium multiflorum | reverse complement strand
TTCTTCCAGCACATACCCGAAACAGGATCCATCGTCGTCGTACTACGGAGGTGCCACTTCATGGGCACCATGGAATTGAACTCCACTTAGGCCAAAAAGCCTAAGCTTGGGGGGAGGTATACCGGCATCACTCATTCTTTGCATATTATGGTTGCTGTATACTTGTACATACTTGTTTAGCTTCTTAGAGTGGTTTTCTAATAAGAGGGAGATGATATTTGGGGAGGTGCTGATTGAAAACAGATTCTGGACTGATACCAAAAAATTCTCAAAAACAGCCAGAACGTTATTTTGCGAAGCCAATTTTTTTGCATGTTCCCCAGGTTATTATCTAACTTTCATTAGTTGAACACTTTTCAAGCTGGGCAGCGGAAGAATTTCTTAAAAATCGATTACCGTACTGCTGTCAAGTTTTGTAGATTTCTGCTACTTTGTGTTTATGTGACTCTTCTAGTTTTCATTATCTTGTTCTTGCTTTGTTTCTTTCCTAAAACACAAAAAGACCAAAAATATTTCTGTTGTTTCTCTTTACCATTTGTTTATTTTGGTTTCTTGCTTTCATTTTGCTTTATTTGCTATCGTTGGTTTGATATAAGAAAATCCAAAAAGATTTTGCTTTGTTTACTTGTTTCCTTTTGTTCTTGTTTCCAATTCGAAAACACCAAAAATATTTGCTGTTATTCTTTGGTTTTGTAAAGTTCATTTTGGAGTTCAATGGTCTTCGGTGGTTGGAGCTTGGTTTTCACTCCATATTATTCAAGCTACACAAGTGAAAAGGCAATAATGATGATCTACAACAATTGGATTGTGGTGAGAGGCTGGTATGAACTCTATTTGTTTTCATTTTTGTACATATACTCATCCATGTGAGCATGCTTAGTCGGTTCATGTGAGGTATATGTCATTTAAGAAAGTCTAGTAGTTAATGGTCTCTCATGTTTAGCTCCAATTTATTAATATGAGTAGCATGTCATAAATATTTGTAGATTTATTCATAGATAGATATGACATTGTGGTAACCTCCTCTGAATAATTCACTTGGACCAACTTGGCACATGCTCACGCATGCATATGACTGAATTAGAGTCAATTAATGCTTCAGAGTTGTTGTATCACTTTTATGCCTCCGTTAATTTATTTTGTCGCAAGCATGATTATGACGATTATTGCTCTCTTGATTGTGGCTTCCCGAGTCTATTACTGTAGCCTTCACTGCTTGTGCGTGGGAGTATTGCTAAAATTGCTTCCAAACCCACAAAACCAAGTTATTCAAAGTGTCCACTATAAATACCTATGCATGGCATTTCAAACCATTTCAAGTAAATTCTCATGCGCTACCTTTAAAAACCTTCAAAATGCTTTCCTCAATTTGTGTTTATGTTTTATAGCTCATGAGGAAGTATGTAGTGTTTATCTTTCAACTTGTCATTTACTTTGACAGGACTTTCACAATGGACTAGTGGCACATCTGCGTATCCAATAATTTTGCAAGAGGAGCTTCAACGGGTTTCCCAGCCCCAATTAATTAACTTTCATTAGTAATTCTCTTCACATGCTGCCCTGATCTATCAGTAAGTGACAATTTACAAACCCAAACCTCCCCTCCATGGTATGAGAATGTTGGAAGGCACCGGAGGATTCGGTTAAAAGAAAGCCAAGGTTGGGGGAGTGTCATCCATAATGAAACTAAAATACATGTGTGAACAAAGGGGATGATCTACCTTCTTGGTAGAGATAACGTCCTTCATGGACGCCGCTCTTGAGTCTGGTTGGTGAGGTAGTTAGAGTACCCATTACCATTCGTTGACAACAACAAACCTCTCAAAATAATTTTACTCTAGTTTTACAAATGAAAAGCTCTAGCACATGTTAATCCCTGGTTCCCTCTCCGAAGGGTCAATCTTTTACTTTTACATTGAGTCTCCATCCTTTCTTTGAGCACTTTCTTGAGAGCACAACTGTTATTCTTAGTATAATATGCTTGTCCCAAAATATGATTAGCTATGGTATAACTTTGATGCTTTTATCTTTGATAATCTCTATTTCCATTCTTTCCATGAACTTCAAAGGTGCCCGAGCATTTATGTTTTGCTGTACAAATACGGGCAAGCGAGATACCACTTTATCATATCCTTTTATGAACATTGCAATCCTGGTGATAGACATGATTCATGATGCTTATTGTTAATTTGTTGGTACCTTTTCCATGATTGACATAGCTATTAGATGATTTTATTTGTATGTATCTTATTATGAACTAGCGGGGTGACCCGCGCAATAGCGCGGCTAGCACTCGTATTTTTTTTAGATTTAGTAACTAATTCATTGACCTTGTATCGATTCCACCACACCATCAATCAATTTTGTCTAATCTTTTGTGCAGTGATTTTTCCATGTCAAGTAACACGAACAAAAATCTGTGATGTACCAGCTTGACACATAAACCAAAGATCATAAGGATTATGATCGATCCTTGCATATTGTTTGCATGAATTATATGACATAAAAACCAATATTTGTGACATCACCTTGATACAAATGGTAAGATAAGTAGATGAATAAATTGAGAAAACCATTTCTGCATCCATCCCTGAATCACCATCGATTATCAATTTCTTGCTGACCGAGTGCGTACTTTTTTTGTGGGTATTTGTGTATGATATAGTAATATTTTCTTATCCTTTATACAATGAAGTTGTATCATATAAAAACAGACATTGAAGCTTAGCATATTGCACACTTACAAAGGCATCATAGGTTAGGAATGTTGAGCAGTATTGTGCATCGATCTTGTTTTGGAAGGGTCGTTGAAATTATATGGAGCCTGTGCTTACATTTCCCTATGATTTACTCGTATGCGCATGATCAGTATGTGCAGTTGGCTCATCTAACGGGTCATTCATCTAGATTTCAAACTACCGCTTTTGGTGGCTGCCTTTCCTGAGCTTCAGCAATTGCAAAGTACATTTTGGAGATGAGAATGACAGTATACTTCCCAATGAAATGCCGTGGATCAAAGATTATATATGCATGGCGACCATATGTGTTTACTGCGTATTGAAGTTTTACAAATATATATGTAATATGTTTTTCGCAACTGGTCCCTTCACTTTAATTGTGTGCTTTTGTCATAGCAATATCTTAACTTTGCTCTCATATCTTTTTGAGTGGTATTTTATTAACGATGTTGGAGAGCTGTTGACATCACTTGGACATCAGCACCATCTCATGTAGCCAAAGCTAGTATGTTTCAGAATTATATGACATAAAAACCAATATTTGTGACATCACCTTGATACAAATGGTCAGATAAGTAGATGAATAAATTGAGAAAACCATTTCTGCATCCATCCCTGAATCACCATCGATTATCAATTTCTTGCTGACCGAGTGCGTACTTTTTTTGTGGGTATTTGTGTATGATATATTAATATTTTCTTATCCTTTATACAATGAAGTTGTATCATATAAAAACAGACATTGAATCTTAGCATATTGCACACTTACAAAGGCATCATAGGTTAGGAATGTTGAGCAGTATTGTGCATCGATCTTGTTTTGGAAGGGTCGTTGAAATAATATGGAGCCTGTGCTTACATTTCCCTATGCTTTACTCGTATGCGCATGATCAGTATGTGCAGTTGGCTCATCTAACGGGTCATTCATCTAGATTTCAAACTACCGCTTTTGGTGGCCGCCTTTCCTGAGCTTCAGCAATTGCAAAGTACATTTTGGAGATGAGAATGACAGTATACTTCCCAATGAAATACCGTGGATCAAAGATTATATATGCATGGCGACCATATGTGTTTACTGCGTATTGAAATTTTACAAATATATATGTAATATGTTTGTCGCAACTGGTCCCTTCACTTTAATTGTGTGCTTTTTTCAGAGCAATATCTTGTAACTTTGCTCTCATATCTTTTTGAGTGGTATTTTATTAACGATGTTGGAGATCTGTTGACATCACTTGGACATCAGCACCATCTCATGTAGCCAAAGCTGGCTTCACTGGACATATTTTCTGGGAAGTCTCTATTCCGATTATTTGGAACTTTTCGAAATAGGGAAATGGCTATATCTTTGATCACAGAGATCCTTCCTTTGCTAGAACGAAAGTATGTTTCAGAAAGCTTTGATCAAAGGTTCAAGGTTACCTACGGATCAAAGCTTTTGGTTTGTATAGAGTTGCTCTTATAATTTTGCTTTAGGACTCTTGCCCTTTACATACTGTAAATTTTTTCTTCTTTCAATAGAAAATCGACCGTACATCATTGTTGAGCTAAAAATCTACAAACTGCTGACCTACTGTTTTAAGTACAAAAAAAATAAGAAGTAAATGTTACCTAACATTCTCCCAAAAGAGTTTACTCAATTTCTATTGTCATGTACTCTGCAACCATTATGCGAAAGGATCTCGCAACTGCAAAACTGAAGAAGTGATGAAATATATAAATACTGGCTGAGTTGTGGCAGTAAGATTTAGTTGTTGTTTCTAGCATGGAGGGCAAGCAGAAGTAGCAGCAATATTATGATCATTCAGCCATTTGCAGGCAGGTGAATATTCATTAGTGGTGTGATTTTAAATTAAAGAACATGTAGAATGTATAATAAGAACTGTGTAGTTTACACTTACCAAATTCACGGAGCAAATTCTCACACAATTTCTGCACCCTAGGAGCATCACAATGGAGAGAATTGTAGAAATAAATAATAAGTAATTGCTTCTCGATGTAAACTTTTGAGTCTAATAGAAAACGTCCTTTGTCAAAAAAAAAAATGCTTACAAAGTCGCTTGCGCAATGGTCATCCGAGAGAGAAAAATCCAAAGGAAAAAAGTATGTGTTCTTTCCAAATATTCTGACAAATATGCACCACAATTTGACCATGTACGTACCAATTTCACTTTATAGTGAGAGATTGTAGCACTTGACCGAAGATCAAAAACAATGTAACCATCCATATGTCCCAGGCCAGCTTTTCACTCTGTTTCACCTTCAGATTGTCATTATCTATGTACGTATACATCACGGGTTAATACCAAAGCAAATTGGTCATGCCAAGACGGCTTCGTGGCACATTCTCCAGGATGGACTATGAATTGACATGCATAAGACAGGTGGGTGCGCCAAGCCAGACGTACGATAACTAACGGTGGCCACTGGATCGAGGTTCACCTCTACATCGACTTTTCCCATACATATCAGGCTCCAAATCATCACCCGCTTGATGCAAGGATACCCCATGGTTGACCTGCAAGCATGTCTGAGTGTGTGGTGTTGATAGCATGGTTATTAGGTACTGACCCGCTGAGGCCTTACTCGGAGTCATCGAGCTCCAACTTCACCAAAAACACAAACTTCCTCGCTGTTGGGCGGCTGCCAGCAAGCATGGTGTGTGATCATGTTCGCGGTGGCCACCAGGTGAACCAATTCATGGAATTTAAGAAAAAGGGATCTGGAGCTCTATGCTCCGGGAGAAGAAATTCCGTGGACATTTGTACTCCATGAACGTTGGCGAGAACAACAGCAACCTCGTTTTCTTGCTAAGATTAGGCTGCTGGAGTTCACGGACGACGGCTGGCTGGCTGTACATCTAAGATTTGTTTCATCCATTAGTGTACCTGTGCAAACGAAACTTTCAGACGTCATTGCCGTTAGGGCTGAGTCACCGAGAATCCATGGCTCGATTCCATCTTCCCGGATGTGGTGGAGCAAGGCCGCCGAAGTACGGCATGCTACGATTTGGACGGGAAAAGTGGCGAGCTTGCTATTGTTCGCTATGCCGCCATCACCATTAGGGCTTTCCAATGATCGACTGCATCATCTTTGCATCAGCACGTAGAATATGATCCGGATTGATCTTTATTGATAGATGCCACATCAGGTTTGCATCACGGCATCAGCAGGTGCAATACAAAACTGACTGATCATTACTGTGAGAATTGATGCCCTCTGATTTGAAAGAAAAAACTAATCTCACGAATCTTCCTGTGTATGAAAGACGCCTGGTGAATCGTCTTGGAAATATGAGTCATAGTAGTCGATCTTGCACATATCAAATAATTAATACGTGAATTGTACATACCTGACCGCTCCGCCTATTCTCCGTTGCTGCAACCGAACGGACATGTTGATGCATCACACAACTGCTGTTGGCGATTTTTTCATGCATGAGGTGCAGTTTCAATCGGCCAGATAGTTTGGTGCAGATCTGATCGGCTATTTCATGGGTAGGAAATTTTTCATGCATGAGGTGCAGTTTCAATCGGCCAGATAGTTTGGTGCAGATCCGATCGGCTATTTCATAGGTAGGAAACCCTGTTGTGTACGTCTCGGTATTTTCTTGTGCGTATGTATAAGACGCGTACCTAATCTGATCCATTGGTTATGTAAAGTTTAATCTCCACCACTGATTGTTTGTTGTTTTAATTATATAATAGATTGCTTAAGTACTTGCCATATCATGAGAATATTTTACATCATATGAACAAATGTGTTCGTGAAAGTTCTTTTATCGCACTCAGTTGTAACTGAGCTTGCGGACAAGCAATAAGCTAAGCTTTGGGGGAGTTGATACGTCTACTTTCCGAACTTTGCCATTGTTTTGCCTCTAATTGTGTATTTTGGCAACTAACACGGACTAACGCTGTTTTCGCAGAATTGCTCGGTGTCTCGTTTTGTGCGGAAATTCAACTTGGAAAATCCTCGGAATTTGTCGAGAAGGCTTATTTTCCGGAAGAATCACCGAACGAAGGGCAGGCCTGGGGAGGCCCGGGGCCCCCAGACACTAGGCCGGCGCGGCCTGGAGGGGCGCGCCGCCCTAGCGTGTGGCCTCCTCGGCCACCTCCGCCGCCCCGGACTACTTAAGGGTTTCGATCTAAAAACGCGAGACGAAGTCAAAGTCGCCGAAACCATCCAGGCGCCGCCACGTCGCGAAACTCCATCTCGGGACCAGAAACTCCGTTGGCACTCGGACGGGGAATTGGAGGAGATCATCGCCATCATCACCACCGACTCTCTCCATCGACCAGCCATGTTTCCCCATCCATGTGTGAGTAATCCCCATTGTAGTTTGAAGGGGATGGTAGGGATTGGATGAGATTGGTCATGTAATAGCATAAATTGTTAGCATAGTGCCTAGTGTCCGTAGTCGTACTTTTATGATATTGTTGTAACTTGTTAGGCTTAATGCTTGTCACTAGGACGAGTGCCATGATCTCAGATCTGAACATTTTGTTTCATGATGATATGCATTGTTTGATCTTCCCTGCAGTTGTTCTATACGTATTGTTGTCCAGAACCGAGGCCCCAAAGTGACACAGTGGGACAACGGTGAGTGATGTGAGGATCACATGTGTTGAATGTGTCCTTTATCAGTGTTCTATTCAGGAAGTACCTTAATTTCAGTAGATTCCCTAGAGGCCAGCTGCCACCGGCTGGTAGGACAAAAGATGTTGTGCAAGTTTCTCATTGCGAGCACGTACGACTAAATATGGAATACATGCCTATTGATTGATTAGTACTTGGATACCGTTTTATTATTATCTACAAATGCCCTTCTTTGATTGTTACATGAGTTTCTCTCATCCATGCTCGTCATCCATCCCCGTGCCTACAGTATTTTAATCCGGTTGTTTACTATAATCACTATTGCTGTCTTTGTTACTCAGCTGCTGTTATTTCACTACTGCTTGCTATAAAACTGTTACTCTGATAAACTCTTGCGAGCAAATCATTTCAGTGCGGCTGAATTGACAACTCCGCTAAGGTTTCAAGTATTCTTTGTCTCCCCTTGTGTGAATCAATAAATTGGGTTTTACTTCCCGCGAAGACTACCCTACTTGTGGGTCATCAATAAGCGTACGATTATCATCAACTACCAAAAGGCAAGTGTCACACATCATCCTAGTATTTTTTCTATGCACATTGTAGTTATTTTCAGTAGCTATGTATGTGTAGGATTTATTTTAAATATATATTTCTATGCTAAGAAACCTATCTAGGATAGCCATATGATTCCATGCCTTGTTCTTTGCCGCCACCATAGTGTAGTATGCTTAGCTGCCCCATTGTAGACGCGTGGTTGGGAATTCATGACATGATATGTGTTGTTGGAAAATGTTGCATTTATGTAATAAAACAACTAATGATAATGAATCATCTAGGTGGAAAGTGGAATGATTGGTTTATGTTGAGTGGTTGCAACAGAGTCATATCTATGGCGGTCTTGTGTATCTCACTTGTGCACGGTCACCCAGGTATCAAAGAGATTGGACGTGTTTCTTGTTTATTAGCTTCCATGTACAGCCACATGTCATATAGGCTCTGGCTTGACTATGTAAGTTGTAGGAACCTAACCTGACGTGACAAGCAGATGTAGATGTGTAGGTTGGCATGTGTCTATCCAGATGGGGGTCCTACTTCTGAAAATGGTCTCGACTTAGTCTTTTCACGACGATTTGAGAAAATTGAGCATCATGGTAAAATGGGCTGACTAGGTCATGTGGGTAAAGTGTACAAACCTCTCGAGAGTGTCAAACTAAGTACTTAGTCGTGTCACCGGTTACAGACTACTATGAGCAACTAGACATGTTACTGTTTGAAAGATCTTGCCAAATTTCTTAATAAAACTTGATGGGACAAACAATGGGTTTAGGAGCATGCAAAGCTAGGTTGTCTTGTGTTTACATGGGTCTATGCTACATGTCCATAGATGCTTAGGAGCATATGAAGCTAACTGTCTTGCGACGGCAGGGTTATGCTAATACGTTCCTAGACGATGATTTTTAAAGAATATAATTGTTTATAAAAGATAGGGAAACTATTGCTTTCCGCAAAAGATCCTGAACTCCACCTGCCAAATGAGCACGTAGTTGTTAGGCGCCATTTATATATCCACCAAAAGTGATATTTGCCAATACAATTCCAAATGTATTGATCATTCGTGGCTGCAACGCTTTATATTGCAGATATTTCGATGAGCGAGTGAGGTTCGATGGTCAGGGTTATTATGAGTCTATACTCGACATACTCGTCTGTGGCACATGAAGACAAATGACTCCATGCTATTTGTGTTTGTTCGTTGTAAACTCTGATATTATGCTAGCTTCCGGCTATGTAATCTGCAATGTTTATTATGCAATTATCCGGATCATGCGATGCAATAAAGACCTTTATTTCTTGGTATTACATCTTAAACTGTGTGTCTAGCGATTGATCTAGGGACTAGCACAAATAAGCACAGAGATTCAACCCTTACTCGGTCGGATCGCTACAGGTGGATCCAAATAGAAAAAGACAAATGGAAGGTAATCAACTTGCTATGGATGGGAAGAAGGTTGGAGCTCCTGCGGCGCCGGGAGTGAATACTCTGGTGAATCGGTTTCAGAGTATCTACGATTCCTCCTAGCCCACCACCAAAAAAGAGATCCAAAAAGGTTGAGGAAGACATAATTATTGATGAGCCAAGGGTTACTGACGCAAAAAGTGCCAACAATCTAAACAAGGCGGGATCCATGGAGGGGCGCCGCCAGGATCAATGAATCTCCTTAGTCTGAACTTCCGGGGGGGGGGGCTCGGATAGTTCGTGATATAGCGACTTAGATTCAGTCGCATCCCCCCTCGTTGGTGTTTCTATGTGAGACCCAGCAAAAAGTTGATAACATGAAGAGGTTGCACAGAAGGTTTGGTCTCCGAGGATTTTCTGGTATGTATAGTGATGGTCTGAGTGGGGGTCTGGCACTTTTTTGGCATGTATCCTTGGTACTGGATGGAATAGAAGTCACTGAACGATATATTGATGCAACAACTAAAATTTCTTCTTATGACCTCCAGTGGAGGCTGACTTGTGTTTATGGAGAACCAAGAGTTGAACAACGACATACAATGTGGACAAAAATAGGTAATTTACACTCTCGGTATGACCTTTCGTGGTTGTTGGCTGGAGATTTCAATGAGTGCATGTGGAGCTTTGAGAACTTCTCAGCTACGACGAGAGCAGAATCGCAAATGGAAGCGTTCAAACATACTCTTGAGGTATGCGGGCTGGTAGATTTAGGTTTCTCAGGTATTCCTCACACATATGATAACAAGAGGGCAGGTAGAGCAAATGTTAAAGTACGACTTGACCGTGCAGTTACCTCCAATCCTTGGCGTAATTTTTTCCTTTCTATTATGTCAAGAATTTAGTAACCCCTTGCTCTGATCATGTTGCTCTACTTATCAAAGGAGAGGCCGAGTGACGAGGGGGATCCTCGGCTATGCCCACCATGAGGGGCTTAGGGTTGACGGAATCGTGCAGGTTAGCACGAGACATCGGATAACAACCGAGCGAAGAGCGAGATTCACCCAGGTTCGGGGCCCTCTATGAGGTAAAACCCTTACTCCCGCTTGTCTGATCTTGATTATTAGTGATTTTTTTACAATGGGGCAACCGATAGACTACATGATGGTGATCTCGCCAGAAGGCAAGGTTTCTAGGGTTTGGTGTATGCGGGATTGTATGCGATTGTGAGGGTAGGATCTGTCAGGCCCTCTCCTAGACTTTATATAGGAGGCCAGGTCCCGAGAGTCTTGCACGGATTCGGCAAAGTTACAACAAAATCTAATCTATCTTTTCCTTAATAGACGTCTCATTGCCTTGTCCGTCAAGAATCTATCTCCTTCTATCTTTCCACTGCTACAACCGACGTATTGATCCATCTTGGGCTGCGGTGATTCTCGTGGGCCCCTATTGGGCCAAAGGAGTTAGGCTAATATCGGGTACCCGAATGGGTAATGGCCACATAAATAGCCCCCGAGTGACTGGCCGAAACAAAGCTTCGGGCAGGGACTAAAGTTACCATCATCCAAATGTCTTGACCATCCGAAGAATGTTGAATCTTGTGCTTGGTATAGAGTAAGTTATTTTTTTTCCGGATGCACGGCCAACACTCCCGATGGGAGTAGCCCCCGAGTCTATGGGCGGGTGCTTGCAACCGTGCGTAGACTCAAGTTGTACTACTCGAAGAACCTGACGTCGATGTCGATGTTTTCGAATCCTTTCCATCATCCGGTGCTTTTTAAAATCTATCGGGTCTTCAGAAAAGGTGCAGGGTCGAGAGAAGCCGAAGAACTAAGCGTATGTAAAGGATGGAGTAACAAGCCCAGTTTCACTCGATAGATCGAGACTAGTTAACTGCCGGAGCAAAACACCATTACCCTACAAAGATTCGAATCCCCGGGCTCAAACCTGGATTGTTGGAACCTTCGGGTCCGTTCTGTTTATCGATGAGGTTTTCATCGTTTTATCGGGTGCGCGACCAATGCTCCCGATGGGAGTAGCCCCCGAGCCTGTGGATGACTCTGAAGTAGTCATGTTTAGGCTGTAAATTGATGAGTCGAATATCGTAGATTTCTTCGAGTTCCGAGAATATTCGGATGCTCCATCACTGTCGAGGGTGCTTCTCGGCAATGCCCTCCGATAGGGGCTTAGGGTTGATGGAATCCTGCAAGCTGACACGAGACATCGGTACACAGACAAGCGGGGAGAGCGATTTACCCGGTTCGGGGCCCTCGATGAGGTAAAACCCTTACGTCCTGCCTGTCTGTTCTTTGATTATGATGAAAAGCAGTTACAATGGGATGCCGAATAGTTCGGCCGTGATCTGCGTCGAGATGCTGGTTGCTAGGGTAACCTAGTTCTAACCTTCATGGTAATCTTGCTAAGATTGATTGTGTCCTAAGTGGGCCCTCTCCTGCCTTTATGGGAGGCCGAGGTCTCGAGGTCCTACCAGGGACGACTAGGTTCACAGTAGATTAGATCTAATCTTTCCTTGTTTGTCCGTTTCCTGATCTTGTCCGCCAAGGAATCTTCTACGCACCGACCTAGTGGCCCATCTCGCCTTCCGGTAGCTTCATGGGCCTCCAACTTGTCAATATCAGAGATAGGGCAATCACTGGTTACCAGAAGGGTAATGCCTGTCGGTAGCCGTGTCTAGCGAAAATAATTCGGGTAGAGGCTGATGCATGTTTTCTTCTCCTTCACTGTTCTTGCTCATCTTATTTGTGCTTCATCTTCTTCTTATCGGGTGCGCGTCAGCGCTCCCGATGGGAGTAGCCCCCGAGTCTAGGTACGGATGCAATCCGTGCGTAGACTCAAGTTGTACCACTCGAATACTTTCCTCTGTGAGGTCTTTATAAATCATCGATATATTTTTTACGCAAAGGATAATGAGTAACGTGCATTTGTTGGTTAACTGATGAAAACGTTACCCTACAGAGAATCAAGTCCGGGCATGATCTGGAGTGCAAAAATTTCTATCGGGTGTGCATCACGAACTCCGATGGGAATGCAGCCAGTATCGGATGCGAGCGTTTTGCAACCGAGTGCTGCTCAAAACTTTATCCTTTGACTGTTCATTCGCCGAGTCCTCATTTATCGAGGTGCGACTCACGGATGAGGTAGCCCTGAGTCTAGGTACGGATGCTTGCAATCCGTGCTTAGACTCAAGTCCTTCATCCGATAACTTTTCATGTTTCCTTCGAATGCTTTCAAATTTTTCTTTATGACGTCATTGTTGACATGTGTCGTCTGTGACCTGATTGACAAGACTTGACCTGACGGGCCCACCCTAGTTCTGCGCAGGCAGTTTTTAGGGCTTGATCAATGCACGCGTGGCGATTGAGGCGCCTCCTCGATTTTCGCACGACGTGGGAATAATGGGCCGCCGGTTTTACTCCTTATTCAGGCGCCACGTGTACAGCCAGATCTGCCCCACTTCCCACGACTCTTTGGGGAGTTATGGCCACGATTGAGCACAAATTCTTACGGGATAAATAGGGAGTCTCTCCTCTTTTTTATCTTTTACCTCGCTTGCTGCTCATCTTCTTCCTCAAGCCCCCTTGTTCCTCCGCCTCTTCAACAGGAGCTCCGTTCACCATGGGCAAGAAGAAGAGTGGCAGCACCTCGGAGGCGGTCAAAGTCAGCCGCGATTGGAGCGCCTCCGCCATTTCCAGCCGCGACATCAATAAGCTTCGCGCCCTCGGCTTCATCTCCGCATCTGAGGAAGACATTCGTCTCCCAGGTCCAGTTACTCGCCCAAAACCTCCGAAGGGTTTCACCATTATGTTTGCTGCTTTCCTGTTTCGTGGTCTCTCTCTTCCGGCACACGAGTTTCTTCGCTCCCTCCTTTTCTTCTATGGGATTTAGCTCTGGCAGCTGACCCCAAATTCCATCCTTCATCTTTCCATATTTATTACCATTTGCGAGGCTTTCCTCGGCATTGAGCCTCACTGGGGCCTCTGGAGGAAGATCTTTTATGTGAAACGTCACAATGATAGCAATGGCCCCCTGTCGTTGGTGGCGTTGGTTTCGTCGTCAGGAAGGAGGTCGACTACTTCGACTACCGATGAAGGAATCCGTCCAAGGCTGGCGCAACAAGTGGTTCTACCTGCGAGACCCCGCTGTTCCTGGGCGGCGGTCAAACCTCCCCCCTTTGACGATGTCTTGGTGGCTCACAAGAAGAAATCTTGGAACAACGCCCTTTCTCCCGAAGAAAAGGCAACAGCCGACGAGCTTTTCATGCAAATTGTCATTTTGAAGAATTCGGGAGGCATGACGATGTGCGGTACTGAAGTAGTTTCAGTTTTCCTACAACGTCGAGTGCAGCCGATGTCCCGCCCTCATCAGTGTGGCTTTTTACCGGTAAGAACGACAAGTCGAGAGTTAGATTCTGCCGATCTGTCGGCAGAGGAGCTCCAGAACGAAGTTCGTCGGCTAACATGCCTCAGCACCAGGGACACTATTGTCTTGACATCAGCACGCCCTCCTTATGATTTGAAGCACCTTCCGTCCGAGGTAACCTTGTCATTCTTCGTTCACTGTCATTAATTCTTTTTTCTGCTTGCACCTTATGTGTTTTTATCCTTTCGCGGGCTCTCACTGTCGCCCGATGTTATCCTCCCTCACCCGAGAGCGGAGTGGTATTAGAAGATGACGATGACGACTCTGAGGGAACCGAAGATGCTCAGCATGCCCTTGAGGATAGCGATGTCCAAGAGGAGGAAACTGCTGAAAATGACGCCTTCTTCAGGAGCAAACGTCGCAAGCAGGTACATGATGATCTTATCGCTTCGGCTGAATCAAGTTCTTCGGGAGGAGATAATGATGCCGACGAAGCTGCTTCGCCTCCTCCTGCTAAGAAGGGTTCAACAAGTTTCTTCGTGGACGAAGATGATCTGGACCTGTGAGCATTCATACTCTTTGTTACTTTTATTTCTTGTCACCTTGTATACTAACTGCTTCATACTTGAACAGCTCGCCGATGACGATGACGATGTTCCTCTCGCAAAGGGCTAAACTAGCCTCGAAAGGGTAGCATCGGCTAAGGAATCGAACCCTTCTCCTGCCAAGTCGACACCTCCATCCCGAACGGGTGTAGAGAAGGTCCCAGTGTCGAGAGTTATTCCTTCCGATGATGCTCCCACCCCGCCGGCTGGTCGTGATCACGTAAGTATTTTAATCTGTCAAGCTTTGCTGAATTTCCATCACCTGACTCCTCTTGACTTTTTTCTGGCTGCAGCCAATTTACGCCACAGTCGATGCTGTAGCGGACTTTGCGGAACAATTTACCCGCCTCGAAGCCGAAAACTCCCAACTTCGGAAGGCCGTCAAATCTTCGGCTGATCAGGTGGTCGAAGTCAACAGGCTTGCTGCCGATGCCAAAAGTGAAAATGCTTTGTTGAAGGAAGAAGTAAGTCGGCTGAAGCGTCAAATGAAGGATGACCAAGATGCCAGGCGTGCGGCGGCGGCTGTGATTGATGAGAAGGAGGGTGTCCTCCGTGAATCTATCAAGGATTTATTGGGTAGAAATCCTTACGGTGCTCCGTCCCTTTCTTGATGCTTTCTCCATCGATTACTAATACTCTCTTTTTCAGAGGCCGCCAATTTAACTGTCAGCCTACGCCATCAGCTTCGGGAGGATTCTACGGCCGACGCCTTGTCACTGGCTGCTGAGTCAAATGTCCAAATCCTCCGATCTGCAGAAGTCCAAGGGAGCACTGTCGAAGTTATACTCGATGATCTTCCCTAAGGCGAAGTTGGGCAAGACTCTTGACGAGATGGCTGAAGCCTTCCTTGTCGATCCCTCCGAACCTATAGAGGTACTGAAACGTCGCAGCTGCTTGATTGGTGCAGTTCTTACTTTCCAGTTGCTTATGGGCCACGGGATGGGGTCGGAATTGGAAGAGTTTTCTAAGGCATTGCCTGTTGATGATGAAAATCATCGAGTCGACCTTGAGCCTTTCAAAAAATCGGCAATTACCTGCGCCAACCGGCTTCTGAAGTTGGTGGATGAAGCACGAGCCGAGCCTGCTCCTGAGTCAGCCCCTGTTTCAACGTCGGCTGATCCTTGAACTGTTATTTGATTTGTTGTACATAACAATTGTTTAAATTCGGCTCTGTTGCCAAACATCCTTTTGCCTGTATGATGTGCACTTAATGCTCCCGATGGGAGTTTCTTTTGTATATGAATGCTTTGGTCTGAAGTAAGGACGTGTTGCAGATTCCCTCGTCTTCTTCCCGTGCCGAGCTTTTTCCGAATCCTTCGGATAATGATGAATCAGGCCTTGTTCGTCGTTACGCGACCAGGTGTCTAGTCTAAATAAAGACATTACTTCTCTTCGTGCGATGGCTGCCTTGGTGAAGAAGAAGGGAGAGATATCGACTGCCATTGAACAATACGCTCTTGATGGTCTTCATGTTGCTACCGAAAGCTTGAACTGTGAGTGTTAGCCCGCCTCCTGTTTCTAGGTATAGCTTGAATGTTCTAACATTCGTTCCTTTTCCAGTCGTGGCTTCGGATGCGGCTGAGGAAAACAAAAAGATCCATGAAGAGGTTGAAGCCATGACTGACGTTGCGCATCCGAATCATGGTTTGTGGTTGCATCGTCCGAAGGCTGTCGTCATGGCGAAGTTTAAATATCGGATGGGAAAGGCGCATTATTACTTTGATAAGTTCCATGCTCATCTTCTAATGGTTTGGAACACCTTGTTTCCTCTAGACCAGGCACCCGCAAACTTATCTGCCTTGTTCACCCGATTCAAGTCTCCCGAAAGGATTCGGCTGTTGGTACGGAAGGAACTCCTGGCTGGTGCAGAGCTTGCTTTTGCTTCAATACTGGCATGCCATCCATCTTTAGATTTGGGAGCCGTGGCGAATACTGAGAGGAGCTTAGGCCAGTATTATGATGCTGCTAGGGGTCCTGCTTTCACCATCGTTTCTCGGATGGAGTCATGCCTTGAGAAGGACCTGAAGTCACATTGGGAGCGGGGAGTTCGACCATGAATGTAATAGCCTTATTTCCTGCATGAAATGATTTTGTGTAAATTTATTGCATACGTTGTATGCTATATTAATTCGATTGATATTTTGTTTGTCGGGGCGGCTGGTGATCGATTCAGCACTGCTCTCTGACGACTTCGTTGGATTGTGCAACGTTATTGCGAAGCCTTTGCGTAAGTTTTTGCAAGAGCGAGACCCATCGACTTAGTCGAGGGAATTAGACGCTTGGCTTCGTCACGCGGTGCACCGGTTTGAGGCTTGTTTTATGATAATGTAACCATCGACTGCAGCGTATATTTTCTCGAGGCTTGGATTGGTTGTTTTTCTTTTTGTGTGCCACTAATCTTAGCTCTCGCTGAGAGTATTTAATTAATGACACTGCGTGTTTCTTGGGCCAACGCTCCCGATGGGAGTAAGAGCCGATGGTAGGGGCCTCAGTCGACCTGTTCGGGTGGTGGGGCCTAAGTTTTAAGAAAAGAGGCAGAAAAACCTGATTAAGACTTTATTTATAAAGTAAAGTAACCTTAAGGGCTGTAAAAAACAAAAAACAATCGCGCTCTATGTATAAAATCGTCGCAGGTGCGCAACATTCCATGGATTGTCGACATCTTTTCCTGAAGTTGGATTTTTGAGCCTATATGCTCCTCCTGGTATCACTTCGGTGATGATGTAGGGTCCCTCCCATGGAGACTCGAGTTTCGAGGGTCTTTTTTGCTTTAGCCGAAGTACCATATCTCCAACGTTAAAGCATCGGTTGCGTATGCGTCGGCTGTGGTAATTCCACAGCGCCTGCTGGTATACCGTGGTTCGGGCTAAAGCAATGTCTCTGGCTTCATCCAGTAGGTCAACAGCATCTTGCAGTGCAATGTTGGAGGAAGGTTCGTGTATGCCGTCACTCGAGGTGCTTCGAATCGAACATCAGCTGGTAGGACTGCCTCGGCCCATGTACCAGAAAGAAAGGAGTGTACAGAGTTGACCTATTCGGTGTGGTACGCAAACTCCAAAGTACTGATGGCAACTCTTCGACCCAAGCTCCTGCTGCGCCTGTAAGGCGTTTCTTGAGGCCGTCTCCTATTAGACCTTTGATCCTCTCCACCTGCCCGTTTGTTTGCGGGTGAGCCACTGATGCAAATTTCAACTTTATTCCTCTGTCGTCACAAAATTCTCGGAACTCTTTGGAGTCGAAGTTAGTCCCATTATCTGTGACGATACTGTGAGGTACTCCAAATCGACATGTTATTTCCTTGAAGAATTGGACTGCTGTTGTTGCCTTCTGGTTTCGTACTGGTGCTGCTTCGATCCACTTTGTGAATTTATCAACTGCCACTAGTAAGTACGTGTGTCCCCCAGGCGATGACCTCGGCAGTGGCCCAACTTGATCGAGTCCCCATTGGGCGAACGGCCACGCCAAGGGTATCGGCATTAGATCCGTTGCAGGAGCATGTGGTTTTGGGGAGAACCGTTGGCAGGGGTCGCACTTCATGACCAGATCCCGAGCGTCTGCTGCCGCCGTTGGCCAGTAAAATCCTGCCCTGAAGGCTTTTGCTACAAGAGCCCTACTTCCTGCATGATGCCCGCAAGTCCCCTAGTGTATCTCGCGCAGCAATGCCCTTCCGTCGTCCATGGCGATGCACCTTTGGAAGATACCAGATATGCTACGCTTGTAGAGTTCACCATTTACTATGGTGAAAGCTTTCGATCGCCTGACGATTCGTTTTGCTTCCAATGGATCCGCCGGCAATTCCTGTCTTGTAAGGTACGCCAGGAATGGCTTAGTCCATAGCGGTTCGAGGAGGAGGACTTGTGCGGCTGGCGTTTCGTTGGTAACTTGTTGCGGGTTTGGTTCTGCATCCTCAGTCGATGGTTTCAAGGGCGCCAGCGCCTTCTCCTTTATCGATCGCTGAGTAATTACTTCGTAAAATACTCCGTTCGGGATGGGAGAGCACATAGAGCCGATGTTCGCTAAGGTGTCGGCTTCCTCGTTGCTAGCTGCCGATATGCTTGAGCTCACACCCCTCGAACTTGGCTTCCATATTTTGATACAGCTACCGATAGGCGACCATGTTGTCACTAAGCTGCGTCGTACGGATTCGTGTGTTGTACTACCAAGTTGGAGTCCCCGTAGATTTCCAGCGAGTCGCTCGCACGCCTTTGCCATCTTCATTCGTGCGCGGTGCTTCGTATTCACCTCATTGTTTGTCGGAGAGAAAAGTTCATACGTAGTATATATTTCATCTTATCTCCTTGTGGTGATATCAACACCACTCCTGCTGCAGCGCCTGTGCTTCGCTTTGACCCGTCGAAATACATTATCCATGATCCCGACATGTCGGGTGCTGGTGTCTGGGATTGGATCCAATCTGCCACAAAGTCGGGAGGATTTGAGATTTTATGGCCGTCCGGTTAACGTAAGTTATGTCGTGAGGTGCTATCTCGATGGCCCATTGAGACACTCGACCGGTAGCCTCCGGATTGGTCATTATGTTTTTCAACGGAGCTTCACTCACGACGACGATTGGATGCTGCGTAATGCCGTAGTTTACGGGCTGACCTCCAAACTGCATATGCCAGCTTCGATGATGAGGGTACCTCTGTCTTGCGGGTGTGAGTACTTCGAGATAGTAAACGGGCCTTTGTATGCCGTGTACTCTTCCTGCCTCTTCTCGTTCGACGACCAAGACGCTGCTGAAGACTTGAGCGTCGCGATGTACATGAGCAGCGTTTCCTTCTCGCGGGGGTTACAAGGACTGGAGACGTCGACAAGATCCTCTTTAGATTATCGAAGGATTCCTATGCCTCCTTCGTCCACTCGAACTTTTCCGATTTTTTTCATCAAATTGTAGAAAGGCAAAGCTTTTTCTCCTAGCTTGGCAATAAACCTGCTGAGTGCTGCCAAACGTCACGCCAATTGCTGCACTTGGTGCAGATTCTTTGGCTCCATGTCGAGAATAGCTTTGATTTTCAAAGGATTGGCTTCAATTCCCCTGGCCGAGATGAAGTACCCTAGTACTTGCCCCAGTACTCCAAAGAAGCATTTTTTGGGGTTTAACTTGATTTTGTACCTATCCAGGTTATCGAAGGTTTCCCGCAAATCGTCGACGAGGGTGGCAGCGTGCTTCGTTTTCACCACGATATCGTCGAAGTAAACTTCGATGTTACGCCCGATCTACTCACCAAGGCAAGCTTGCATGCAACATTGGTAAGTTGCTCCGCATTTTTCAGCCCGAAGGTCATGACGTTGTAACAAAACGCCGTGTGGGGTGATGAACGCGGTTAGCTCCTGATCTTCTTTCTTCAATTTGATCTGATTATACCCAGGTAGGCATCGAGGAAGGAGGCGATCGCATCCAGCTGTGGAATCAACTATCTGATCAATCCGAGGCAACGAAGTGATCTTTCGGACGGTGCTTGTTAAGGCCGGTGTAGTCGATACACATGCGCGGAGCGGTGGTGTCCTTCTTGGGTACCATGACAGGATTAGCCACCCATTCCGATTCCTTGAGCTCTCGGATGAATCCTGCTTTGCGAAGTCGATTGATCTCTTCGCCAATTGCTCTCCGCTTGGGTTCAGAGAATCGACGCATCGGTTGCACTAGTTTGGCTGTTGGGTCAACATTAAGGCGTGCTCAGCGAGTTCCCTGGGATACCTGGCATGTCGGATGGTTCCCATGCAAATATCTCCCAGCGCTCACGGAGGAACTCGATGAGCGCGCCTTCCTATGCGATCGCGAGGTCGGCCGATATATTGACCGTTTTCTTCGGGTCATTGGGGTGCACCTGCAGTTTCTTGGCTTCCTTTGTAGCGTCGAACTCGTCGGATCTTACGTTTCGGTTGTCGGCTGGTGGTTGCGTATGATCTGCTGCGTCGATTGCGTTGAGTTCCTCCTTGGCGCCGAATTTGGAAGCGATCTTCTGAAACTCCCTATCACAGGTGTCTGACCGAGCAAAACTCGCGTGAACGGTTATTGGGGTCCGTTGTTGCCTGGCATCTTTAGCTTTAGGTACGCATAATGAGGTACGGCCATAAACTTGCAAACGTGGCCTGGCTGAGGATGGCATGGTACTGGGATTCCCAGTCGACGACTTCAAACTCGATCTTTTCTTTCCTAAAATTGGTGGGTGTCGAAGACTACATCCAACGATGTTTTCCCAAGAGAATAAGCGGGTCGAGTCGGTATAATGCCATGGAATCCTGTATCGGATTCCTTCAGCATATCGACTGTTAAACCCATTGCTTTCATTGTGTTGGCAAATAGTAAATTTAGGCCGCTTCCTCCGTCCATGAATACTTTGCTCATGTTGTACCCTCCGATCTGTGCCTCAAGGACTAGAGCTGCATGGCCGGGTCTAGGAACGGCTTTCGGGTGATCCGTTCTGTCGAAGGAGATGCTTTGTTCCGACCAGTTGATGAATTAGCGACTTCTGCATACTTCACTTCCCGCGAGAATTTCTTGATTTCTCTTTTTGAAAAGCTGGTTTTATGAATCATGCTGACCTGCCCACGCGGCTCTGGGAATACCTCAGCTTGTACATACTCGTCCTTCTCCATTGGTTCATATGGCTTCTGCACGTATGGCTCTGGTACGTACGGCTCTGCCCGATAGCTGTAGGATCTCGCTCTCTTCTCCATCATGTGGACTCTTGATATAGCTTCACTCCTGAGGTCATCGCAGAACTGACGGATCTCCAAGAAGTGTCGGCAGTTCCTTAACAGGTGTTGGATTTCTCTCGACCGTCCTTCGGGTCGAAATAGGAGTGGAGATAGCATGGTGCATCGAGTTGCTCCGTGGCCGTCAGGTGCGGCGAACGAGCGCGGCCATGGATCGATTGCATGCCCTCCTGTTCCCGTTCGGACTGGCGAGGATGAGGCGCTGCACGTTCTTCTTCTCCATAGCATAATTCCCTTCGCCTTTTCTTCCTTGCTGTCGCGAGGTCAAAACTTCCTCGGCTATTTCCATGCATGCTCCTGGGCGGAATTCCCGAAGTTGCTGCCAAGGTATCCTCTGCCGAAACCGAGGGCCTGAAATCAGACGTATCTGTCGTTGGAAGACGAAGAAAGCCCTTGGGGTCGATGATAAAGTGGACGCCCCCAAAGGTAGTGGTCATGTTGTCACACGATTCCGTAGGAACTGAGTGCGATGTTTTGAGGTGAGGTACGAACTCGAAAGATCCGCAGCGGATCGAATCCTTCGGGTTTGGGGGTGTTGGTGACTCAAGCACGAACGCTGGAATGTGGTGACTGTAGATGCTGCCTTGTGGACGGGCTTCCACGAACGGCGCCAATTGTCAAGGGTGCTCCTCGGCAATGCCCTCCGATAGGGGCTTAGGGTTGATGGAATCCTGGCGACACGAGACATCGGCACACGGACAAGCGGGAGAGCGGTTACCCAGTTCGGGGCCCTCGATGAGGTAAAACCCTTACGTCCTTGTCTGTTCTTTGATTATGATGAAAGCAGATTACAATGGGATGCCGAATAGTTCGGCTGTGATCTCGTCGAGATGCTGGTTGCTAGGGTAACCTAGTTCTAAGCTTCTGTTGGCTATTGCTGCTAAGATTGATTGTGTCCCTCGGCAGGCCCTCTCCTGGCCTTTATATAGGAGGCCGGGTCTCAAGGGTCTACCGAACGACTAGGTTTACAGTAGATTAGATCTAATCTTTCCTTGTTTGTCCGTTTCCTGATCTTGTCCGTCAAGGAATCTTCGACGCAGGCCTAGTGGCCCATCTCGCTTCTGGTAGCTTCATGGGCCTCCAACTTGTCAATATCAGATAGGGCAATGCGGTTACCGAAGGGTAATGCCCACGTCAATCATGGAGATACCGATGCTTTTGATGATGTCACCAGCGGCGTGGCAACCGCTACAACGCGACTGATGGGACGTGACCTAGTGGGCCCACCCCACATCTGCGCGGTCAGTTAGGAAATGACCGGGCCTTGGGTGTTGATCGAGGCGTTTCCTCGATCCTCGTACGTAGTGGAGGTAGTGGGCCGTCGGTTTCTCTCCCCTTGTAGAGTTAGATCTCCATCCATTTTTAGTGGTGCGGATCTGACGGCCTAAATCCAGGGTAACTTTTCTTTGTAAAAAGGGGGGGCAGGGGTTAATCCGCCCCACCCTTCTCCAGTGCTCATCTTCTTCCTTCGCTTGTTGCTCGCCATTGTCACTATGCCCAAGCTCCCAAAACACGAAGGAGAACTTCTGAGGGCCATGGGGAAGAAGAAGATCACTGCGTCCTCCACCGCCGCCGCCGCGAGCGCCACCGGCCCGAAGGCGACCGGTTCCGCGCAGAAGTCCACCGCCGCCAAGGATCCCCAATGCGACTGGACGGGGTCCACCATCACTAAGCGAGACGAGAAGAGGATGATGAGCCTGGGACTTATCTCCAACGACGAGAAAGACGTCCAATTTCTAAGTCCAAATTCTCGCCCTAATCCTCCCGCCGGATTCATTGTTATGTTCTGTGCCTTCTTGTTCCGTGGGCTATCTCTTCCATCCCACGAATTCCTCCGCTTCCTCTTGTTCTCCTACGGCATCCAGCTCTGGCAGCTGATGCCGAATTCCATCTTGCACCTCGCAATCTTCATCATTGTTTGCGAGGCCTTCCTCGGCATCGACCCTCACTGGGGCCTATGGAAGAAGATATTCTTCGTCAAGCGCCACAGCGGGGGCAGCGGAACCTACATTGTAGGAGGGGTCGGCTTTGTCGTCCGGAAGGAGGTGAACTACTTGAACTTCCTGATGTCTACGGGTGCTTCTATTCTTGTAGACAGTGTTGGGCATCCAAGAGCAGAGGTTTGTAGAACAGCGACAAGTTTCCCTTAAGTGGATCACCCAAGGTTTATCGAACTCGGGGAGGAAGATGTCAAAGATATCCTCTCAAGCAACCACTGCAATCACGATACAAGACGTCTCTTGTGTCCCCAACACACCTAATACACTTGTCGGATGTATAGGTGCACTAGTTCGAAGAGATATTAAAACGCAGGTGGTATAGATGAATATGAGTGGTAATAACAATCTGAAATAAATAGGGCAGCAAGTAAACATGCAGTAGAACAGTAAGTAAGCGGTGTTTGCAGTATTGGAAACAAGGCCCAGGGATCATACTTTCACTAGTGGACACTCTCAACATTGATCACATAATAAAACCACTCTACACTCTCTTGTTGGATGACAAACACCATTAATTGTGTAGGGCTACAAGAGCACCTCAATGCCGGAGTTAACAAGCTCCACAACATTCGATGTTCATATTTAAATAACCTTAGAGTGCATAATAGATCATTGCAATTATACCAAGTACTAACATAGCATGCACACTGTCACCATCACACTATGAAGGAGGAATAGATCGCATCAATACTATCATAGTAATAGTTAACTCCATAATCTACAAGAGATTACAATCATAACCTACGCCAAGAACTACTACACACACTGTCACCATTACATCATGAAGGAGGAATAGAGTACTTTAATAACATCACCAGAGTAACACATAGATGAATAGTGATACAAAACTCATATGTATCTCAATCATGTAAGGCAGCTCATGAGATCATTGTATTGAAGTACATAGGAGAGATTAACCACATAGCTACCGTACAGCCCTTAGCCTCGATGGAGAACTACTCCCTCCTCATGGGAGACAGCGGCGTTGATGAAGATGGCGGTGGTGTCGATGGAGAAGCCTTCCGGGGCACTTCCCCGTCCGGCGGCGTGCCGGAATAGAGACTCTGTCCCCAGATCTTGGCGCGATGGCAGCGAATACGGTTTCTCGTGCGGCTGGCGTCTCAATATTTTAGGTCGGGGAGCTTTAAATAGGCGAAGCGGAGTCGGAAGGCTTGGGGCGCCACACAACGGGGGCGCACCCCCCTTGGGCCGCGCCGCC
Source organism: Lolium multiflorum (assembly GCA_030979885.1). Classification (NCBI taxonomy): domain Eukaryota; kingdom Viridiplantae; phylum Streptophyta; class Magnoliopsida; order Poales; family Poaceae; genus Lolium; species Lolium multiflorum. Next base: position 43,581,614 of record CM061748.1, on the reverse strand, counting down.
CTCTGTCTGAGTGGCCACTGTGGCTCTCCTCTAGCCCCTCTCCGTGTTCCGGCTTCGTGGAATTATAAGGTCTTTGGGCGTTGATTTCGTCCGATTCCGAGAATATTTCCTTACTAGGATTTCGAAACCAAAAACAGCAGAAAACAGGAACTCGGCTCGTTAATAGGTTAGTTCGGAAAACGCATCAAAACGATATAAAGTGTGAACAAAACATGTAGGTATTATCATAAAACAAGCATGGAACATCGAAATTATAGATACGTTGGAGACGTATCAAGCATCCCAAACTTAGTTCCTACTCGTCCTCGAGTAGGTAAACGATAAAAAGAATAATTTATGTAGTGACATGCTACTTACATAATCTTTATCATACTATTGTAAAGCATATGAGATGAATGCAGCGATTCGAAGCAATGATGAAGACAATGAGTAAACAACTGAATCATATAGCAAAGACTTTTCATGAATAATACTTTCAAGACAAGCATCTATAAGACTTGCATAAGAGTTACTCATAAGCAATAGATTCAAAGTAAAAGGCATTGAAGCAACACAAAGGATGATTAAGTTTCAGCAATTGCTTTCAACTTGTAACATATATATCTCATGGATAGTTGTCAACATAAAGCAATATAACAAGTGCAATAGGTAAACATGTAAGAATCAATGCACACATTGACACAAGTGTTTGCTTCTAAGATAGAAAAAGTAGGTAAACTGACTCAACATAAAGTAAAAGAATGGCCCTTCGCGAGGGAAGCATGGATTAAATCATGTGCTAGAGCTTTTTATTTTTGAAATCATATAGAGAGCATAAAAGTAAAGTTTTGAGAGGTGTTTGTTGTTGTCAACGAATGGTAATGGGTACTCTAACTACCTTATCAACCAGACTTTCAAGACGGCTCCCATGAAGGACGTTATCTCTACCAGAAGGTAGATCATCCCTCTTCTCTTTTGTTTACACATGTATTTTAGTTTCATTATTTATAGATGGCACTCCTCCCAACCTTTTGCTTACACAAGCCATGGCTAACCGAATCCTCGGGTGCCTTCCATCATTCAGATACCATGGAGGAGTGTCTATTTGCAAAATTAAGTAGCTTACTGATAGATCAGGGCAGCATGTGAAGAGAATTATTAATGCAAGTTAATTAATCGGGGTTGGGCACCCCATTGCCAGCTCTTTTTGCAAAATTATTGGATAAGCGGATATGCCACTAGTCCATTGTGAAAGTCTGTCCGAAGTAAATGACAAGATCGAAAGATAAACACCACATACTTCCTCATGAGCTATAAAGCATTGACACAAATAAGAGATAATAGCTTTTGAATTGTTTAAAGGTAGCACATGGAGTATTTGCTTGGAATGGCAGAGAAATACCATGTAGTAGGTAGGTATGGTGGACACAAATGGCATAGTTTTTGGCTCAAGGATTTGGATGCACGAGAAGAATTCCTCTCAATACAAGGCTAGGCTAGCAAGGTTGTTTGAAGCAAACTCAAGTATATAACGGTGCAGCAAGACTCACATATGAACATATTGTAAGCATTATAAAACTTTACATCGTCTTCCTTGTTGTTCAAACACCTTAACCAGAAAATATCTAGACTTAGAGAGACCAATCATGCAAACCGAATTTTAACAAGCTCTATGTAGTTCTTCATTAATAGGTGCAAAGTACATGATGCAAGAGCTTAAACATGATCTATTTGAGCACAACAATTGCCAAGTTATCAGATTATTCAAGACATTATACCAATTATCACATGCAGCATTTTCTGTTTCCAACCAAATAACAATGAACGAAGCAGTTTTCAACCTTCGCCATGAACATTTAAGATAGAACTAAGAACACATGTGTTCATATGCAACAGCGGAGCGTGTCTCTCTCCCACACAAGCATGAATTTATTCAAAGAATGAAAATAACGAAACGAAAATAAAAGCACACAGACGCTCCAAGTAAAGTACATAAGATGTGACCGAATAAAAATATAGTTTCAAGAGAAGAAACCTGATAAATTGTCGATGAAGAAGGGATGCCTTGGGCATCCCCAAGCTTAGATGCTTGAGTCTTCTTGAAATATGCAGGGATGAACCACGGGTGCATCCCCAAGCTTAGACTTTTCACTCTTCTTGATCATAGTATATCATCCTCCTCTCTTGACCCTTGAAAACTTCCTCCACACCAAACTCGAAACAAACTCATTAGAGGGTTAGTGCATAATCAAAAATTCACATGTTTAGAGGTGACACAATCATTCTTAACACTTCTGGACATTTCCCAAAGCTACTGGAAGTCAATGGAACAAAGAAATCCATCCAACACAGCAAAAGAGGCAATGCGAAATAAAAGGCAGAATCTGTCAAAACCGAACAGTCCATAAAGACGAATTTTTAGAGGCACTGGACTTGCTCAGATGAAAATGCTCAAATTGAATGAAAGTTGCATACATATCTGAGGATCACGCACGTAAATTGGCAGATTTTTCGGAGTTACCTACCGAGAACCCTGCCCAAATTCGAGACAGACAGAAATCTGTTTCTGCGCAGTAATCCAAATCTAGTATGAACCTTGCTATCAAAGACTTTACTTGGCACAACAATGCAATAAAATAAAGATAAGGAGAGATTGCTACAGTAGTAAAAACTTCCAAGACACAACAAAACAGTAGCAAAATAAAAACATGGGTTATCTCCCAAGAAGTTCTTTCTTTATAGCCATTAAGATGTGCTCAGCAATTTTAATGATGCTCACATAAGGATGAGAGTTGAAGCAAAAAGAGAGCATCAAAAAGCAAGTATGAAACAAATTTAAGCCTAACACACTTTCTATGAAAGGGAATCTTGTACACAAATAAATTCATGAAGAACAAAGTGACAAGCATAAGAAGGCAATACAAGCGCAACTTCAAAATTCTCAACATAAAGAGGGGAAACTTAATATTATTAAGATGCATATAACCATGTTTCCCTCTCTCATAATAACTTTTAGTAGCATCATGAACAAACTCAACAATATAAGTATCACATAAAGCATTCTTGTCATGAGCTATATGCATAAAATTATTACTCTCCACATAAGCATAATCAATTTTATTAGTTGTAGTGGGAGAAAATTCAACAAAGTAGCTATCATTATTATTCTCATCATCAAATATAGGAGGTATAGTATCATCATAATAAACTTTATCCTCCATAGTAGGCGGCACCAGAAGACCACTATCATTATAATCATCATATATGGGAGGCATATCATAATCAACATAAACTTTCTCCTCAATACCCGGAGGGCTAAAGAGATCATTTTCATCAAAACCGACCTCCCCAAGCTTAGAATTTTCTATATCATTATCAACAATGGTGTTCAAAGCGTTCATACTAATATTACTACTAGCATGCAAATAAGGTTCCATAGGTTTTTTAATTTTCGCATTAAACCATTCATGTCTTGACTCGGGAAATAGTTTAAAAAGTTCACAGATGTTTTGCATTATGCCTTACTAGTGTTTAACAAGAAGCAAAAAGATGCAATTGCGGATCTAAAGGAAATAGCTTGAGCACTTACCGGTAACAGAAAATAACTTAGTTACCGGGGACGGGAGTGTGAGTGCCTTTACCTTACCTCCACAACGGCGCAGAAAAGTGCTTGATGTCTACGGGTGCTTCTATTCTTGTAGGCAGTGTTGGGCCTCCAAGAGCAGAGGTTTGTAGAACAGCAGCAAGTTTCCCTTAAGTGGATCACCCAAGGTTTATCGAACTCGGGGAGGAAGAGGTCAAAGATATCCCTCTCAAGCAACCCTGCAATCACGATACAAGAAGTCTCTTGTGTCCCCAACACACCTAATACACTTGTCGGATATGTATGCACTAGTTCGGCGAAGAGATATTAAAACGCAGGTGGTATAGATGAATATGAGTGGTAATAACAATCTGAAATAAATAGGGCAGCAAGTAAACATGCAGTAGAACAAGTAAGCGGTGTTTGCGGTATTGGAAACAAGGCCTAGGGATCATACTTTCACTAGTGGACACTCTCAATATTGATCACATAATAAAATCACTCTACACTCTCTTGTTGGATGACAAACACCATTAATTGTGTAGGGCTACAAGAGCACCTCAATGCCGGAGTTAACAAGCTCCACAACATTCGATGTTCATATTTAAATAACCTTAGAGTGCATAATAGATCATTGCAATTATCAGAGTACTAACATAGCATGCACACTGTCACCATCACACTATGAAGGAGGAATAGATCGCATCAATACTATCATAGTAATAGTTAACTCCATAATCTACAAGAGATTACAATCCTAACCTACGCCAAGAACTACATGATGCACACACTGTCACCATTACATCATGAAGGAGGAATAGAGTACTTTAATAACATCACCAGAGTAACACATAGATGAATAGTGATACAAAACTCATATGAATCTCAATCATGTAAGGCAGCTCATGAGATCATTGTATTGAAGTACATAGGGAGAGATTAACCACATAGCTACCGGTACAGCCCTTAGCCTCGATGGAGAACTACTCCCTCCTCATGGGAGACAGCGGCGTTGATGAAGATGGCGGTGGTGTCGATGGAGCCTTCCGGGGCACTTCCCCGTCGGCGGCGTGCGGAACAGAGACTCCTGTCCCCCGGATCTTGGCTTCGCGATGGCGGCGGCTCGGAAGGTTTCTCGCCGTGGCTTTTCCGTCTCGATGTTTTAGGTCAGGGAGCTTTAAATAGGCGAAGAGGCGGAGTCGGAAGGGTTCTGGGCGCAACACAACGGGCGCGCCCCCCTCGCTCCGCCCTCTGTCACCATGACTCTCCCTGCGGCAAGCTTCGTGTTAAAGTGTTGGGTGTTGATTTCGATTCTGATATTATTTCCTTACTTTTCCGAAACCAAAAACAGTGAACAAGTTGCATCTCGTTAATAGGTTAGTTCCGGAAAACGTCAACGATATAAAGTGTGAACAAAACATGTATTGTCATAAAACAAGCATGGAACATCAGAAATTATAGATACGTTGGAGACGTATCACTTCCCAATGAGAGAGTCCGTCAATGGCTGGAGGTCGAGTGGTATTATCTTAGGGACTGATACGTCACAAACGTATCTATAATTTTTGATGTTCTATGCTTGTTTTACATCAATTACTATATGTTTTAAGGGACTAACCTATTAATAGTTGCAAAAGTGCACAAGTTCTTGGTTTCAACTTTGTTGTGCAGGAAATAGGCAAATATGGAAGGAAATAGCTCATTATGGTGAAATCTGGAATTTCCCGGAATATGTCCCTGCTGAACACTTTTCAAAGATCGCTTCGAAACTCCATCAAAACGATGTCCAATGGAAAAGTCGTAAACTACAAAGTTGTAGAGAATTTCAAACCGAACAATTTTGACATCTTATTCGTCCAGAACGGACAACGGATGCATCCGGAAAAACAGAATTACTGCGGAGGTTCGTGCAGTCTCGGGACTCCGAAAGTTGGTGACGTATTTGACACAAACTCTTTCCATACCTGGATATTTCGGCCCAGCCACGAGTTGTGAGGCTCATGAAGGACAGAGGGAGTCCTAGGAAGGTTCTAGAGGTGCCCAAGAGCCCTTGGATCAAAGGGGCATCCATCCCATGGCCTAGATTGCATCTCCAACACTATATATTGATGGGAAACCCTATTTTTGGAGGCCCCCAAGCATTGTCACGAAAATCCCCCTCCTTGACAGCAGCCAAGGAGGGGGAAACACTCATCTACACCAGCACCAACTCAACGAAGAAGAAGGCTAAGGCGCTCCCCCATGATGCCGGCGGCGGGGAAGGAGTCCCCCGCGCCGTCGCCGCGCCGCCCACGTCTCCGCCTCCCGGCGCTCCTCGCTGAGCCCTCCAATGTCTTCACCGCCATCTCCATCACCAACTCCTCATTGTATTCAGTGGTCCATCCTCTCACAAACCTCTGTACCGCCCTGTGTAAACATGGTGTTTGATGCTACAAGTTATAATCCTATGATCTATGTCATGTTGCCATAGTTTATTTGTTCTTTGATTGATTGGTTGTTTCTCTTTGGTTCATTAGAGTTGTATGTTGATATGTTACCGTCCTTGGTGCCCATTATATTTGTGCGCGCATGGATCAAGCACCATAGGGTTGGTAGTACTTGTATACTAGAAGGGGGAAGTTCTGCCGGAGTGACAGAAACCTACGGACGCGAACCGGATAGTTGCATGTATGGGAGTAAGAGGACCATTTACTTAAGGCTATGGTTGGGAAACCTTAATGCTTGCTAGTATTTACGGATGTTTGCTAGCAAGCCAATCATATAGTACTTGTAATCCCGGAGGGAGAGCATGTATATTTAGCCTCTCCTACATAGAAAGCTGCATCGAAGACATTGAACCCAAGATCTTCACTAACTGATCTTGGACAAAGCCACCACTATTACCACCGCCTTTCCACACTCATGGTAATGTTAGTTTAGTTTGTTTTATTGCTGCAGCACTAACATTTATTCCGTGGATTTTATTGTTCTGCAAAGTCACCTCTCATACCCGTTATCGCTCTAGTTTTATTTCCTAGATATTGCAAATGCTTAGTGTGCGGAGAGTTGTATCAGTGGTTGATAGAACTTGAGAGAATGTTTATCCTACCTTTACCTCCTCGTTGGGTTCGACACTCTTACTTATCGAAAAGGCTACACGCGATCCCCTATACTTGTGGGACATCAAGGACCTCCCAGCTTCGGGTAACCGCTCCGACCTGCCGGAGTTCACGGACGTCCTAGAAGCGACACCGAAGAAATCATGGCAGAACATTTTGACTGCCGAAGAAAAAAATGGTAGCCGATAAATTATATGAGAAGGTCCTGGAACGAAAGAATGTTGGCGGCCGAACAATGATCGGCACCAAAGTTGTTGCTTTGTTCCCGAGGTGCCGCATCCAACCGGTGATGTCCAAGGCTCACCAGATGTGGTTGTACACCGGCGCCGAGGATTTGACCCGGATCAATGCCGCGGATCTCTAAGAAAATAAGCTCCTAGATGAAGTCAGGCGCCTGCCACACTTCATCCAAGAAGACACCAATCCCCTGGTAGCCCTTCAAGATCCATACGAGTTTCTTCATCTTCCGGCCGAGGTTATTTTACATTGTCTTGGCGTTCCACACTCGATATGATACTTGTAGTCGATAATTTGTTCTAACTTTGATCTTCCTCTGACTTGTTAGGCTTCGAATGTCCCAAGGTGCTATCCTTCTGCACCCGAGACTGGAGAGGAACCCGAAGATGATGAATCCACAGGAATCGTTGAAGAGAACATCGAGGTGGCTGATGATAGCGACGCCACTTAAGACGAAGAAGAAAAAGAAGAAGAAGAAACCGATGATGTCGGGGCCTTCATTGCCAAGCGCCAACGGGCAGCTGTCGACAAACTAATCGATACAACGGAGTTGAGTCCTAGCGGACAAAATGATTATGATGCTGATCGTGTTCCTTTTATTGGTGCAGGTCCCGAGGCGTCGACTGCTCAACCACCCAAGAGGCCATCAGGTGTATTCGCCGACGAGGATGATCTGTCGTTTGAGTCATAAGCACCTTTACTTGTATGCGCCGTTGAATTACTTAGCAATTTTCATCTGTGTTGCTGATGTAGTCGAATCCGTTTGTGCAGTGACAAAGGGGAGGTAACTCCTCCACCTTCGAAGAAGGCGAAGACGACCTCCGAGAAGACGGTGACGGCGGGGGTCGAAGAGCCAGTTCCGCCGGAAGAGGCGCTAGCTATTCCTCCGCCGCTGAAGAGGACGCTGAGGAAGAAGAAAGAGGATCTTTCGACAGCTGCTCCCACGCCTTAGACTCGTGAAGGACACGTAAGTGTCATTGCATTTTTCTTTCTTTTTATGATGGTCCTTACCCGAGTAGCCCCCGAGCCTACACTTGGCTGCTTGCAGCCGAGTGTTGGCTTGATGGACGTTCGAGTGTTCGATTGATGTTTTGTTTCTTTGTCATAGCCTATCCAAGCCACGGTGGCTGTGGTGATGGACTTCGCCGCCCAGTTCATCAAGCTAGAAGCCGAGAAGGCCCAGCTCCGAGAGGCCGCCAAGTCTTCAGCCGAGCAGCTTGAAAAGGCGAACAAGTTGGCAACTAATGCTCGGCAAGAAGCCGCAAAACTGAAGAAAGAGTTGGGCTAGGTGAAGGCGAAGCTGGAGGAGGAGGAGGAGGAGAAGAAGGCGGAGGCTCAGACCCAAGCATAGGAAAAGGAGGACAGCCTCCGTAAATCCATCGAGACCCTGTTGGGTAAGTCACTTCGACACCTTCGTTCTCCCTTTCTTTTTAGATTGCTTTAACTCATTGCATATGTCTTCATCTTGTTTAGGTGCTACCGACATGCCCGTCGACCGCAGAAGCAAACTTCGGGTCGACTCTATGTCCGACGCCATCTCCTTCGCCGTGGACTCCAGCGAACAAGTTTAGGTGTTGTTGCAGAATACCAAGGCGGCTCTGACGAGGATGTTTGCCTTGATGTTCCCGAAGCTAGATCAGGACAAGACCTTGGGTCAACTAGTGGACGCGTTCTTCGTCGACACCAACGGTACCATTGAGGTATTGAAACCCAATTCGCGTATCTATTGAGCGGTCCTTGCGTTCCAGCTTTTGATGGGGTATGGCTTCGAAGCCGACATGGAGCTGCTGATGAAGACGCTGCCGAAGGATAAGGATGGCACTGTTGTCGCCCTCAGCGCTTTCAGCAACCGGCTCGCAAGTGTGCGCGCCAACTCCTTGAGTTGGTGGAGGCGCACAAGAAGCAAGCAGCTGCTGAAACTGCCCCGAGTTCCTCCACTTAAACCCAAGCCCTTTGAATTTGCTATATTTTGTCTGTAACTGATACCTTTAAATGGCTTTAATCGAATGTTTTGTAATGAACCATGCTGGCATTGTTGCCAGCACCACTTACTTTTGTGAATGAAATGCTACTTCGTTGGCGCTCCCGATGGGAGTTGAAATCATTGAGCTTGTTTTTTGATTTTTGAATATGCGCACTCGATGCTTTATTGCAAGTGGCACCAGTTACTGCATATGCCGAAAGTTCTTCGGGTTCTGCAGCTGGCAATGAATCTGGCATGTGCAAGAGATGTGGAACAAAATATCTTGAATGTAGAAGGACCTGATAGGTATCCACGCCATGGCGGTAGTGGTGAAGAAAAGGGAGAACTAGCTTCCTGATTTGTTAGATTAGCTTCAGAGCTAACCTCTAGCTCTGTTTCGTGAAAAAAAATTGCAGGGGTAAATGAATTTGTATTAATTATATATAGGTGTGTTACAATCCCTTAGAAGGGAGCCTAAAATAGACTCTGCCATGACCCTAACTATACCTCAGTACGGTCATTGCTTCTACCAAAACCAACTAACAAATGGCTTGCTACATTTTGACTACGAGGTATTTTACTAATGCCCACGATCTGGCCTGAACTCATTAGGGTCTTTACTTCAGCCACCAGATGACCTAAAGTCTCGTGCATTATTCTTTAGCATCTGCACTACTTCAGCGCTGTCAGACTCGATGATGAAATGTTGTTGGTTGTGCTCCTGTGCGAGAGCAATACCCTTCATAAGTGCGCATACCTCCGACTCTAGTGCTGAACTACATTGCAACAACGATCTACACGCAGAGAAAACAATTTCTCCATCATGTGGTCGCAAAATCATGCCAGCTCCTAGTTCTATTCGCAGCCATAAACGAGCAATCAACATTCAGTTTGAGAAGTCCTTCGCTCGCTCTCTTCCATGCTAGGTTTCGTAACTTATCTTGACCTTACACCAAAAGCAAATATAGCAGTGGGGAAACCTACTGTACAACTTCAAAAAAAAAATCATGCCGATAGGTTACGTTAATTTACATTGACCGATTGGTGTTAGTTATTTGAGACCTGCAATTTCCAACACCGAGGTACCAAACCGATCGGTTCGACGGAATCGTGTGCGCTCAACAAATATACAAATGAATACATTGTACGATTGAAAATTGAATCACATATATGGTGTACAATACCGCTAAGTTGAGCCCTACAGAATTAAGACGTCTTTGTTACTCAACACTAGTATACACTATACGTCTTTGTTACTCAACACTAGTATACACTAGTATAAACACTAGTATACACTATACATGCTTATCTCTACATCTCCAGGCTCTTTAGGATCATGGGAAGGCCAAACTTGGGGCGCAGCGTGATCACGTCCATGGGGGCATGGACGTACTTAGGGGACAGGGAGAAGGAGAACCTCTGAAGAATCACGGCGATCACGGCCTTGGCTTCTATCATGGCGAAGTTCTGCCCTATGCACGACCTCGGCCCACTGGAGAAAGACAGCAATGCATTGGGGTGCTTCGCAGCCATGGTGACACCTTTCTCAAACCTCAAAGGCTTGAACTCATGGGCATCCTCACCCCAGACCTCCTCGTCACGATGTATCGTCGCGATGGGGATCGTCAGGACCGTGCCTTGGGGCACCTTGATGCCGCCGACCTCGAGATCCGAACCAGCCTTCCTCTGAATGACCGCTACAGGGGCGTATAACCTGAGAGTCTCCAGCAGGAACATGTTGACGAGCTTGAGTTTGTTGAGCATGTCGCCGGTGGGAACCTCGTTGCCGCACTCCGTCAGCACCTCCTCCCTGAGCTTCTCCTGCCACTCCGGGTGCGTGCTCAGCAGGAACATGGTCCAGGTGAGCAGGTGCGAGCTGGTGTCGTGCCCGGCGAAGAAGAAGGTCTTGCACTCGTCGATGATTTCGTCCATGCTCAGAATCGGGTTCTCCCCGTGCTCCGGCGCGCAGGCCTCGAGCATAAGCCCGAGCAGGTCGTGTCCGTAGCCCATGGTGTCTTTAGCGGCCAGGCGGCTCTTGATGATGTTCATGAGCATTGTCCTCACCTCCTTATCGAGCTTGGATATCTTCAGGTTCTTTTTGGTTGGAAGGTACCTGAATAATTTGATCAACACAGGCTGGTTAATTTTCTGCTGTGTGAAACTGTTTATGTATTTTTGAGTACATTTGAACTGTCAATGGTGAAAATGCAGGGAGTGAGTGAGTGACTAATTTTCCCAAAGCTGCTTGGAAAGGTATTGAGAATTACCTAAATCCTGGAATTTGGACGTTGAACACGGTGGAGAAGGCAAGAAACTGAAGCTCCCTCTGCGCGAGGAAGACCTTCTTCCCCTCCGTGTAGCTGCTCCCGAACGCCGTGTGTGAGATGACATCCGCGGTTAGCTCCTCAAACTGGCTGCTCAGCTCGATCTCCACCTCGCCGCCCTTCTCCAGCTTCGCCTTCCATTCCGACATCATTGACCCGGCGCAGTCGGACATGGTCACCGTCATCATCTGTACAGCCAATAGTCAACACACAATCCATCAGCGACAGTGACACTCCTAATTGTGTACTTAAGACGACTTTTAAAAAACTACTTTACTTAAGAAATGCAAAACAAACACGTAGGCCTAAACCCCAATATTGTCAATGCACAAAACATCAGCGAAAGAGACACGCCTAATTGTGTATGTACTTAAAAAAAATTACTCCGTTCGTCTAAAAATATGTGTCTGGACTTTATCTAGATACGGATATATCACTAACTAAAATGCATCTAGATCTAGACAACTATTTTTAGACATAGCTATCACAAAACAATTGAACAGGTCAACGTAGGAGTGCTGCTAGATCTGCACAAGAGTCTGATACCTTGAGCTTGTCCATGTTGAATGCGGGGTAGACGACCTTGCGGTGGCGCTTCCAGTCGTCGCCGTCGGTGAGCACGAGGCCGTTGCCGAGGAGGCGGGCGATGTGCGGGTTGCCGATGTTCTTGGGGTAGAGCCCGTTGCGGTCGAAGAGCACCTGCTTCACCATGTTCACGTCGGCGACGCACAGCGTCGGCCTCGCGCCGAACCAGTACAGGAACGTGCGGCCTGCAGATCGAGCAAGGAACCATTCACGTCAGAACAGGAGAATCATAGACGGCGTCGAATTATCGAAGGTCGAATTTGCAGGGTCGGTTTCGTACCGTGGATGGGGATCCATTTGCGGAAGTGGGGCTGCACCAAGGGGACGAAGTCGTGGGAGCCGACGTCCAGGGCGGCGTCGGCGGTGTCGGCGCGGAGCTGCTTGATCTCGGCGAGGTTGCCGGCGAAGAACTTGTAGCCCGGCCCGCCGACGCCCTGCGCGCGGAGCTGCCTGGTGATGGCGCGCGGCCGCAACACGAGGTACACCAGCGCGTTGAACGCCCACGACGCCAGCACCGCCGCCACGGCCGCGGCCACCATCCAGACGAGTCCTATGGTCATGGTGGTCGCCGAGGAGTCGCTGATCAAGGTCGGCTCGGAGACTCTTGGGGTACGGTGGCGGAGGAAATACCAGCGACCTGACTGTATGGCTGTGCTTTCGGTACGAATGGCTGGTTTGGGTTCTGCTTGTCAGTCGAGACTGGAAATGTGATGGATTCTGTCTGAGATTCGTCGATGAGGGTGATACTTATACGGGTTTGACCATCGCCGGCGTGTAGGTTGGATTGCTGGTGGCCATGCGCGTCTCCTCGCGGTGACATCAGCTGTGATGCACGCTCCTTGCTTGCAGCAAAAGGATGGTCTCCAGCTCGTGGGAACGTGTGTGGTTTTGGAGTTTGGTGGCCAAGGGCCGTTGGAGCTACGCAAATTGTCATTTTCACATGTGTATCACCACGTGCTCTTCTAGAGAAACTAGCTACCAGCCAATTTGCCGAGCGCGTCATTTTATTGGGCACCCGGACATCATGAATCTCGTTTTAAAAAAAACTTTGAGAAAAAAATTAAATAGTTTGCACGCTCGTAGTATACATAGTTGATTACATCCAGGTAGTATTTGTTTTGGATATCTTTCAAAACTTTGAAGTCAAGTTTTCAATTTATTTTCCTCATTTTTTTAAAAAAGAAGAAGGCTCCATGGAAAACTGCTGCTACTTGATTGCTCGGCTTCTAGAGCAAGAAAAGCAGACGTGAACAATTTTCACTTGTTGACACGATCCGGTGGCCACACGGAAGAAATGAAGACAGCTCCAGGGTCTACCACTTCATTTGTTTTCACGATTGACTTCTCTTCTTCGTTAGAATCCAATTTTCTTGTCAAACAAGCTCCTTGCCTGACAGGATAATACAGTAATAATAATGCACGCATACAAGTACAACGCGCTTGTGCCGTTCCAGTTAGTGCAGATTTAACTATTCGCGTAGTAAGAGTTAAGGCAGGTAATGGTGGGAGTACTGTAATGAGTTGCGGGAATGCCCAAAAATGCCTAAGCACTGATCTTCTTCATCTCCTCGCGAAACATGTTATAAATGCGACAAGTAAATAACGAAGAACGATAAAAGAAAACGCAGCGGAAACACGAGATTTAACGTGGAAAATCTCTTCCAACACAGAAGGCGAAAAATTCACGGGCGCCAGCCAGCAAAACTTAACTATATCGGGAAGTGATTACAAACGCCGTGGGTTATCTTCTAATCTGATAAACCCTAGCCGGCGGCTTACAAGATGTATATATAGGCGGTGGCAACCATTCGTACCGCCCCTTCGCAGGCGTCCCTACAGGGCCTATACCAAATGCATATAATTTGGAAATATTTTTCATGAATGTTCTTAAAATATTAAAAAAATTATATATTTTTATTAATATACATGGTTAAACTTTAAAAGTTTGACTTTGACCAAACTTAATATGCAACTTATTTTGGGCAGGAGGGAGTATCTCACTGTCCAACAAGCCTTACACAATAATGCATGGATCCATAAATTCCTAGTAAATGACGATTTCTTATGGCATCGGGCTCAACAATTTATCGACCTTTGGGTCTAACTACAACATGTTTAATGATAAAGCCATTTGGACCTTCTTGAAGAGTGGTCAATACCTAGCAAAGTTCGTCTATAAGGCCCAACTTTTTTGGGTTACTCTCCCCAAGATGAAGATGACTCTTTTTCTTTTGAAAGGAATAAGACCTTACAGTAATTTTTATTGGAAATAATAAGAGATCTAAATCTGCGTCCCTAGGGACTTGAATCTGAGCGGCTGGGTTGTACATCTACTTCGCTAACCAAGTGAGCTAGGCTCACTTCTCGGAAGGTTTTAAATAGGCTATGGATGGTTAGTTGATACGAAAAAATAGGTTGGCCAAATTATAGTGTTTTCCCCCTCTGCAAGAGGCATACGAGTGACCTGCCTCCTAATAAGTTGTCAGTTCACCACTAGGCTCCGGAACCCTCTTAAAAGATTGGATTGGCCTACCCGCGCATGATCTTGACCTTTGGCCACATATGCCCAATGATGCAACACTAAACCGCAAAGATATGGACTCACCTCACAACTTGGGAGATTTGGAATGAAATGAATGCCCAGGTCTTCCATAATAAGCATGACACACCTCTTGTTCTACTTGCTAAGATTAAGGATGAGACGAAACTTTGGATGCTAGCTGGTGTCAAGCGGGTTTAGGTAAAATAATGCTGTTAGAATAGTCCGGTTGTATCACATCTTTACATTCTTCTAAACACTCTTGCTTCGGTACACCCCACCCTCCCCAAACTCAAACGCATCAAGAGCTAAGATTTCTTTATACCCAATGATTATGTCATCATGGAGTGGACCGCCATATCACATGGAGCTAATCCAATGGAGATATAGTAGAAGAAAATTTACCATCTCCAGAATTTTTTAGAGGTTGGGAAATAAATCGAAGTAGCCTCAATAAAAAGGAGAAACTACGATTGCTTGACATTATTGATAGTCTAGATATAAAAGAAGAATGCACACCTCTTAGTGTTCAATGTGTTAAATACGGTCTGTATAGATGTATTTATACATGTATTGTAACCTGTTGATGTCTATATAAATAAAGCTGATCACGTGGTGGAGACACACCACGAAACCCTAAACCTATTCTCAAACTTGGTATCAGAGCCTAGCCGATCTCGGCCCTCTCGCTCCCGCCGCCGCGGCCGCCATGAGCTCCTCCGCTCAAACCTCCAAGGCCCTCGGCCCTCTCCTCGCACCGCCCAGTGCCACCACCACCGCCGCCGTCACCACCTCCGTTCCACCACCGGCGGTGCGTCTCAATCGGAGCAATTTCATGCTGTGGCGCACTCTCTCGCTCCCAAATCTCTCCGGGGCGGGACTTCACGGCTATCTTGATGGAACTACGGCCGCGCCGGCGAAGACCATCGTCGAAGGCACTGGTGATGCTGCAGTCACCGTGGCAAACCCCGCCTACGCCACATGGTGGACACAGGACCAGCGTGTCCTAGGGCTACTCCTCTCGTCCATGGACGAAGACATCGCCTGCCAGATGATCGGCAGGACTACGGCCGCCGCGGTGTGGGAAGCAGTCCACGCCATGTTTGGTGCCCAGAACCGTGCCAATATTCGGCACATCCGTCGGCAGATCCAATCTCTGCGGAAGAACGACATGACCGCCGGCGAGTACATGAACAAGGTCAAGGTTCTGGCAGACACCATGGCCGCCGCCGGATCACCACTCAAGGACGACGAGATCATTGACTACATGATCACAGGGTTGGGCTCCGACTTCAACCCCCTTGCGGCCTCCATGATCCGCGACAACCGCGCTGACTCCCTCGCGGACTTCTACTCGCACGTGCTCAGTTTTGAGTCCCTGTGTGCGGGTCAGACCCAGACCGATGACTGGTCCTCCTCTGCAAACGCAGTATCCCGGCCTGGCTCTTTCCCCATCGCCGGCCAGCCGTCGCAGCACCGCCCCTACGACAACAACTCTGGGCGCCCCGGCACCGGTCAAGGCGCTGGTGGTGATCGTCGCCAGAACAACGGCGGCAGGCGGCAACGGTGGGGGCGGCGGCAACGGCCAACGACGGTGGCGGCGATCGCCGTCAGTACAACGGCGGCGGCAACGGCCGAAACAGCCGCAAGAAGCAGCGGCCACAGTGCCAGTTGTGCAACTACTGGGGGCATGAGGCGAGCGACTGCCGCAACCGCTTCAACCCTGAGTTTGTGCCCCCACGCCAGCGCTCCGGCAACTCGGCGTCCACCAGCTCCAATGACTCCCACTGGCACATGGACACGGGGGCGACGGACCACCTGACGAGTCATCTCGAGCGCCTCCACATGGCCGAACGATACGGCGGGAAGGATCACGTGCAAGTAGCCAATGGTGCAGGTTTGTCAATTTCTCACATTGGTCATTCAACTTTAGCCGGTTCCTCCCTCCGCTTGAAAAATATCCTGCATGTTCCAAATATCCACAAAGATCTTCTTTCTGTATATCGTCTCGTTTCCGATAATTATGTCTTTGTGGAATTTCACCGTGATTTTTTCTGTGTCAAGGACAAGGCCACGAGGAAACTTCTTCTTCTCGGTAGAAGCAAGGGCGGTCTCTACCCAGTTCCTTTTAGTCGAGCCTCGTCATCATTGTTTCGCCATGCCCTCTCCAGCACCAAGACCACATCCGCGCAATGGCATCAGCGTTTAGGTCATCCTACAAATAAAATAGTTCAAACTCTTGTTAGGAACAATAATTTATCTTGTTCGTCGTCAGACAATATTGTGTTAGTTTGTGATGCTTGCCAGCGTGCAAAGAGTCACCAATTATCTTATACTGCATCTCATCGTGTTCCCACTATGCCTCTTGAGTTGATCCACTCTGATGTTTGGGGTCCTGCTATTGCCTCCTCCGGAGGTTTTAAGTACTATGTTAGTTTTATTGATGACTACTCTCGGTTTTGCTGGATTTATCTTCTCAAACACAAGTCTGATGTTGAGCAGGTCTTCTACACCTTCCAGGCACACGTCGAACGCCTTTTGAGCACCAAAATCAAGGCAGTTCAGTCCGACTGGGGGGGCGAGTATCACAAGCTCCATCAGTATTTTCAGCGCACGGGCATCTCCCACCGTGTGTCCTGCCCTCATACGTCCCAACAAAATGGTGTTGCGGAACGTAAGCACCGCCACCTCATCGAGACGGGCCTTGCCCTGCTCGCTCATGCCTCCGTCCCTCTATGGTACTGGGATGAAGCCTTCTTAACGGCGTGTTATCTTATCAATCGCATGCCTACCTCTGTGCTTAACAACGACACTCCTGTGCAGCGCCTCCTCAACATAAACCCCGACTATTCCTTCTTACGCATCTTTGGATGTGCTTGTTGGCCCAGTCTTCGCAAATACAATTCCCACAAGCTCTCTTTTCGTTCCAAAATGTGTGTTTTTCTGGGATATAGTCCTATGCATAAGGGGTACAAGTGCCTGGATAGGTCCACCGGGCGCATTTACATTTCTCGTGACGTCGTGTTCGACGAGTCCGTGTTCCCTTATGCGACCCCCGGTGTTACCGTTGATATCTCCACCCTAGCCGAGTCCATCATCACTTTTCCTTCCACCGAACCGGCTATGAGTGCCCATGTGAGAAATTATGACCTGTCCTATTTGTCTACTAACCATGTTGTTCCAGATGCTGTGTTCCCTGTGCAGGTCCTCGTGCCAGCCTCGTCACCGTCGCCCGCTCATCCGATCGACGTGCATGTGCATGGAGAGACTCCCGAGGTCTCCCATGCAGCTCCGTCGGACGCGCCCTCCGCGCCTTCGTCGCCTGCCCCTGCTGGGCCTTGTTCGGCCCAGCCCGCGTCGCCATCCGCCGGCTCCGCACCGGCTGCGTTGCCCTCGGCCGGCTCCGCCCCGGCCGCATCGCCCTCCACCGGCTCCGCTCCGGCTGCGCCACCCTCGGCGGAGCCTTCGTCCGATGTTGCTACGTCGGCTGCTGCCCCTGTCACCGGCCATCCCATGGCGACACGTCTTCGCACCGACTCTCGCCGCGCGAAGCAATTCACTGATGGGACCGTGCGGTATGATCCTCGTCGACGTGCCTTCTTTGCTGCTCCCGTCTCGCATCGCGATGCTCTCCGGGAGCCTGCCTGGCATGCTGCCATGACCGATGAATTTGTCGCCCTTCGCCAGAATAATACGTGGCGTCTTGTGCCCAGGCCCTCCGGTGTCAATCTGGTTAGCTGCAAGTTGATCTTCAAGACCAAGCACCGCCCTGATGGTTCTATTGACAAGCATAAAGCTCGCCTAGTCGCTCGCGGGTTCTCACAACAGCATGGTATTGATTATGGCGACAATTTCAATCCAGTTGTGAAGTCTGCTACGGTGCGCCTGGTTCTCTCGCTCGCTGTGTCCCGCGGCTGGACTCTCCGTCAAATTGATGTGAGCAACGCTTTCCTCCATGGATTCCTGACCGAGGAGGTCTATATGCAGCAGCCGCCTGGGTTTGAAGATGCTCAGTACCCTCAGCATGTGTGCAAGCTGCAGCGTTCCATCTATGGCTTGAAACAGTCTCCCCGTGCATGGTATGCTCGTCTAAGTGCTCGATTGTTTCAGCTCGGATTCACATCCTCGAAGGCTGATACGTCCTTATTTATCTTCTCCCGGGATGGTGTTCAGATTTATATGCTGGTCTACGTTGACGACATTGTCATTGCCGGCTCTACACCTGGAGTTGTTGATCGTCTGGTCCAGTCTCTCTCGGACAGCTTTCCCATCAAGGATTTGGGTCCCTTGGATTACTTTCTTGGCCTAGAAGCGTCCTTCAATTCTGGGGGCATGACTGTGACACAACGCAAGTATGCACTGGACCTTCTGCATCGTGTCAACATGGAGAATTGCAAGCCCACTTCCATGCCTCTTGTTCCTTCAGAGAAGCTTTCCCGTCATGGTGGTACACTGCTACATACTGATGATGCGTTCCGGTATCGCAGTGTTGTTGGCGGGCTTCAGTATTTGACTCTCACAAGGCCAGACATCTCCTTTGCTGTTAATAAGGTATGTCAGTACCTTTCTCAGCCGACTGAGGTCCATTGGGAGGCGGTTAAACGCATCTTGCGATATGTGAAGGGTACACTTGATACTGGCTTGTGCTTCCGGAGGTCCCGCTCCACTGGCATTAGCATATTTACTGATGCAGATTGGGCCGGGTGTGTTGATGACAGATGATCTACGGGTGGTTTTGCCATCTTTGTAGGACCGAACTTGATATCCTGGAGTTCAAAGAAACAGCCTACAGTCTCAAGATCTAGTACCGAGGCTGAATACAAGGCGTTGGCAAATGGAGCTGCTGAAGCGATTTGGCTAGAGTCTTTGCTTAAAGAACTCGGAGTAACTCAGCAGCGCACGCCCATATTATGGTGTGATAACTTAGGGGCAACATATCTAACCGCTAACCCAGTTTTCCATGCTCGAACGAAGCACATAGAGATCGACTTCCACTTTGTGCGCGAGCGTGTTGCAGCTGGAGCTCTTCAGGTCAAGTTTATATCTTCGAGTGATCAGCTAGCTGATGTATTTACTAAACCAGCTACCCAACAGATGTTAGATCGTTTTAGATCCAATCTGAATCTTGTATGTAAAAGTTCAGATTGAGGGGGAGTGTTAAATACGGTCTGTATAGGTGTATTTATACATGTATTGTAACCTGTTGATGTCTATATAAATAAAGCTGATCACGTGGTGGAGACACACCACGAAACCCTAAACCTATTCTCAAACTCAATGAGGGGGCACGATGAGAGACGCATTTGAGCAAGTTGTTAAGCTGCGTAGAGATGATGAATCTAAGTGGGCACAGCGTGCAGAAGTGAAACACGTTCAAGAGGGAGGGAATAAAACAAAATATTTTCACTTAATCGAAAATTGAAAACATAGAAGAAAAAAAGATCTTTCAACTTGAGCAAGATGAGGGATCTATCTCAGGACAAGAAAAATATCAATGAGTTCTACAAGAAAATGTTCAGTACACCGGCCAATAATCATTTCTCTTTGATAGAAATTGAGACCGTGGATATCTTGTTGTTGTGTGAGAAGAAAATAATATTATTATATCCGACTTTGTAGAGAATGAGGTATTGAGGTGTATGATGTTATCATGTAAATGGAAAAAGCACCGGGGACAGTCGGGTTCCTACATGAATTCTACTATCAAACTTTTTGGGATGTGACTAAACAAATTTATGATGAATAAAGTGTGAATATAGTATTTGTATATAGGACATTTCATGTATGTTTCTTTGACCCAATAAATAAGGAAATTCTCCATGGCGAATCTTCTTATATAAGTACAATACATGATCGTCTTTTATTGCAGAAAAAAATTGAATCTTTTTAACCCTTTTTTGAATTACTGATTTTTTTTTTGCATGTATAGGGTGCGACCCAGGTGTACTAATGTGTTTTCCGAGTAATTAGCCCCTTCAACCAGCTAGTAGTACATCTGCTATTCGTATCTGCATTTTGCTAATGTACAGCCAAGCTCTGGATGGGAGCGGGCATCTTTTCATGACCAGAAGCCATGTAATGTTTGATATACACTACTACACTAGTAAAAATATGCCTTTGCACACGGGTGAAATAGACCGCCGCACACGTTAAATCTTACCGTTACTACGCGTGGGTGTGTGATGCGTCTCTACTACACAGGCAGTTTAGTAAACAGTGTGCGATAATGTGTGTGATAATGTCGATTATCGCAAACGTTTTTATGGACCTAATCGTTTGCAAATAGGGTGTTCTTGGAATACAACTTTTCGACATGGACCATTTACGTTTAATATGAGCATAAACGACCTTTCTTCTTTCCTTGTATGTTGATTGTATACATTGCAAATATTTTTGGACAAAACCGACTAGTTGTACATGCAGAACCATCATAGTAGCAGATGTATGCCCAAAAACACTAGTGCAAATACAATACTATATCTCAGTTATATTGCACATCTAACACATTATATGCACAATCTCTCTTATGCCTGATCAGACGTCTTCGCTACGTCTAGGGTTAGGGCTTAGAGGCGACGCCGAGGCGATCGGCCGCCGCCGCCCTACCATGGACGTGAGCGCCCCCGTATTGAGAAGTCTAAGTGGTTACGATCAGGAGGAGTCCAGGAGGAATACGATGACAAAGTCGAGGAGTTGGAACCGTGACCGGCAAGAAGAATTCCCAGATTGGATCGGGAAGGAAGGTAATATAAAACTGCACCGGGACGGCCGAGTACCCAACCTAATCAAGATCTTCGATCACCAGTCGGCGACTTACGATCCGGGCGCGCACATGAGCTCTGTCCCGACGAAGAGTATGGTGCTGACCGGCGGTGGGGGTGATCAAGGGGGAACCGATGAGGTTCCTGCCCACCCGAAGCCGACGGTGGGAACCAACTCTGCGCTGGTACAAACCGAGTCGCGCCTGGCGATCATGAGCGCGGATGACGCCCTGGAAAGTAATTGGCATGGAGATACAGCAGAGGGGAAGAATTCAGGTCCGGAGGCGAGGATGGCCGGCGACGTCGACATGAATGATGAGTTCTGCATGGAGGAGGAGGAGGATGAAGAGGAGGCTCCTGCAGCGGCGCCGACAGCTTGGCGTATGCTGGCTCGATACTACTCGCTCAAGATGGCGAACTATGCAGCGATCCATAAGCACTTTACTGATGTTTGGCGCGTCCGTGGAAAGATGATCTTTAAGCCTCTAAAGGATAATTTCTTTATCATCACGTTTAATCAGGAAGGAGACTATAGATTTGTTGAGCAGGGCGGCCCCTGGATTCATCAAGGCGTGGCGTGTCTGATAGCACCGCTTGTCGACAGTGCACAGCCATCCGAAACAGTCCTGGACACAGTCCGTTTGTGGGTGCGCTTCTACGATGTTCCATGGAAGAAGCAGACCAAGGAGTATGGAACAATGCTGGGGTCAAAGTTTGGCAAGGTGGTGACAGTAGATGTAGATGCAGAAGGACTGGAGTTGAGCGATTTTCTGCGGGTTCGCATTGATTGGCCGCTGAACCAGCGGCTATTATCCCGCTTCAAAATCACCAAAGGCCAGCAAGTGGCAATGATCTACAACATGAGATATGAGAGAGTTCCTTATTACTGTTTTCACTGCGGATTCATTGGGCACAATGAGGAGCAATGTGAGAGAAGAATCATGGGCACACCTTCACTGCAGTATGATGCTACGCTGCGTTGCTCGCCAAAACGGAAGTTCCAGAGTAGAGCCGTTTCCACGCCAGACGAACCTGCTACCAAGAAGTTCCTGAATTTTAATTCGCCGGAAGGGAGCGTTAATTCCTCGTCGCTGGGAATCCCTCCAAGGGCTGGGCGACAGGCACAGGCTGATACTGGTGTGCCAGAACCGGAGATACCACCAGCTGTTGATGCGCATGATGGCTTTGAGGAGCAGGAACGTAGTACTGGCAAGGAGATAGAGAGGGACCTGGCAGATACAGTGAATAATTTGCAGCTGAAACTAAGCAAGGAGAAGGAGACTGGGAAGCAGGATAGGGCTACTGGTGGGAAGGACATGATGCTAGGGATGAAGAATTCCATGCAGGATGGAGGTAGCGGCAAAAAGGAGGTGGTGCTAGCACCGAACGCCATGCAGATCATGCAGAGCATGCCGTCGATCCCAAGCAACAGTCGAGGGACGCCCTCTGGTCCGCATTCTAGCGATATGATCCCACCAATGCGGGGTCTGTCCCAGCTTGGTACCCCCCTAAGTGGATCTGATGTATCGATGGCGGATGGGGAATCGATCTTAGGCAAGAGAACTGCGGGTGAAGAGGAGACATCTGAAGAAGCGGGTCAACAGCTGGACTTATCTCTGACTCTCAACCATATTCTGCAAGGGGGCGGCAAACCGAAGAAGGGCAGGAAGGCTGGAACAACAGGCGTACAAGGGGACAAGAAGGATGCGCAGGCGGAGAACGTTGCAGCAAGGACAAGGAGGAGGATCGCCACCGGGCATGTAGCGCCTGGAAACCTGACGAGGCCGAGTGTGGAGCCTCGTCAGGAGAAATGAATTGTTTAGCGTTCAACTGTCGGGGGGCTGGGAATAACCCGACAGTGCGTGAACTTGCTACTATTTCCCAAGTTTGGAGTCCGCGTTTATTTTTCTTATGTGAAACTAGGCAAAGTACAAATAAGATGCGTCGCTTGCGTCATAGGTTAGGTTTGAGAGGTTTTGCTGGCAGTAGTAGTGATGGTCTTAGTGGTGGTTTAGCTCTCTTTTGGCATGATCAAATTAATGTAGAGGTTCAATCAATTAATGAAAGATATATTGATGCGTATGTGCGTGAATCTCCAACGGCACCTCAATGGCGCCTTACTTGTGTTTACGGTGAACCACGGGTAGAAGATCGTCACCTTATGTGGGACAAACTCCGACAATTGAAAACTAGTTCTGCTCTCCCGTGGTTGGTTTTGGGTGATTTTAATGAAGCCCTTTGGCAAGAGGAGCATTTATCTTGCACCCCTAGACCTGTTAACCAGATGGATGCCTTCCGGGAGGTTTTGTATGAATGCAGTCTAACTGATCTTGGCTTTTCAGGTGTACCATACACGTATGATAATAAAAGGTTGGGAAGAGCAAATGTTCGAGTCCGCTTGGACCGAGCGGTGGCATGCCCGGCATGGCGGGACAGATATGCGGACACAAGGGTACTGCATCTAACGTCACCTGTATCGGATCATTGTCCCATTCTAGTTCAGATGGAACAAGAGGTTCGCATGCCGCAACGACAACCAAAGCGCCAATATGAAATCATGTGGGAGAGGGAATCGGATCTTGCAGAAAGAGTTGCTATGGCATGGGGCGAAGCAGGACACAAAACGGACCTGGCTGATATTATGCAGGGGCTAGATCGAGTCATGGCTACCCTGCAATCCTGGAGCAGAAAACGTTTTGGCAATATTCTAAGAGAATTGGACAAATCAAGGAAGTGCTTGGAGTCTTTAAAGATAGCAAACGCTGACCCACGCGAAATTCGCCAAGCCACTGATCGGATGAACGAGTTACTATACAAGGAAGAACTATTATGGTTGCAACGGTCCCGCATCACTTGGTTGAAAGAAGGCGACAGAAATACGAAATTTTTTCACCAAAAAGCAGTTTGGCGAGCTCGAAGGAATAAAATAAAAAGACTCAAAGATAATGAAGGAATCTGGAAGGATACACCGACTGAGATGGAGAGAATGGCTCTGTCATATTTCCAGGAACTGTTTACTCGGGATCCAACACTGAATTCGGATGATCTTATTGGCCTTACTAGTGAAAAAGTAACTAACGCCATGAATGATGATTTGTGCAGGGATTTCACGGATGAAGAAATAGGTGATGCTCTATTCCAAATAGGTCCGCTGAAGGCGCCAGGAGTGGACGGATTCCCAGGCCGCTTCTACCAAAGAAATTGGGGCACTATTAAAGAACAAGTTATAAATGCAGTGAAGCTATTTTTTGCGACAGGAAATATGCCGGATGGGGTAAATGATACGGCTATTGTACTGATTCCAAAGAATGATAATCCTGAAACGCTCAAGGATTTCCGTCCAATTAGTCTATGTACCGTCATTTATAAGATAATTGCAAAGTGCATGGTGAATAGGCTGCGACCAATCTTGGGTGATATTGTCTCTATTAATCAAAGCGCATTTGTCCCAGGAAGACTAATCACAGATAATGCACTAGTGGCTTTTGAGTGTATTCACTTTATTGAGCACAATACAAATACTAACAAGGATTTCTGTGCATACAAGCTCGACTTATCCAAGGCTTATGACAGGGTGGATTGGGATTTTCTGAAGAAAGTGATGCAAAGGATGGGTTTCTCTCATCGGTGGGTGGACTGGACAATGGCATGTGTCACCTCGGTGAGTTACAAGGTTAAGTTTAACGGAAACCTCCTGGATTCATTTTCTCCCTCTCGGGGCCTCCGTCAGGGTGATCCTCTCTCTCCATTCCTGTTCCTGTTTGTTGCGGATGGGTTGTCTACACTTCTACAGAATGCGGCTGACTTAAATGCGATCGAACCACTCAAAGTCTGTCGTAGTGCCCCTGGGGTTTCGCATCTCCTATTCGCAGATGACAGCTTATTGTTCTTTAAAGCGCAGGGTGACCAGGCGCAACGAGTCCTTGAAGTCCTGGATACTTATGCTAGAAGTACAGGCCAATTAATCAACCCTGGGAAATGTTCGATCTATTTCGGTGAGGCGTGCCCGGAGGCAAGAAGGAGGGAAGTAAAGGAGATACTAAGCATAGCACAAGAAACCTTTGAACCGAAATACCTTGGGCTCCCAACTCCGGAAGGCAGAATGTCCAGGGATAAATTCCAAAGCCTCCAAGCAAAATTGGCTAAGTGCCTTGTGGAATGGGATGATAACCATAAATCTCAAGCTGCGAAGGAAGTACTAATTAAATCGATTGCTCAGTCAATCCCAGTCTATGTGATGAGTGTCTTTAAACTCCCACTTGGCCTATGTGATGAACTAACAAAAATGATCAGGAGGTACTGGTGGGGAGCGGAAAATGGGCGAAGGAAGACTCACTGGATTTCATGGGACATTATGCTAAGACCTAAAGATTATGGGGGTGTGGGTTTCCGGGATATGATAATTTTTAACCAAGCCTTGCTAGCCAGGCAGGCATGGCGCCTAATACAACTCCCTAATACACTTTGTGCACAAATCCTAAAAGCGAAATATTATCCTAATGGTCTATTGCTGGATACTGTGTTTTCAGGTAATGGGTCATCGACATGGCATGCAATCGAATATGGGCTTGAGCTACTTAAGACGGGAGTCATATGGAGAGTCGGCAATGGAGCTAGCATATGGGCATGGCGCGATCCCTGGATCCCTAGGGAATCTGGCCATCAACCTCAGTCTCAGCGAGGTCGATGCCGGTTTCGATGGGTAGCTGATTTCCTGTTACCAGACGGGTCCTGGAACTTGCAACGATTGGAGCTTTATTTCTCGGCGGCCGACATCAAGGAAATATTACAGATTAAGCCATCTCGTAGGAATGAAAATGTAACATCCCAAGTTTCAATAAAATGAACAAGAGAGAATTCAAGAATCAAAAAATCAGGGTTAACAAAAACTTTTTCTCATCATATAGGTTTATGCATATAGATCACCTTATTAATTATTTTGGAGTGTGCATTTGCCATGATGTTTGCTTAGGTGTTCTCTCTCACTCTAAAACCCTAGCAATGACCACTTGATCACCCTTAGCCACTTAAAATTGAAATATAAAAGAAATCCCAAAAATCCATTTCACTCTCACATAAGGCCTATGCCATTTTTGCAAATACCTACCCTAGACCACTTTGGCTTGCACCATTGGTTGTGGATGGTTACTAAACACTTTTAAATACTTTTGGAAGTGAAGAAACTCAACTCAAACAAAAATCAAATTCAAATTCCAAGTCACATGCAATATGGTCACTTGTGCCATTTTTAGTCTGATGGCCACTTTGAGCCCCTGGTTCTCTTCTTTCCACTTCTAAACTTTGCCAAACCTTTTCACCTCATCCAAGACAAACTCAAGCACTACAACTTTGCCCAAAACCACCACCCCAAATTCTTCACCCTTTTCAAATGGGAAGCAAGCAAAGTTGGAACTTTTTCACATAATCAAGATCTTATGCAAAATGTGATTTTGCATCCCAACTCCATTTTGACCACCACCACCACCAAAATGCTCCACCTATTATATGAATACAACCCACCAAAAAGAATTTCAAATTTAGAAAATAATTTTCTTTCGGGCATTTCCACAAACACTTGGCAGGCAGGGTATAAATTTGAGCCCATACCTCATTTTCTACTTGGACTTGGTCCAACCTTGCCATCTCTGCACCCTGGAGTCTTCCTCTCATCTCACCACATCAACCTCACCACTTGCACTGGACAGGGTTTGAATTAAACAACCCAAACCATGCCATGCCGTGGCATGGCATGCCACTTCAGGCCATCTCCTCATCTGGTCAAATTCAGCATGCATCACCTTGTCATTCACCTCCCTCTCACTCACCTGAGCAAGACCCAACACTGCCTCGACGAAAAATTTCACCGCAACGAGTAGAAAACGTCGCGCCCAGACGCGCCCAGGCACGCCCATGCCGCGCCAGAGCGCGCATGGCGCCAGCCCTGGACGCGCCAGAGCGTCAGCCGCCCCGCGCCCCTGCGTCACTTCCGCCCTCACGCTCACCGCCAGTCGACGCCTCACCTCACCGTGACACGCCTGGACACGCTCGCTGGCCCGCGGGAACGCCGCAGGTGACGAAGCGCGACGACCGTCCGCCACGTGCCCACGGACGCGTGACGCGCGCCACTGTGCTTGACCACCGAACGCTGTTCTGAGCACACCGTGACGATCCCTGAGTCTGCCTAGACACGACGACGCCCTCGCCCACGCCGTTGATCGCCTGCAGCCCTGCCTCGCCACCGTCACCATGACCCTCCGCCCTGGCTCGGAGCCGCTATAAAAGGGGCACTCCGCGCCCAAATTGAGCACGCCACTCACCTTCCCTCACCTCACAGCTTCTCCTCGCCGCCTCAATTCCATCGATTAGCCACTGCCTCGCCCCAATTGCTAGCTCGCCGCCGCTTACCGTAGCCGAAGCTCGCCGGAGAAGGAGGCCACCCCAGGACGCGCCGCTGCTTCCAGGCGCCTCCCCATCCTCGACAACGTCGCGGCGCACCACTCCGACGACCGCCGGAGCTCCGACGAACCCTCCGACCCCCTGCTGCCGCCGCGCTCGCCACTGCCTCTCGCCGTCGACGACGACAACCCTGGGCCGTTAGATCATCGCCTGATCCAACGCCTCTCCTCTCCCCGTACCGGTTCGGTGAGTAAAACTCACTGACGCGTGGGTCCCGCCGTCAGACGGCCTGCTCGCGCTGGACGCGAAGTGGGCTGGCCCATTTTCCTTTTTCTCCGCAGCCCAAGTTCTTTCCCGCGCGAAGCCCACCGTTTGAATTCGAATTTGGAAATTAGATGAAATATTACAATCTGTGGCAAACTTTGAAATTCAATTGTGACAAATCTACTCGGCCAAATTTTACAAACTTTATATTTTTGGAAACCTTATGAAATTGTCTACACAATGCCACTGGATAGAACCCTAGATCTTGTGTAGAATTAAAATGATAAAATAAACAAGGCAGGGACTTTTCTGCCTTATAATAATTCTTAAAAATCAACCATAAATGCTTTTCAGTTATTTCCACCTCCAATAATTCACTTTGCACTTATACTAATTGTTTCTACAAAAATATGCCATGCTTACTTTGGATGATCATAGTTTAGTTGATTTAAATGCCTTATGGCTATTTTCTAGTCAAAGATATTGTCCAAAACTATTAATAAATCTTATGTGGGATTTTCCCTCATTTAAATCTTGTCACCACAATTTCCAAATGAAGTGGAGACTCTGGTTATTTAGGTCCCATAGGAATTGTTGGTGATATTAAATCTTTGTTATGCTAGAATTAAATGGTATGAGGTGCTCACCTCATTTAAATCTTTTCTCCAAATGATAAGTGTGAAGAGGTTGACTTGGGTCAACCTAGGTCACATATTATGCATAAGAGAAATTAAATCTTAATAAGATAATGAGAGGAAATTATTTCTCTTAAATAATAAGAAAAACACATCCACCAACTTAATAGTAAATGGTGATGCTAGTTTAAGTGTGAACCATGTTTGTGCATTAGTTTAGTAGATTAGTTTGGTGTGATGACTGTGTACCCCGTATTCGTATTTTAGACGCTAGTACCGAGGAGTACCAGGAGGAGGAGGAGGTCTACCTCCAGGAAGAAGAAGACCACTTTGACCAGTTTCCCAACCAAGGCAAGATAATACTCTTGCAAAGTGCAAAGCTCACCATGAGCAAGGCATTACCCCATTTACTTCATGCTTATGATCCTATTTTCCCAGTTTTTACTTTACAAGCTTTACTTACTTTTGTTTTATCAAAGTACTTTTGATTTATGATTTACTAGATTAATATGGAGTTAGTACAAGAGTATCAAACTTAGCCTAGAAGCAAATACTTAGCACCCCTCACACATAGTGGCTAGTGCTAATTTTAAAATGACTACTCTAGATGGGAACATGTGTTGATGAGATGATGATGGTGAAAACCTTGGAATGATTAGTCATTTCCATAGAAAGATTTTGAAGGTGAATATGACACTGAAGTTGACTTGGTGACTTGGGCTAAAAACTGATGATTGATTGGATGCGATACCATTCCAATTTTTGAGTACCCCCACAATACCTGATTATGGGTAGGGCTTAGCTGGAAATTTATGTGTCTTAGTATGGGTTCCCTCTGAACACACATCATAGGGGTTATGCTTGAGGCTGCCTCCGTTGTTGAGAAATGATGTGAATTGAAGGTGAATTGTACGGCCAAGCCCTGTGCGTTCCGGGTTAACAGTTGGTTTTCACCGGAGGCCAAGCTCATGGGGAGAGGTGCCTATACTAGGGTATGTAAGTGAAAGGTTAACGGTTGATGATCCGCGTGAGTTACGATTATTCAGGGTTTAC
The DNA here is from genome assembly GCA_030979885.1 of Lolium multiflorum. NCBI lineage: Eukaryota > Viridiplantae > Streptophyta > Magnoliopsida > Poales > Poaceae > Lolium > Lolium multiflorum. The sequence goes on along the minus strand of CM061748.1, from coordinate 43,552,197 downwards.
CCCTGACGGATGTAATCAAATGTTGTGGCACAAGTGTGCGACCTCTGCAGAGTGTAGAACTATTCGGATAGCCGCGTCCGCGGATATGGACAATTGGAAAGGCCATTCTATTTCCATCATCAGAATTTATATCTTTGTGACTGGTGTTTTGAACTTGACTGGAAAGGTGACTTTGACTTTGAATCACAACGGAGTTGTGGGAATGACACTAATGTTCCCACTTGAGTTAGTTAGCACTTGAGGAGTTGTTTACAAAAGTGTTTATGAAATAAAATTGGCTTTATGCAAATAAACTTAGAGCTTAGAACACCTTGATGTCAATGCTAGTACTTACTTTAGTATTAGATTGCGAGTACTTAAAGTACTCACGGCTTTGTCCCTGGCTATTCAAATGGCCAGAATATGAAGCCGAGCAGCAGTACGAGGAGGACGATCAGCAGGACGTCTACCACAACTAGGAGCTTCTAACGTCAAGCGTTGGCCTGTGGACTAGAGAGTCCTTGTATCTTACGCTTCCGCTATGAACTTGTGTTTGTTCGTTGATCAATAGATCAACTATTTGTGTAATATGGATCATGTGATTCCACTTTGTAAGACATTATGGTTTGTAATGAATGATGACTGTGATACTTAACTATTATGCCTCGCAACAACAATTTCCTGGGATTGCGATGTATGACATAATAGGCATCCGGACTTAAAAACCCGGGTGTTGACAAGTTGGTATCAGAGCCATTGTTTGACCTTAGGAGACCCTAGTTAGAAATGGACGTTCTGAAAAATTGAGTTTCAAAAAGAAATGAAGTATTTCTGAAAATTTTAATCTTTGTCTTCTCCTTGAGCTCTTTGGAAAAAAAAACAAGAAGTCATGCTCTTCCTTAGAAATATAACTAAAATTTTGCCACACTTGTTCACTTCTCTAACTTAATCCTTTACTTCACTTTCAGATGGAGCCCGTGAACACGAAGTTTTACCAGCTTGGGAATGGGGGAGCTTGATCTTCGAGCACGACCTCAACGCCTGTCCGACCACCTTGGTCGCCCGCACCGGAGTTCCACGGATCGCAGATCACGAACCAGCCGGAGGCGAGCTGCGGTGGATCATCACCGCTGACTTGAGGGGCAAGATGGAGCCTCCCACTTCGAGAGGATCCTCTTCTCCTTCATGGAGAGCAACTGGCTGGACGGACTTGCTCGCGGACTTCAGGAGGGACTCGCACGCCTGTGCGGGATGAGCGGGGAGGCACTCAAGCACCCTCGCTTTTCGCACCTCGCGAGGCGTAACTCTGCTGGAGAGCCCATGGACATGACCTCTCACCCGGAGCTGAAGCACCATGTGGAGCATCTCGACTTCATGCTGTACCACACTCAGCAGGATCTCGACCACTCCCGTGAGTACGCCAACCAGACTCACGCCCGCATCATCGAGCAAGGAGACGCCATCAAGATGCTCGCCAACGACCGCAGGACTCTCCGCCAGCAGCGCGCGAAGAAGGATGCCACTATCACCCGCCTCCGCGCGAAGATAGCCGCACTCGAGGCCACTGTCAAGGCCCAGGAAGAGCAGATGAAGAAGATGGAGGAAGATGGAGAAGACATTCAGGGAGGAAGCAACTACCTGAGTGACGACAACGACTTTGAGGAGGATGAGAACACCGAGGGCTACGACTTCCTGGACGACGAGGATGATGACCACACCCCCATCGATGTTGATGAGGAGGAGTAGTTCACTTGTGCACTATCGTAGGTGTGAGTTGTATCCCGCCCCATGTATCGTAGCTTGGAGAAGAAGGGTTCTTAAAACCCTTAATGTGCTAGCTTGTAATATGTGTTGTTTGTTATGAATGAATGTATGTTTGTGTCATCATGAAAAGACTTCAAGTTTTAAGCTTTGAACTTAAACACAAAACAAGCCATAGAAATTTCCCTCTTTTCTCATGATCAATCTCAATACTCAGATGGCCCCTCCGACTCGCAACACGAGCCAAGACGCTATGATGCAGATGTTGCAATTTATGCTGGAAGATAGAGAAGCAGAAAGAGCTGAAAGGCAAGCCAACATTGCAGCACTCCAACAGCTTGTCAACAACAACCAAGGCCACCATGATCATCCAGGATCTAAGCTCAAGAACTTCCAGAACACCAACCCACCAGTTTTCAGCAAGACGAGGAACCACTTGATGCAGATGATTGGCTCCAAACTATGGAGAACAATCTAGAAGTAGGAGTGGAAGAGAATGAGAAAGTGCTGTTTGCCACGCACTACTTAGCAGGACCAGCAAGAGCTTGGTGGACAAGCACCCGTGCCATGAACGCGGGACAGTTCATGACTTGGACTGATTTCAAGCTCAAGTTCAGCAAGTACCATGTGCCCCGGGTCTGATAAAGAAGATGAGAGATGAATTCCGTGAACTGAAGCAAGGCCGGATGTCCGTGGTGGAATACCGCGACAAGTTTCTCACCTGTCAAGGTACGCCCCGGATGAGACCGACACTACTGAGAAGAGGAAGGAAAGGTTCCTGAACGGACTGCACGATGAGATGCAGACTGTGTTAATCAACATCCCCTTTGTCGACCTCGAAGCCCTCGTTGACTCCGCCATCCAGATGGAAGGCAAACGCACCAAGCCAGCGAGAACCGCAAGCGCCGCATGATGAATCGAGTGGGCCTAGCAATGCCCCAAGGTACCGCCCCAACTCAGGCGGAGGTTTCAGAACCAACAAGCCCAATGCACAGATGTCACGTCCGGTTTATCAAAACCGGAGTGGAGGAAACCCCAGGCCAGGAGGCCACCACAACAACAGCAACTACAACACCAACAACAACTTCAATCGTGCTCCGCCGAGAGCCCCCAACAACAACAACAGCAACAACAACACCAACACCGCACCAAGGACCGGGAGCAATGCAATCCCCGTCGCGAACAAGCAGGACAAGACCACCATCACTTGCTATGAGTGTGGTGTAGTGGGGCATTACTCCAATGAGTGTCCCAAGAGGCTCGCCAAGCTCGCAGGCAACCCCGCACCACCTGCTCAGCAACGCCGTGTTTCCACCGGCAAGAAGTTCGCCCCCAACAACCCGAACAACCGCGGAGGTCGCCTCTACCACATGAATGCTGAGGAAGCCCAGGAAGCACCGACGTGGTGCTGGGTATGTTCTCTGTTAACTCAATACCAGCAAGAGTGTTGTTTGATTGGAGCATCGCATTCGTTCGTTACAGAAGATTTTGTGTGCACTAGTAAGATTCAACCAATCAGCTTGAAACATGTCATGGTAGTTCAAATACCTGGATCAACAACTAAAGCTAGAAAATTTTGCAAAGATGTACCCATCAGAATCCATGAAATAGACTTTTATGCAAACTTGATTGTTCTGGGAACAAAAGGATTGGAAGTAGTCCTGGGTATGGATTGGATGGCGAAACATCATGGATTGATAGACTGCCAAGAAGGCCATCACCATGACAAGTAGCACCGGAATAATAATAGAACACTTATCTGAAAAACTACCCAGAAAATTCACCTGCAATCAAAGTGTAGCAAAGCCAACTCTGGATCAAATCGGTCGTCTGTCGATACCCGATGTGTTTCGGATGATCTACCCGTATGCCCCGAGATCGGGATATCGAGTTCATCATCGAGTTAATCCTGGAACAGGACCTATAGCCCAGAGAGCCTATAGCATGAACCCAGAGTTGATGGAACTGAAAAAGCAACTGGATGATATGCTGTACAAAGGTCTGATTCGACCAAGTGCGTCGCCTTGGAGATCACCAGTTTGTTTGTGGATAAAAAGGACGGTGCCACTCGTTTGGTTACGGATTATCGTAAGCTTAACGATGTCACCATCAAGAACAAATATCCCTTGCCAAAGATAGAAGACCTGTTTGACCAGCTGGGGTGCCCAAGTTTTCTCAAAGATTGATCCGAGGACAGGTTACCATCAATGAAGATCCGAGCAACAGATATTCCAAAGAATACCACCAGATATGGATGTGAGTACAATGTCATGTCCTTTGGACGACCAATGCCCCTTTATTTCATGAACCTCATGAATAAGATCTTTATGGAATTCCTGGATAAGTTTGTCGTTGTCTTCATCGACGACATCCTTATCTACTCCAAATCAGAAGAAGAACATGAGCAACATTTGGAAGTGGTTCTAGAAACCCTTAGGCAACATCAGTTGTACGCCAAGTTTAGCAAATGTGAGTTTTGGTTGAGAGAAGTTCCTGGGACACATCTTGTCTGCAGGAGGAATTGCTGTAGACCCGCAAAAATCAAAACTGAGGAATGGAAGGCCCCAACCACCCAGACTGAAGTCAGAGCCTTTCTAGGATTGGCGGGATATTACCGCCGATTCGTTGAAGGATTTTCAAGCATCGCAAGACCCATGACTCAACTGCTGAAGAAGGACCGGAAATTTGACTGGAATGACAAATGTGAAGAAAGTTTTCAGCTACTCAAGCTCAGATTAACCACAGCCCCAATATTGATCATGCCCGATGTCACCAAGCCATTTGATGTCTATTGTGATGCATCCAAGACTGGACTTGGATGTGTGTTGATGCAAGAAGGCAAAGTGATATCTTACCTATCAAGGCAACTGAAGCAACATGAACAGAACTATCCAACCCATGACTTGGAGTTAGCAGCCGTAGTGTTAGCCCTGAAGGTTTGGCGTCATTACCTCATGGGTAATCGATGCGAGATATATTCTGATCACAAGAGCCTAAAGTACATTTTCACCCAGAAGGAGCTGAACATGAGACAGCGCAGATGGATAGAACTAATCAAGGATTACGACATAGAAATTCACTACCACCCCGGCAAGGCCAATGTGGTAGCGGATGCCTTGAGCAGACTGCCGTGTCAGTTGAACTCCATGATCGCAATAGAGCAACCAAGCCTGTACCAAGAGTTTGAACAATTCAGACTAGAGCTAGTGAGCGAAGGATTCCTCGCCAGCATTGAACTCCAACCCACTTTGATGAGCCAGATAAAGGAAGCCCGAAGGGAAATGCCAGCATGGACGGAATAAAGAGTCAGATAGCTGCAGGAAAGGCACCAGGATTCACCGTAGAGACGCCGGAGTTCTTTGGTACAAAGAACGTCTCTGCGTACCATCGGACTCACTTGAAGCAAGTCATTTTGCAAGAAGCCCATGACACCCTTTACTCAATCCACCCGGAGGAACCAAGATGTACCAAGACCGAAGGAACAATTCGTGGCACGGAATGAAGCGAGAGATAGGAAGCTACATCGCCAAGTGTGATATCTCAGCGAGTCAAAGCAGAACATCAACGACCCGCGGGTGTTGCAACCTTTGAGATTCGGAGTGGAAATGGGATTCTGTCGGTATGGATTTTATCACAGGATTGCCCAAATCTAGCAGAGGAAATGACTCCATTTGGGTAGTCATCGATAGGTTAACCAAGGTAGCACATTTCATCCCTGTCAAGACCACATACCAAGGCCCAAAGCTCGCAGAGTTATACATATCCAGAATAGTCAGCCTGCACGGAACCCCGAAGTCAATTGTGTCGGATAGAGGATCACAATTCACCTCAAGATTCTGGCAGAAAGTACATGAAGGACTAGGAACCCGTCGAATTTCAGCACCTACCACCCACAGGTGACCGAGAGAGTCAACCGATACTAGAAGATATGTTGAGAGCTGTGCTAGAGTACGGATCCAAATGGGAAGACCCATATGCGAAATTCTCCTACAACAATAGCTATCAAGCCAGCTGGATGGCCCCCTTTGAAGCCATACGGAAGGAAATGCCGTACCCCTCTGAAGTCGGAAGTCGGAGATAGTCAAGTCTTCGGCCCCGATGTTCTCCGCGAAGCCGAAGAGAAGGTGCACAAGATCCGTGAGTACCTCAAGACCGCTCAGTCCAGACAGAAGAGCTACGCCGACAAGAGACGCCGAGAGATGACGTTCGAGATCGGAGACTTTGTGTATCTCAAAGTCTCACCCCTCAAAGGAATGCAGAGATTCCAACTCAAAGAAAGCTCGCCCCCAGATATGTCGGACCATTCAAGATTCTAGATCGCCGAGGAGAAGTCTCATATCAGTTGGAACTACCGGAAGAGATGTCCGCCGTACACAATGTGTTTCACATCTCACTGCTTCGGAAGTGTCTAGAAGTGCCTGAGAAGACCGAAGTATTCAAGAACATCGACCACAGAGCCATTGATATCAACAAGGACCTAACCTACCGCGAAGTGCCTATTCGCATCCTTGAAGAAGCATTCAGAACCACCCGCACCAAGTATCAAGTTCCTGAAAATACAATGGAGTAATCACACCGAAGAAGAAGCAACTTGGGAACGAGGAAGACATGAAGAAGGAATACCCAAATCTCTTTAGTACCTAGTTTTCTCTAGATCTCGGGACGAGATCTTTTGTAAGGGGAAGGGTTTGTAACATCCCAAGTTTCAATAAAATGAACAAGAGAGAATTCAAGAATCCAAAAATCAGGGTTAACAAAAACTTTTTCTCATCATATAGGTTTATGCATATAGATCACCTTATTAATTATTTTGGAGTGTGCATTTGCCATGATGTTTGCTTAGGTGTTCTCTCTCACTCTAAAACCCTAGCAATGACCACTTGATCACCCTTAGCCACTTAAAATTGAAATATAAAAGAAATCCCAAAAATCCATTTCACTCTCACATAAGGCCTATGCCATTTTTGCAAATACCTACCCTAGACCACTTTGGCTTGCACCATTGGTTGTGGATGGTTACTAAACACTTTTAAATACTTTTGGAAGTGAAGAAACTCAACTCAAACAAAAATCAAATTCAAATTCCAAGTCACATGCAATATGGTCACTTGTGCCATTTTTAGTCTGATGGCCACTTTGAGCCCCTGGTTCTCTTCTTTCCACTTCTAAACTTTGCCAAACCTTTTCACCTCATCCAAGACAAACTCAAGCACTACAACTTTGCCCAAAACCACCACCCCAAATTCTTCACCCTTTTCAAATGGGAAGCAAGCAAAGTTGGAACTTTTTCACATAATCAAGATCTTATGCAAAATGTGATTTTGCATCCCAACTCCATTTTGACCACCACCACCACCAAAATGCTCCACCTATTATATGAATACAACCCACCAAAAAGAATTTCAAATTTAGAAAATAATTTTCTTTCGGGCATTTCCACAAACACTTGGCAGGCAGGGTATAAATTTGAGCCCATACCTCATTTTCTACTTGGACTTGGTCCAACCTTGCCATCTCTGCACCCTGGAGTCTTCCTCTCATCTCACCACATCAACCTCACCACTTGCACTGGACAGGGTTTGAATTAAACAACCCAAACCATGCCATGCCGTGGCATGGCATGCCACTTCAGGCCATCTCCTCATCTGGTCAAATTCAGCATGCATCACCTTGTCATTCACCTCCCTCTCACTCACCTGAGCAAGACCCAACACTGCCTCGACGAAAAATTTCACCGCAACGAGTAGAAAACGTCGCGCCCAGACGCGCCCAGGCACGCCCATGCCGCGCCAGAGCGCGCATGGCGCCAGCCCTGGACGCGCCAGAGCGTCAGCCGCCCCGCGCCCCTGCGTCACTTCCGCCCTCACGCTCACCGCCAGTCGACGCCTCACCTCACCGTGACACGCCTGGACACGCTCGCTGGCCCGCGGGAACGCCGCAGGTGACGAACGCGACGACGACCGTCCGCCACAGTGCCCACGGACGCGTGACGTGCGCCACTGTGCTTGACCACCGAACGCTGTTCTGAGCACACCGTGACGATCCCTGAGTCTGCCTAGACACGACGACGCCCTCGCCCACGCCGTTGATCGCCTGCCAGCCTGCCTCGCCACCGTCACCATGACCCTCCGCCCTGGCTCGGAGCCGCTATAAAAGGGGCACTCCGCGCCCCAAATTGAGCACGCCACTCACCTTCCCTCACCTCACAGCTTCTCCTCGCCGCCTCAATTCCATCGATTAGCCACTGCCTCGCCCCAATTGCTAGCTCGCCGCCGCTTACCGTAGCCGAAGCTCGCCGGAGAAGGAGGCCACCCCAGGACGCGCCGCTGCTTCCAGGCGCCTCCCCATCCTCGACAACGTCGCGGCGCACCACTCCGACGACCGCCGGAGCTCCGACGAACCCTCCACCCCCTGCCGCGCTGCGCCACTGCCTCTCGCGTCGACGACGACAACTGGGCCGTTAGATCATCGCCGATCCAACGCCTCTCCTCTCCCCGTACCGGTTCGGTGAGTAAAACTCACTGACGCGTGGGTCCCGCCGTCAGACGGCCTGCTCGCGCTGGACGCGAAGTGGGCTGGCCCATTTTCCTTTTTCTCCGCAGCCCAAGTTCTTTCCCGCGCGAAGCCCACCGTTTGAATTCGAATTTGGAAATTAGATGAAATATTACAATCTGTGGCAAACTTTGAAATTCAATTGTGACAAATCTACTCGGCCAAATTTTACAAACTTTATATTTTTGGAAACCTTATGAAATTGTATACACAATGCCACTGGATAGAACCCTAGATCTTGTGTAGAATTAAAATGATAAAATAAACAAGGCAGGGACTTTTCTGCCTTATAATAATTCTTAAAAATCAACCATAAATGCTTTTCAGTTATTTCCACCTCCAATAATTCACTTTGCACTTATACTAATTGTTTCTACAAAAATATGCCATGCTTACTTTGGATGATCATAGTTTAGTTGATTTAAATGCCTTATGGCTATTTTCTAGTCAAAGATATTGTCCAAAACTATTAATAAATCTTATGTGGGATTTTCCCTCATTTAAATCTTGTCACCACAATTTCCAAATGAAGTGGAGACTCTGGTTATTTAGGTCCCATAGGAATTGTTGGTGATATTAAATCTTTGTTATGCTAGAATTAAATGGTATGAGGTGCTCACCTCATTTAAATCTTTTCCCCAAATGCTAAGTGTGCAGAGGTTGACTTGGGTCAACCTAGGTCACATATTATGCATAAGAGAAATTAAATCTTAATAAGATAATGAGAGGAAATTATTTCTCTTAAATAATAAGAAAAACACATCCACCAACTTAATAGTAAATGGTGATGCTAGTTTAAGTGTGAACCATGTTTGTGCATTAGTTTAGTAGATTAGTTTGGTGTGATGATTGTGTACCCCGTATTCGTATTTTAGACGCTAGTACCGAGGAGTACCAGGAGGAGGAGGAGGTCTACCTCCGGAAGAAGACCACTTTGACCAGTTTCCCAACCAAGGCAAGATAATACTCTTGCAAAGTGCAAAGCTCACCATGAGCAAGGCATTACCCCATTTACTTCATGCTTATGATCCTATTTTCCCAGTTTTTACTTTACAAGCTTTACTTACTTTTGTTTTATCAAAGTACTTTTGATTTATGATTTACTAGATTAATATGGAGTTAGTACAAGAGTATCAAACTTAGCCTAGAAGCAAATACTTAGCACCCCTCACACATAGTGGCTAGTGCTAATTTTAAAATGACTACTCTAGATGGGAACATGTGTTGATGAGATGATGATGGTGAAAACCTTGGAATGATTAGTCATTTCCATAGAAAGATTTTGAAGGTGAATATGACACTGAAGTTGACTTGGTGACTTGGGCTAAAAACTGATGATTGATTGGATGCGATACCATTCCAATTTTGAGTACCCCCACAATACCTGATTATGGGTAGGGCTTAGCTGGAAATTTATGTGTCTTAGTATGGGTTCCCTCTGACACACATCATAGGGGTTATGCTTGAGGCTGCCTCCGTTGTTGAGAAATGATGTGAATTGAAGGTGAATTGTACGGCCAAGCCCTGTGCAGTTCCCGGGTTAACAGTTGGTTTTCACCGGGAGGCCAAGCTCATGGGGAGAGGTGCCTATACTAGGGTATGTAAGTGAAAGGTTAACGGTTGATGATCCGCGTACTGAGTTACGATTATTCAGGGTTTTACCCCTGACGGATGTAATCAAATGTTGTGGCACAAGTGTGCGACCTCTGCAGAGTGTAGAACTATTCGGATAGCCGCGTCCGCGGATATGGACAATTGGAAAGGCCATTCTGTTTCCATCATCAGAATTTATATCTTTGTGACTGGTGTTTTGAACTTGACTGGAAAGGTGACTTTGACTTTGAATCACAACGGAGTTGTGGGAATGACACTAATGTTCCCACTTGAGTTAGTTAGCACTTGAGGAGTTGTTTACAAAAGTGTTTATGAAATAAAATTGGCTTTATGCAAATAAACTTAGAGCTTAGAACACCTTGATGTCAATGCTAGTACTTACTTTAGTATTAGATTGCGAGTACTTAAAGTACTCACGGCTTTGTCCCTGGCTATTCAAATGGCCAGAATATGAAGCCGAGCAGAGGAGGACGATCAGCGGGACGTCTACCACAACTAGGAGCTTCTAACGTCAAGCGTTGGCCCGTGGACTAGAGAGTCCTTGTATCTTACGCTTCCGCTATGAACTTGTGTTTGTTCGTTGATCAATAGATCAACTATTTGTGTAATATGGATCATGTGATTCCACTTTGTAAGACATTATGGTTTGTAATGAATGATGACTGTGATACTTAACTATTATGCCTCGCAACAACAATTTCCTGGGATTGCGATGTATGACATAATAGGCATCCGGACTTAAAAACCCGGGTGTTGACAGAAAATGACTTTGTGTCCTGGTTCCCGGAGAAGAATGGTGTATTCACCGTTAGAAGTGCATATCACCTCGCCCTTCACCGCACCATGATGCAGCAGGACCGAGGGGCAACAAGCTCGCGGCCGGATGGAGCCAGACCGAGCTGGCGGCTGATTTGGAAATGCCCAGTTCCACATAAAGTCCGAATTCTTGCCTGGAAGATTTGTCGAAATGCAATTGCCACTCAAGCTAACATGGCCCGTAGGGGTATGGCGGATACCGATCTGTGCCAAATATGTGGACGCGAGCAAGAGGACTCCCTACATGCTTTCTTCCGCTGCCCACATGCCTCGGCACTATGGCATGCAATGGCAGAGGTCTGGAACCTGCCCAACCTTGAGGCCATGAGGCCCAGCGGATACGAGTGGCTATTACAGATTCTTCATGCATGCGGGGAAGAACAGCGAGCGATGACCTTGATGACCCTGTGGCGGATCTGGCATGCGCATAATGAGATGACCCATCACAAACCATGCCCATCCATCGAGGGATCAAGAAGGTTCCTAGTAAGTTATCTTAACTCCCTCATGATTGTCAAGCAATTCCCAGATTCTGACATTGCAAAGGGCAAGATGGTGATCAATCAAGGCCAAGGCTTCAGGAGAGTTACGAACAGGTCGGAAACCAGAAAACTTGAGCGACCACACTGGGCGCCCCCAACAGAAGGTACAGCGAAACTCAATGTCGACGGAGCCTTTACAATGGATGGACGTGCAGGTATTGGTATGGTGCTGCGCAACTGTCATGGCGAGGTCCTGTATGCAGCTTGCCAGCAAGTGCACCACTGCAGCGATGCCCTGGAGGCGGAGCTGATGGCGATTGAGATGGGTGTGCAACAGGCGTTACAGTGGACACAGCTAGCCTTTACCGTGGAGTCGGATTGCTTGGAGGCGGTCAACCTGATCAAGAGAGCAAGCCCCAACATCTCGGCATATGCGTTTAGGATAAGGATGGTTAGAGAGTTTCTTCGGGAAAGAGATAGTCCTTTAGTTAAAATAAATAGAGAGGCGAACAATGCAAGCCATGAGCTTGCAAAGTTGGCCAGAACCCAGGGTAGGAATGAGGCGTGGATAGGAGTTTGCCCGCCTGACATTAGTGTGGTGATTGAACATGATTGTAACCCTGTGATCAATTAATGAAATCTCTTTTCCCCGCAAAAAAAAACACATTATATGCATACGTGCATTTATGACAGATAAACAAATGAAGAGAAAGATACACAAAAGGAATAAAATATGTAGCCTATCTTTCTGACATCTTTGCCTTCGTGAGAAAAACAAGGTATAATTTATTTCTAGTCATCATCTTCACGAGGATACTAAATTTCTCCACTTATCTTTGCGAGGCTAGCATGCATGTCTCCGAAAGGATAGTAGATTTCTCCAGTGATCCTTGCAAAGACATGGATGGAGAAGTTAAAGGTCTGCCTTATTATTACTTTACAACGTTGTTCCTTCCATGTTGCTACAAACATACCACTGCAAATAATTAACAAAAAGTGAGAAAAGTCTAACATAAAATAATTAACAATAATGTAAGTCCAAATTATTTACTAATCGAGCATCTATACTCCATGTTTAAATCTCATAGTTGTCAGGAAATTAATAAAATACCTCTATATCTTTGCTGATGAGGATATCCCTACCAAACTACTACCTCCATCATTGCAAGATGAAGACGATGCTGCTGTGAAGCTCAAGTCCAATGAAGTCAGAATTGAACCTATGATAAGAGCTCGTGCGAAGCTACTAAAATAACATGTGAACTTGTTCCTAAATGATACTTTGATCGATGAGAAGTTTATACTGCTTAAGTCCTTTGATTTATGTATGATCAGGTACGAAGAGGGAGCAACCATCGCACGAGGAGAAGAGGAGCAGCTGGACGTGAAGCTGGACATGGAGCTGGACATGAAGCTGGACAAGACATCCCATGGACGTGCGAGGGAGGAGAGGAAGGCATGCGCGAGGGAGGAAGAAGCAGCTCAGGCCGGTGCCACGTCCGGTCCGACCGGCCGCCATGCCGGTCGGCCCGGCCCCAGGCCTGGTCCAACCGGCCCCCACGCCGGGTGAGCCCGGCGCCAGCCGGCTCGTGTGCCAGTTCCAACCGGGGGGTGTTCTGTTTGTCACCCCGGTGGCTCGGTCCCAGCCCGGTCCCAGGCCTGGTCCAAACCGGACCGGCCGGTTCCTGGCCCGGTCGACCGGCCCCCACGCCGGCCGTGTCCGAGTCAGTCTCGAACAGATCCCGATCTGGGTCGGTTATTATTATATTTTCTCGACTTCTGGTCGTCCTGAACCCCTATATAAGTGTCCAGGACATCCCCACAATAGGTTTAGACCACGTTTAAGATAAACCCTAGTTCATAGTTGACCGCTTTGCAACTCTATTAAATCTATACTCCAATTCACATCGATCTAGAGTTTTGCTACTGAAAGTTTTGTGTGATCTGTTGTTCCATTGGGAATTAGACGGTTCCAACTTACCGCTTCGTGGTCGGCGGCTACGTGCGCAAGTGTGTGGAGTTGCGAATATCTTGCAGGGTTGAGAGTTGTTGCATTGGCAACAGGGATCGATCGAGAGACTCGTCAGCGTCATACAAGTTTATCATCCACTTCATCATCGTGTATCTCCGCTGTGTTCATCGCTTGTTCATCACCACCCCCGTCGCTTACTGAGAAGATCGGGCAACCCCTTATCATCTTGGTATCACATTTCAGTGTTTCCTCGGTAAGCCATCCACAATCCACCCCATAGTGAGTTGTGAGCAAAGGCGGAGCTGAGCCCCAGGCAACACGGGCCATGGCCCGCGGCGTGGAAAAATTACCAGCCTACTATACTAGAGGTTGGCCTGGGGCGCAGCCCAGCCCAGTTAGGCCTGCCCATACGCGCTCGTTTTGCCCGAGCACATCGATGCAGAACACAGCAGACACGCACGCGCAGGACGCAGCGACGAAGCCCCGCCCGGTCGCTGCTGCCGCTCGTCCGGTTCAGCGGCCGGCCGCCGCCCTCCCGCCGCCGTCCGCCGCCCTCCCGCCTCCCGCGCCTCGACACGTGAACGCGTTCCCGCCTCACTGCTAGGTTCCCCTCAAATTTTCTCCTTTTGTTGCTCTGCCCCTTCTAAATCTTGATTTCCTCTTACAATTATTGTTTCGATTTCGCCTTTACATGCTCTGCCCTCTGCCTTGAGGTGCTTTAGTTAATTTTCCTTCGATTTATGTTTCATTGGGATAAAAAGACGAACAAACAAAATAGAATTGATAACTTTTTCTAAGTACAAAACACTGAATCAACAAAATCGGCCCCTTCAACGGGAGTAAGTGATAATAATCCGCGTCAACGGGAGTTCATTAGTAGGCCTGTTGGTGTTACAATATTCGTATTTTGCATCCATTATGAACTATTTCACTTGTTGTTTATGTACTGATTGACATTTTAATATTTGAAGTTTTAGCTTCTTCTACTATTAAAGATGTAGTTATGGGAGGGTCAGGACAACTAGATCTTTCATTTGGTACCATCTTTTGTATCATGTATGATATATATTGTCTTATGTTATCTTACGTTTTGATTTGAAACACCATGGATAAAGTGTTTAAATTCGTATTAGTTACCCAACTGAGCTTGTATTCTGTTATGCCTTAAAACTACGGTAATTTTCTTGAAATTTTTTGGGCCCTTAGTTTTTGGCCCGGGGCGTAAACAATTCCTGGCTACGCCACTGGTTGTGAGTGTTTTCATATCCAGAAAAAAAGCCAAAAATAGTAGGGTTAGGGTTTGCCATAGCCTTAGATTGCACTAATTTTGAGTTTTAGTTGCTTTTCGTAGTTGTTTTTGCGTATCTTTTTCTTCCATCTAGTAGATTGTTAGAGTTTATGTTTCGCTATCATCTAGTTTTCAGTTTTTGTTACTCCGAATCCACATAGCGTACATTGTGCTTGTCCCAACCATAGACACAGTCTTTCGATATAAGTGACAGGCTGCTCATTAGGGTTTTGGTGCTTTGCAATTTCTGTTGGTTTGTGTTATCAAGAAGTTGAGTCATAAAATAAAAATAAAGTGAAAAAAAGCAAAAAGAACCACATAGCTACGTGTGATAAAATCAAAAAAAAGTGAAGTGCTAGTAAGATCAAGTGAAGGCCTAGTTTACTTTTCTGCACCTGTAGTTGAGCAATCTTGTGCCTGTTCCATTGAACTTTGCTAGCGTCTCTCACGTGCATTGCAACCTTTTTCATCCATATAGTTGCATTGCCACATTTATCGCCTTGTGTGAGTATCATTGGTTGTCTACGGTCAGCGCTAGAGCTTGTTATTGGTGCAAATAGGTAGCATACCTACAACCCCACATATGTCCTGTTTTGTTGTGTGATTATTATTATACCCTTGATATTCGCTTCGTTACATCCGTGCACTAGTTGTCTCTACAAGTGGTAAGCAATATTAATTCACTTTGGAGCGGTAAGATTTACCTTTTCTTATCAGTTTTGAGTGAGTTGTGAGAGTACCACGACAGATTTTTGTTTAGTGCACTAACCTACTAACCATGTCTTCTAGTGATGCTAAAATTGTTAACCAGAAACAGAAGGATGCAGCTGATGTCAACAACACGAAGATGAAGATGCTGATCTTGAAGAACAACCTGCTGGTCGTGGTGTTGGAAGTGGTAACCGTGGTCGTGGCTTCGTTGAACTCGGGGCTCACCATGTTCCCCCTCAACTGCAAGACGATGGTTTGGGTAAGCCAAAGTTCTCAATCCCCAAATTTGAAGGAGGTGTTGATGTTGAAGAATACCTCACATGGGAGCTGAAAATTGAGAATTTATGGCGCCTACATGACTATACTAGAGATAGGAAGGTTAATATTGCTTCCTCAGAATTTGATGGCTATGCATTACGTTGGTGGGATGGAGTTGCACGTGCTCGTCAAGAAGATGGAGAATTACCAGTTCTTACATGGCGCGAGATGAAGGCAATCATGCAAGCTCGCTTCGTTCCCACTAATTATTTGCATTCTATATATGATAAGTTGACCCTCTTGAGGCAAGGTACTTTGACGGTTGATGCTTATTTCATGGAGATGGAGATTCTTATGCAGCGTGGCTATGTCCGTGAGTCGCTTGAGATGACAATGTAGCGTTTTCTACATGGATTGAAGTATAATATCAAAGGCATTCTTCGTCATCACCGTTACACTACAATGAATGAGTTGCTACATCATGCAAGAGAAGCTGAATCACAATTGGCTGAAAAAGCGCAAATGAAGGGACATGCTACTGGTGCTGGGCGTTACACACCAAGGGCTCCGCCTCCTATGGCGCCGGCGCCGTCCTCGCGCCCCGCACCGTTTCCTACTTCGTCTAGCAAGCCGGTCTCCAATGTGTCTAACACAAAGAAGCTCGAACCTACTACAAGTGGAAGTGGGTCTAGCATGTCTACGGCGCGCTACCGCGATATGAATTATCATACATGTGGTGGCAATGGTCACTTCAAGAGAGATTATCCTAAACGTAAAGTGATGATCATTAATGACAACGATGAGTATGAGACTGGAGATGATGCTGATCTGGAGGCTCCAGAAGATGATGATTATGACAGTGAAGGTGTAGATGCTTATCCATCTGAAGCTCGCACTATTGTTGTGTCACAGCGTGCTCTTAATGTGCAGCCGAGTGCATCTACTGAACGCTGCAATTTGTTCCAAACAAAGGCACTAGTTGGTCCTGATAAAGTTTGCAAGGTCATTATTGATGGCAGGAGTTGTCGCAATCTAGCAAGCAAGGAGTTGTGTGCCAAGCTGAAATTGATGTATCTACCGCACTCGCATCCCTACTATATTCAGTGGTTAAGTGATAATGGTGAGATGAAGGTAAACCACATGGTGCGTGTTGATTTTGAGATTGGACCGTATAAGGATTCCATTGATTTTGATGTGGTTCCTATGATGGTGTGTCACCTACTATTGGGTCGGCCATGGCACTATGACCGTTCTGTGCAACACAATGGCCGCGCCAATACATATTACTTGGAGTTCCAGGGAAAGAAAATTAACTTGGAGCCTATGTCACACAACAAATTGTCAATGAATCTCATCAGAAAGTTGAAGTACACCTGGAGGATGCACCCATAGATAAGCGAGAGAATTGTAATGCCGTGAGTGATATAACGAAAAGTGAGAGAGTGAACTCCTTAGTTATACTAGCCACCAAAGAAGATATTAGAGAATTTAGTGAGGATCCTACAACCATGCCTCTTGTGCTCATGTACAAGGGTCAGGTTTT
The DNA here is from genome assembly GCA_030979885.1 of Lolium multiflorum. Classification (NCBI taxonomy): domain Eukaryota; kingdom Viridiplantae; phylum Streptophyta; class Magnoliopsida; order Poales; family Poaceae; genus Lolium; species Lolium multiflorum. The sequence continues at coordinate 43,535,221 of CM061748.1, read as the reverse complement.
GGTTTCTAACGACATGACCCCTATTTCTCTTGGTGTTTCTAATGTTTTGCAGGAATTCAGCGACGTGTTTCCGGAGGAGGTGCCAGCAGGATTGCCACCATTGCGTAGCATTGAGCATCAAATCAATTTGATCCCCGGCGCCTCACTTCCCAACAGAGCGCCATATAGGACGAACCCCGAAGAGACGAAGGAAATTCAGAAACAAGTACAAGCGCTACTCGACAATGGTTAAATCCGCATAAGCCTTAGTCCTTGTGTTGTTCCTGTTATTTTAGTTCCTAGGAAAGATGGTACTTGGCGCATGTGTGTAGATTGTAGAGCGATAAACTACATTACTATTCGATATCGTCACCATATTCCCTGCTTAGAGGATATGCTAGATGAATTGAGTGGTGTTGTTGTTTTCTCTAAAATTGATTTGCATAGTGGTTATCATCAAATTAGGATGAAAGAGGGGGATGAATGGAAAACAACCTTTAAAACAAAATTTGGTTTATATGAGTGGTTAGTGATGCCTTTTGGATTAACTAATGCACCTAGTACTTTCATGAGACTGATGAACCATGTTTTGCTTGATTTTAATGGCAAGTTTATGGTTGTGTACTTTGATGACATATTAATCTACAGCCGCAGTGAATCTGATCATACTATGCATATTCGACATGTTTTGCAAGTGTTGCGTGATAATAAACTCTATGGTAATCTTGAGAAGTGCACATTTTTGCAAAGATAAGGTCATATTTCTGGGTTATGTTGTCTCTAAGCATGGAGTAGAAGTAGATGTGTCTAAAATTGAATCAATTCAAAATTGGCCTACTCCCATGAATGTGAGTCAAGTACGAAGTTTTCATGGTCTAGCTGGGTTTTATAGACGTTTTGTGCCCAATTTTAGTACTATTGCTGCACCTTTGAATGAATTGACTAAAAAGGGTGTTGCATTTGAGTGGGCGTCGCCCAAGATCATGCTTTTGATGAACTCAAAAGATTGTTAACTTCTGCACCGTTGCTTGCACTTCCTGATTTCAATAAGCAATTTGAGATTGAATGTGATGCTAGTGGTATTGGAATTGGTGGTGTGTTGATGCAAGAGGGTCGCCCAATTGCATATTTTTCTGAGAAACTTTCTGGTGCTAAGTTGAACTATCCTATATATGATAAAGAATTGTATGCTTTAATTAGAGTTCTTGAGGTTTGGCAACATTATTTGTTGCCAAAAGAATTTATCATACATTCTGTTCATGAAGCTTTGAAATATCTGAAAGCTCAATCTACCTTGCATAGACGTCTTGCTAAGTGGGTTGAGTTCATTGAGTCTTTTCCATACATTATTAAGCATAAGAAGGAAAAAGATAACATTGTTGTTGATGCTCTATCTAGGAAAAATATGCTATTAACTCAACTTGATATTAAAATTCCTGGATTAGAAGTACTATGTGATTTGTATGCCACTGATCATGATTTTGCTAAACCATATCGCTTGTATACTATTGGTAAAGCATGGGAGAAATATCACATACATGATGGGTTCTTGTTTAGAGCTAACAAACTATGTGTTCCAGAATCGTCTATGCGTTTGCTCTTATTGCAGGAATCACATGTTGGAGGTTTGATGGGTCACTTTGGGCGTGAGAAGACGCTACTCATGCTCGCGGATCACTTTTATTGGCCAAAGATGCGGGATGTGGACAGGTATGTGAAGAGATGCATTACTTGCAACAAGTTCAAGTCCAAGCTGAAGCCTCACGGTTTGTATACTCCTTTACCGGCACCTACTACACCATGGGAAGATATAAGTATGGATTTTGTGTTGGGTTTGTCGCGTACTAAGAGAGGCCATGATTCTATACTTGTGGTAGTGGATAGATTTTCTAAGATGTCACACTTTATTTCCTGCCACAAAAGCGACGATGCGTCGCATATTGCTAACCTGTTTTTCAGGGAGATTGTACATCTACATGGAGTCCCGAAGACTATTGTTTCTTATCGTGACGTGAAGTTTATGAGCTACTTCTAGAAGACATTTTGGGGAAAGCTGGGGACGAAGCTACTTTTCAGCACTACTTGTCATCCCCAAACTGATAGTCAAACTTAGGTGGTGAATAGAACATTGTCACAATTGTTGAGATCCATGATCAAGAAGAACTTGAAGGTTGAGATCCATGATCAAGAAGCACTATTTGTCATCCCCAAACTGATGGTCAGCTACTTCTAGAGTTTGCTTACAACTGGGCAGTACATTCTACCACAGAGTTGTGTCCGTTTGAGGTGGTGTATGGTTTCAAACCCATTACTCCACTTGACTTGTTGCCTCTAACCATACATGAGAGAGTCAATATGGAGGCATCAAAGAGGGCGTATTTTGTACGGAAGATACATGTGAAGACTAAAGAGTTGATAGAGAAGAAAGGCAAGAACAATGCTGCAAGGGTGAACAAGAGGCGCAAGAATATGTTGTTCAAGCCTGGTGATATGGTCTGGGTACATTTTCGCAAGGATAGGTTCCCGAAGCTACGGAAGTCCAAGTTGGTTCCTCGTGGTGCTGGTCCTTACAAAGTGCTTGCCAAGATCAATGATAATGCATACTCTCTAGATCTTCCAACTGATGAGTTTGGTGTCAGTAATTCCTTTAATGTGGCTGATTTGACACCTTATGACGGAGAAGACCTTGGAGCGTCGAAGTCGACGCCTTTTGAAGGGGGGATGATGAGTACATCCCTACCAAACTACTACCTCCGTCATTGCAAGATGAAGACGTGTTGTTGAGCTCAAGTCCAATGAAGTCAGAATTGGACCTATGACAAGAGCTCGTGCGAAGCTACTAAAAAAATAGGTGAACTTGTTCCTAAATGATACTTTGATCGATGAGAACTTTATACTGCCTATGTTTTTTGATTTATGTATAATCAGGTACGAAGAGGGGGCAAGCATCGCACGAGGAGAAGAGGAGCAGCTGGACGTGAAGCTGGACATGGAGCTGGACATGAAGCTGGACAAGGCATCCCATGGACGCGCGAGGGAGGAGAGGGAGGCATGCGCGAGGGAGGAAGAATCAACTCAGGCCAGCGCCACGTCCGGTCCGACCGGCCGCCATGTCGGCCGGCCCGGCCCCAGGCCCGGTCCAACCGGCCCACACGTCGGGTGAGCCCGATGCTAGCCGGCTCCTGTGCCAGTGCCAACCGGCGGGTGTTCTGTTTGTCACCCCGGTGGCCCGGTCCCAGCCCAGTCCCCTGCCCGGTGCAAACCGGACCGGTCGGTTCCTGGCCCGGTCGACCGGCCCAAGGCGGGCCGTGTCCGAGTCAGTCTCGACCAGATCCGGATCTGGGTCAGTTATTATTGTATTTTCTCGACTTCTGGTCGTCCTGAACCCCTATATAAGTGTCCAGGACGCCCCCATAATATATTTAGACCATGTTTAAGATAAACCCTAGTTCATAGTTGATTGCTTTGCAACTCTTTTCAATCTATACTCCAATTTGCATCGATCTGGAGTTTTGCTACTGAAAGTCTTGTGTGATCTATTGTTCCATTGGAAATTAGATGGTTGCAACTTACCGCTTCGTGGTCGGCGGCTACGTGCGCAAGTGTGTGGAGTTGCGAATATCTTGCAGGTTTGAGAGCTGTTGCACTAGCGACATGGATCGATCGAGAGACTCGTCAGCGTCATACAAGTTATCATCCACTTCTTCATCGTGTATCTCCGATGTGTTCATCCGTGTTCATCACCACCCCCGTCGCTTACTGAGAAGATCGGGCAACCCCTTATCATTTGCCATTAATGACTAATTACCATGGAGATGTGGAAATCTTTTCTTCAATTGTTTCCTTTCAGGAATATACATTTTTATGGCAAAATCTAGGCAAACTAATGAAGAATCACGAGTTGCCAATACTCCCAAGTCAAAGGCCTCACGAAAAAGATCGATTAACAGAAAGTTTAACGGGCAGTGACATGGGCATAGCATGTCCGTATGGCCGCCTGTATCGGCTGCCACCGCCTCGGCCAAGTCAACCCGAACAACTTTCATGCAGGGACCCCTATATAATTCGACCCCCAGGCGCTGCAAAACAGGAGAGAGTCGAAGTCGCCAACACCACATCACATCTGAGGAGATCCATCGCCAAGCCGCCGCCGTCACCATCTCCACATACACGTCTCCACCTCCATAGCCATAGTACATCTACTTGTAATCTCGATCTCCGCGATTGGCGATATTGTAAGACGATTTAATATTTATATTGAATCCATCTTTGCAATGTTTATGATATTTTATCTCGTTATGGGCGAGTATTCCTCACAGGCTGCGGGCTTGGGTGAAGCCTTGCAGTGTTTATGTGCATCTTTTAACATGAAAATATTGTTTTGAGCTCAAATAAGGTTTTGTCATTGTATATCATCTCTTTACCTCGAATTAAAGACTTGTCAGGTACCCAAATTCCAAGGATCGATCATGGTATTAAGGGGGTATGAGTGGTGCTTCAACCTCCAGAACGAAAGCCACTGACGGAAGGGATTAGTAGAATAGAGGATCTGAGATCCACTTGGGGAAACGGAAAAGTCACTATGTGTAATGCTTTGGCTTGGTTAACTACTTAATGATTGTAGTGCACAAATGCATATTGTCACTTATTTGTTCTTACACATAGCCATTTCAGATCTACTCTAAGCTACCGACGGCACTCACTGGATTTATACACGACCAGAGGTTGACGTGAAGGCAGATGGCAGGTAAAAGAAGCGGGAAAGAAAAAGGATGCACCAAAACATGACACACAATTTGAGGGAAAGAATGGGTCTAGAATGAATAAAGTTGAGCATTGGAGAAGAACATTTGCATTAGTTCGCACACCCTTTATTTCTGGCTATCCGTGTGCTACGTTTTTGTGTTGCGGGCCAGCAGAGGCTAGACAGACGGTCGACTTTTTCGAGCATCAACGTTCGGCCACACAGTACAGAGAAAATGCCTTATGTGTGCCATGAGGAGCATTAAAGGACCTAATTTGTACTAGTGAGAACAAAACCAGTTGAGCTTCTACCAGAAAACTATATATTGTTTAATTATCTCACCATGCATCAATGCTGCCTATATTCTATGATGCTTTATGTTCACTTATATATTCTTCTTTTTGGTTCTTGCAAAACCATAACACAAATACACCAGTACACAAACTATCAAACCACACACACAAAAAATAGTAAGAACAAATTGTCTATGTTCAAAGATTATCACTAACAATAGCAAGGGAAACCATTGTTTCTTATGCTTCAGTAACTCGGTCGGTCAATCGTATTATTATCACATTTATCATCCTAATTAATTATCCTTGTATGTAGTTTAATTTATTTAAAAAACCTAACCAGTGTAAAAGAATGGTGATTCAATCATGTTTACCGTTTTCATAGTTTAGTGTAACTTTTCAACACGATCTACCAAAATAAACACTACTACTTTTTGGGGTTAAAGGGAGAGTTGGGGTGAGTTAATCCCTGCCAATATTTTTTATTCATGTTTGTCGACGAGAGTTTACAACCTCTACAAGATAAGTTCAAATAAACCAGCGTACACGAAAATTATAAGAGAGAAGGCATAAACATAAAAATACATCCACAAACACAAAACTCTGAGAGAACTACAAGCTAATAACCCAGTGAGGCGTACCTGGACACAACAGCTCCACCAAGATAACTCAACAACGTCATTGAATGGCAAAACCTAGCCTAGGCTGCACTAAGGGCAAACAATTGCTACTATTACCTGTTTTTACTGTTATAATTAAGCATTGAATGGCATGAAGCATATCTTGAAAGCCTTACCTGTGTTTTACCTCTATGTCGAAAGATGGCCAAGTTGCGGTCTAGCCTTTTCGAGAACCTACGACAATGGCCCGGAAACATGTATGTCAATCTCGTTTAGCGTGTTTTTCTGTCATTCTGCAAAATCGTTATTTTTTCGAGAGTCAACCAAAAGCTTTTATTAATTCTGACCAAAGTTACATGCTTGTTCAGTACAATGAAGGATGTATTCCGGAACCTGGGATATCCAGGCACAGTCCGGGTCAAAAGAAGAAGCAAATTTAGCAATGTTGTGAGCACTTACATTTGCTTCTCTATTTACATGCAGAATATCAAAATAGCTACATCTTTCTACCAGCTCCTGGATCTATTTTAAAACAGGTAGAATACTAGCTCTATGATTGTTTCTTGATTTCCATAGCGAAACCAGCTCTAGTGAATCAGATTCCATAATACCTTGACTTATGTTCAGACGTCTGATTAATTTAGCTCCATCCCTACAAGCATATGCCATTATTATCTCTAGTCACCCCACCCGATTTTCCTTCCATACTATTGGCATTATAACCTGCATCTACATTTACCTTAAGAAAACCTTCTTGTGGTCGTTGCCAATGTGTTTTGATCTGCGTCTTGAATCTGGAATATGGTTTTGAGCTGGCAAGAAGATCTGCTACAGTATCATGCACCCATCTACAAGCTTGTGTGATTTTCACATGAGAATTGCCATGTAGACGGCCATTCGGAGCAGACAAAACCGACCACATGCCACAAAGAATATAACATGCTTTCTCTTCTTTGCAAATAGATGTATCAAGTAAATCTTGTGCCCAAGTTAAAGGATGTAATTTTGGAAGTTTAATGTTATAGAGGGATTTGAAAGTAGTCCAAAAAGCATTAGCATAGGGGCATTCAATTAGAGCATGGTATATTGTATCCTCTTTTGCACCACACTCTAAGAAATTACCTTGTTTCTCTATATGCCTCTGAAGCAACACCTCCCGAGCTGGTATGAAACCATGAATAACTCGCCACCAGAAGGTCCTAATTTTAGGAGGAACTGCAAGTCTCTAATGTTTAATCCGTATTTTGTTTCCATCGGTTTCAGAATTTCCCGCAATGCCTTTTCGATAGTGCTCCTCATATCTTGCACAAGATGCTAGCAATCTGTATGCCGATTTGACTATATAAAGTCCATGCTTTTCCCCGTTCCATGCCCATAAATCTTCCTGAAAGCTTTTCAATGGGAATCTTCATTATTTCATTTGCTTCTAGGGGATTCATATTGTTATTTAACTTCTGAACATCCCATGCACTTCCCTCTGCATTAAGGAGTTCTGAAACCTTTGTTTTTGTTGCACTTCTCGTCTTGCTAATTGGTTTGCACCTAGGAACGCCTGGGATCCAGCGGTCCTGCCAGATGTTGGTTGATTGTGTCCATCACCTATTCTTCTCGCTAGACCAAGCTCTAGTACTGTTCTTCCTTTTAAAATTGCCTGCCACACCTGCGAGCTATTTCTTTTTTTTTTGTTGCATTCATGAAGTCTGTATTATGATATATTTACCAGCTAGAATACGTGCACAAAGAGTGTCTGGTTTCGTTATTAATCTCCAACCCTGCTTTCCCAACATAGCTATATTGAATATATAGATGGAGATCTCTAAACCCCATACCTACTCCTCTTTTTTGGTTGCGGTATATCATTCCATTTTCTCCAATGCATTTTTTGTTTGTCTTCTTCACCTCCCCACCAAAATCTTGACATTGTCGTAGTCATCTTCTTGCAAGTGCTTTTTGATAATTTAAAGCAACTCATAGGATAAGTGGGGATTGCTTGCATCACTGCTTTAATAGGAACTTCACGCCCAGCTGAGCTCGGTTTCCTTTCTGGCCCTCCACCTGCCAAGTAATTTACTTTTGTGCATAGCTTTTCATGCACCAGATATGTTTCTTCCAATAGAAGTTGGAAGTCCCAAATATTTCTCCTCGAGAGTCTCTTTGTTGATGCCAAGGATTTGTCTTACTTCATCCTTTATTTCTTAACTACTGTTTGTTCTAAAGAAGATAGCAGACTTATCTCTGTTGACTAACTGGCCTGAGCCCTTGTTATAGATGTTAAGGATTTCTTGTAGCCTCTCTGCCCCCCCGCTTTGAAGCCTGAGTGAACACAATGCTATCATCAGCAAATAAAAGATGTGATATCCAAGGTGCATGTATGCCGAAACGGAACACGAGTTTATCGGCAGTAGAACCAGAGACTTACGCGCTGATTGGGACACTTGTAGAACCGAACACCAGGATTGGCTTATGAACCGGATACCCACCATCGAATCCGGATGTTGCAGCACCTAGGGTACATGATCAAGGGCAGAGGCGCGGGTGGAACACGGCTGCGGCGAGAGGTTGAAGACGACTGGGACATGGCAAATGAGCTTTGGCACATGCAAGCAAGCTCTCGAGCTTTGGCACAGGCAAGCAAGCTCTAGAGCTCTCGAGCGGTGTACCTTGCCGGCGAGGAGAGCTATCACTTTTGAAATACTACCTCCATCCCAAGGCTTAAGGCTTATATTTTTTTCAGAAAGTCAAACTATGTTAAGTTTGACTAAGTTTTTATAAAAAATCATTAACATGTCAAATACAAAATTGATATTATTAGACAGATAATGAAATATATTTTCATGTGCTATCTACAAAATATCATATTTATTGATAGATTATTTTAAAATTTTGGTTAAACTTTACTTGCTTTGACTTTTTCAAAAAAAAATATAAACCTTACGCCTTGAGATGGAGGTAGTATGTGGGAAGCTGGCACTCATGCGCCCCTCCTTAAATAGTGCTCGACGGTAAAAATGTCTGTTGCCGGCCGTTATACAGTGCATCCACGATGGTCCATCCAACAACGGTCGCCATCGTCCTACGCTAAGATCAGTAGGGGAGCAGTGGCTGTCGGCCATGGACCATCTATAGCTACGGTACATCGAAACTTATACTCGCTCTATACATGCATTACTTGATTAAATCGTTTAGTGGTCCATGAAAGTGCACGAATCCTACTCTTAGCCTTAGATGCGCACGGCTCATATGCCCGGCGGTTCAACTAGGCGTTTTCCAGAAATAGGGTCTCCTTGTCTCATGCAAAATCGTTATTTTGCTCTAGCCACAGGCTACTTCTTCCATAAGATAAACAATGCGAGCAGAGTGTGTCGTTCAATCAGCCATCCTTCCTAGTCTTCTGGTCTAGAAGCCGAGAAATTAAAAGTTGTATTTCCTTTGTTCTCATTTAATCTACATCCTAGCTAGGCTCTGTTCCATATTAATCTACACTCTAACTTTTAGTCAACAAAAACACAGAAACTGAAAGAGTTTTCTCTCTCTATTAGATGTCATTATTTTCAATGTAGATTAGATTAGTTGAACTAGTAATAATAAATACAATGCTAGTTTATTTAATTTTTCAAGAATGTAGATTAAATTAGAATGAAAAAAGTATAGGAGTAGTAGTACACGGTTTGAATTCCGCTAGCAGTGTCCCCTACTCCAGCGGGTACCAGCAAAAGCAAAGAGAAGGTGCACATGGTCGCTTGGCTGCTTTGCAAGCTTCCCTAGAAGCGCTCGTGCGGCGATGTCGACCTCCAGTCCCACGTTCCCGCGAGCAGCAGATGCGCGTCGTGCCTGAATTGTGCTCGCGTCCATCACAGCTGATGTCACTCGCACAGCCGGAGCACGACGACCAATGGTCAAAGCGCAGCCAAAAACCCGTATAAATATCACCCTCATCGTCCCGACTCTCACAACAATCACATACATTTCCTAGTCTCGAGTCACAAGCAGATCAATCCTGCTTTACATACAGGTCACTGACCTGAACAACGAACAATCCCCACTAGCTCCCGACTCCTGGTAGACCACGATGACCGTGGGTCTCGTCTCAATGGTCGCCGTGGCCGTGGCGGCGGTGCTGGCCTCGTGGGCGTTCAACGCGCTGGTGTACCTCGTGTGGAGGCCGCGCGCCATCACCAGGCAGCTCCGCGCGCAGGGCGTCGGCGGGCCGGGCTACAAGTTCTTCGCCGGCAACCTGGCCGAGATCAAGCAGCTCCGCGCCGAGACCGCCGGCACCGCCCTGGACGTCGGCTCCCACGACTTTGTCCCCATGGTACAGCCGCACTTCCGAAAATGGATCGCCATCCACGGTACGAACTTACTGAACCTCTAATTCTACCTTCGGAAATTCGACGCCGTCTATCATGTTCCTGTCCTCACGACGTTGTGGGTACCATGATCTCCAGGACGCACGTTCCTGTTCTGGTTCGGAGCGAGGCCTACGGTGTGCATCACCGACGTGAACGTGGTGAAGCAGGTGCTCTTCGACCGCAACGGGCTCTACCCCAAGAACTTCGTCAACCCGCACATCGCCCGCCTGCTCGGCAAGGGCCTCGTCCTCACCGAAGGCGATGACTGGAAGCGACACCGCAAGGTCGTCCACCCCGCATTCAACATGGACAAGCTCAAGGTATGTACCTGATGTGTGTCTACTAGCTCCAGCAGCACACCAACCAACTTGTTTGTTTTGCATTTCTAAGTACACAATTGTACAGGCGTGCCGCTTTCGCTGATGTTTTCTGACTTGACAACTAATTGGCCACACAGATGATGACGGTGACCATGTCCGACTGCGCCGGGTCAATGATGTCGGAGTGGAAGGCGAAGCTGGAGAAAGGCGGCGAGGTGGAGATCGAGCTGAGCAGCCAGTTTGAGGAGCTGACTGCGGATGTCATCTCACACACGGCGTTCGGGAGCAGCTACACGGAGGGGAAGAAGGTCTTTCTGGCGCAGAGGGAGCTTCAGTTTCTTGCCTTCTCCACTGTATTCAACGTCCAAATTCCAGGGTTCAGGTAAACTACAACTACTCACTTTTCCCTTTGTTAGTTCAAATCAAAGTTTAAAATGCTACGAAAGCTATAGCTAAGCTATTTAGCGTAGTTTTTCTAAATAAGAAAAATCCAGAAAAATGAAGCATCATATATTCATATATCATCAAGAAAAATATGTGCAGGAATTTAATAATTCAATGATACAAAAGTATATTGAACATCCATGACGATTGTAGTGCATAAATACATACTATCACTTTGTTCCATAAGCCGGCTTACACTATGGAACGGAGGTACATAACAAGGTTTAACTTTTAGATTCAAATTTGGAAATATTTGGTGGATGGGGGAGAAATAATGTTATTTTATAGCCTTTTAGCATGATTTAGCGACCTTGGGAGTTTCTATTTAGCCCTAAAAATGCATAGGATTAGCCGGAGTGCTCTGGGTCCGCTATATTGATATGCTATACTGAGGAGATAACACGCTATTTAAAACTTTGGTTCAAATCGACGCAAAATACATAAACAGTTTCACGAAGCAGGAAATTAATTGGTGCCTATTCATGAAATTATTCAGGTACCTTCCAACCAAAAAGAACCTTCAGATATCGAAGCTCGACAGGGAGGTGAGGACAATGCTCATGAACATCATCAAGAGCCGGCTGGCCACCAAAGACACCATGGGCTACGGACACGACCTGCTCGGGCTTATGCTGGAGGCGTGCGCGCCGGAGCACGGGGAGAACCCGCTTCTTAGCATGGACGAGATCATCGACGAGTGCAAGACCTTCTTCTTCGCCGGGCACGACACCAGCTCGCACCTGCTGACCTGGACCATGTTCCTGCTGAGCACGCACCCGGAGTGGCAGGAGAAACTCAGAGAGGAGGTGCTCACGGAGTGCGGCAACGACGTCCCAACCGGCGACATGCTCAACAAACTGCAGCTCGTCAACATGTTCCTGCTGGAAACTCTCAGGTTATACGCCCCTGTATCGGCCATTCATAGGAGGGCGGGTTCGGATCTCGAGGTTGGTGGCATCAGAGTGCCCGAAGGCACAGCCCTGGCGATCCCCATCGCGACGATACATCGTGATAAGGAGGTCTGGGGTGAGGACGCCAATGAATTCAAGCCCTTGAGGTTCGAGAAAGGTGTCACCATGGCTGCAAAGCACCCCAACGCATTGCTGTCTTTCTCCGGTGGGCCGAGGTCGTGCATCGGGCAGAACTTCGCGATGATCGAAGCCAAGGCCGTGATCGCCGTGATTCTTCAGAGGTTCTCCTTCTCCCTGTCCCCGAAGTACGTCCATGCCCCCATGGACGTGATCACGCTGCGCCCCAAGTTTGGGCTTCCCATGATCCTAAAGAGCCTGGAGGTGTAGAGATATGCATATTGTGTACTAGTGTTGAGTAACACTATGTCTTTATAGTTGTAAAAAAAAACACTATGTCTTTATTCTCTAGGGCTTAACTTATATAGTGTACACCACATATGTGTGTTAATTTGCCAGGGTAAAATGTATGTATTCGTTTGTAACTAAAATAATGATATGCTGTATTTAAATTTTTTGTTGATTATTTTAATTCCAATTACCTACGAGCACAATTTCACAAACGTTTTCAATCAAGTCTCAACTCTCAGCACATGGGATGGGAAAGATCTATACAACTCACTACGCTTTTGTCCAAATCCAGATAAAACTAACACGCTTGCAAAAAGGCAAATATATTAGTGACCGCTGGTGTTTACCGAGTTCTACAAAAAGAATAGAACTAATAGAAAGTTTGCAAAATTATAAATGTGATCATATGAGTTTTGTTTCTCTTTACTATTGAAGATAAATTGTTGGCACCGGTGGAACATTGGAACTTCTCCCGAACTCATAGATTTGATAGATGGCGCTGTTGCGACGTGGTGTGGTGAGTGGTGACTCTCATCAGGTGGTAATAATATAGGTTTATAAACCGAAATAACTAGTTAAAGTAAGCATGAAAGGGTTAAATTAATAATAATAATAACTACTAATAAAGGAAGGAAGGTTTCTCCCCTCTTTTTTCGTCCGTTTTGGATTTACCCATACTTCTCAATGATAATTACAGGCACTGCCACCGCCAAGTCAAAAGTCTCACCGCTTAGTAAAAAAACAGTTTGTTTCCGACGCGGTACTCGCCGAGGAGACCAAGCTCGGAAGCGGATGGCGCCAGCCTGGAGGCGGCGAGGTCGAGCCTGGAGACGGTCAGGGAAGTCAGTGACGCACGGATTCGATGAGGAGGGAGGCGCGCGCGTCGGGGTACGAGGAGCGGCGGGGTTGGGGATGAGTGGCGGCGGCCGGCCGGTCGGAGAGACACCTTCTCCCCGGCTGGACAATGAGTGGCAGCACTGGGGAAACATTCCTGCCGGCGTGAAGGAGATCGGGGACGACGGGGAGGGATGCGGAGGTCCGGTAGTAGCCGCCGCCAGCGCCCGTCCTGCGGGCCTCCCGAGACGACGTACTGCTCGTTCCTTCTGGAAGCAGAGAAAGGAGGCGCTCGTAGCAGATGAGGCCTCCGCGCGCGCCTCGCCTCCGTCCAGTAATCCCTCCGGCTCGCGGAATCCAAGGTCACGCTCGAGACCGGCGTCAAAGACGAAACCAATGCGCGCCTTGCAGGGAGAAGGGCCTACTCCCGAAGGTTTTTTTCCCTCTCTGATTCTCCAGGGCGAGGCGCGGCCGGAGGAAGGCCAACTCGTATTGGTCTTGTAGGTTCAGCGCCAGCAAGGTCAGCATTGCCGGGCCTGGTAGAGGCACCAATGAGCTGCAAGCCACACAAGTGGGCTTTATGAATCAACGAAAATAAGTTATCGGCATTCGGTTTGTTCATAGTATGAGTCAGGACCCCGAACGCTGGATGTCATAGTCCCACCTCGCTCCCTCATACAAAATAAGTCTGGTTTATATACCTTAATTTTCTGAATATGAACAAGCCTCCTCAGAAAAGAACAAGCATGGCAGCCGTCGGGGTCGTTGGGACTTGGGACAACACTGGAGAAGAGGATGGCGAGGAAGAGGAGCACATCAGAGGCAGAGGAAAAGAGGCGTGCCCGTGCACGGACGAGAGTCGCTGGCACAGCAAGGAGAGCTGCTCTCGTGTGGAGGCACAGAACCGCCGGCGCCGGTAGCCTGGGTCTTACAGCGGGGCGGAAAGAAGGGGTGGGACGCGGGTGAAGCCCCAGATGACCGCCGAGTTGCGAACAGTGGGAGGGGAGGATCCGCCATGAATTCGGCAGAGCTGAATAAGAAGATGGAAAACAACAGCTGGCGACTATATTCTATCCTTGTGTGTAGGTCCTGCTTTTTTTGGGCATAGTTATTTCTGAGGGCACCGCCGTTCAAGACGTGGTGACAGTTTATCCTGGCGATGAGACTGCAGCATCTACATCTACTGCTCACGTTTGGAAGCGATACGACCTTTCAATTACATGAGAAGCAGAAGCACGTTCGATTTGCTAGAGGAAACAACATGTTGCGAGTTATTGGGTTGATGCTGATAAATTTTGTGAATCTGGCAACCTTAACTTTGTCCTCTAATCTTGCGTTTCAAAATTCAAACACGATTTATGTTGGATCGAGCATATGAAAATGGCCAGTTTTGTTGATATAAAACTGTTTGGTTTGGGTAGAGAGCTGCCTTAGCAGCCCGACACATTTTTTTCCGATAATAGTTCGAACCTGGTTTCATATACGTCCTTACCCAATGCCTCTCACGAGAAATCTTGTCTCGTTCATGAAAATTTCCTCCCGTTAATTTTTTTTCTGGAGTAGCAGTGTGCCTATCATAAAAACTTCCTCCCGTTAATAAAATAGTACTAATTTTCAGTAGTGATATTTCTCATACCATAAAAAATGTAGTGATATTCTTCAACGCCGTTCAATAAAATTAAATTGTAGCAGTAAATTTGTTTGGATATGTTAGTAAAATTAATATAAGAATGGTGCCTGTTAGTATTATAAGTCGATGTAGCGAGTAGCTCGTAATCTTTTTGTTAGGATTGATTATGTAGGCTGTGAAAAGAAAAATACGTGACCAATATTGACGAAGGCCAAAAAAAGAAGAAATATCAACACAAATGGTTTACGAGAATTTTCTAAGTATTGGTTTTTCCCGGTGCAACGCACAGGCACTTTTACTAGTATATATTTAAACTTAATAACTGTCACAGGTCATAGAATGCATCCAAAAGATCTTCAAGAAAAATAAAGAATACATGCCAAAGAAGGCAAGCAATATATAATGTGTAGCAGCCCGCATGATGCATGCTCACTCACTTTCGAAATAAAAATAAGATTCTTAAATGTGCATGGCAACTCCGCTTATGTTGTCTCAACATAGCCGGTCCCAAGCCCGGATAAAGGAGGAGGGTTGTGATAGCCGGGGCGAGCCAATGTAAAAAACCCAGCCACTCTTATGGAGATGAAACCCAAAGGAACCTCGTTGGGGCGTAACCCTCTTAGCGACGCGCCACATCGGAACCCGGGTGTGGTGTCAAATGGGCAAGGGCCGGGCCGTCACCCCCTTGGTGGCGCGCCGTATCTTGATCTGGATACGGTGATAAGTGAGCAAGGGTCGGGTCGCCGCATCCTTAGTGGCGCGCTACACCGACGCCCCGGTGTAGTGAAAAATGAGCAAGGGTCTCCGCATTTGACTCGACGAGTGCGGAGGGTAAGGAAGTTAGCCGAGCCTAGGAGGATACACTTAGGTAGCTGGAACGTAGGGTCCCTGACGGGTAAGTTACGGGAGTTAGTTGATACGGCGGTGAGGAGGCGTGTTGATGTCCTTTGTGTCCAAGAGACCAAATGGAAGGGACAGAAGGCGAAGGAGGTGGAGGATACCGGTTTCAAGTTGTGGTACACGGGGACAACTTCAAACAAAAATGGAGTAGGCATCTTGGTCAATAAGAGCCTCAGGGATGGAGTTGTGGACGTCAAGAGGCAAGGGGACCGGATGATCCTTGTCAAGCTGGTCGTTGGGGACTTAGTCCTCAATGTTATCAGCGCGTATGCCCCACAAGTAGGCCACAATGAGAGCACCAAGAGGGAGTTTTGGGAAGGCCTAGAGGACTTTGTTAGGAGGGTACCTATTGGTGAGAAGCTCTTCATAGGAGGAGATCTCAATGGCCATGTGGGTACATCTAACACAGGTTTTGAAAGGGTGCATGGGGGCTTTGGCTATGGCATCAAGAACCAAGAAGGAGAAGACGTCCTGAGCTTCGCTCTAGCCTATGACATGATCGTAGCTAACACCCTCTTTAGGAAGAGAGAATCCGATCTAGTGACGTTCAGTAGTGGCCTACACTCTAGCCAGATTGATTTTGTCCTCTCTAGAAGAGAAGACAGACGCGTCTGCATCGATTGTAAGGTGATACCTGGAGAGAGTGTGGTCCCTCAACATAAGCTGGTGGTTGTTGACTTTCGCTTTAGGATCCGTGTCCAGCGGGGTAAGCGTGCCAAAGTCGCTAGAACAAAGTGGTGGAAGCTCAAGGGTGAGGCATCCCAGGCTTTCAGGGAGAGGGTTATTAAGGAGGGCCCTTGGGAGGAAGGAGGCGATGCAAACATGATGTGGACGAGTATGGCGACCTGCTTGCGGAAGGTCGCTGTATAGGAGTGGGGTGACTAAGAGAAGTAGAAGGGAAGCTAAGGATACCTGGTGGTGGAACGATGAGGTCCAGAAGGTTATTAGGGAGAAGAAGGACTGTTTCAGATGCCTATATCTGGACAGGAGTGCAGCTAACATGGAGAAGTACAAGGTGGCGAAGAAGGCTGCAAAGCGGGCGGTGAGTGAAGCAAGGGGTCGGGCGTATGAGGACCTCTACCTACGTTTAAACACGAAGGAAGGCGAAAGGGACATCTATAAGATGGCCAAGTTTAGGGAGAGGAAGACGAGGGATGTCAACGAAGTCAAATGCATCAAGGACGGAGAGGATCAGCTTCTTGTGAAGGATGAGGCGACCAAGCATAGATGGCGGGAGTACTTTGACAACCTTTACAATGGAGAGGTTAAGAGCTCTACCATTGAGCTAGACGACTCTTTGATGATACCAGCATGTGCTTTGTGCGACGTATCCAGGAGTCTGAGGTTAAGGAGGCGTTAAGGAGGATGAAAGGAGGAGGCGATGGGCCCTGATGGTATCCCCATCGAGGCGTGGAGAGGACTTGGAGACGTAGCGATAGTATGGCTAACTAAGCTTTTCAACCTTATTTTTCGGTCAAACAAGATGCCCGAAGAATGGAGGCGGAGTATTTTAGGACCAATCTTCAAAAACAAGGGGGGTGTTCAAAGTTGTACTAATTACCGTGGAATCAAGCTGATGAGCCATACTATGAAGCTATGGGAGAGAGTCAGTGAGCACCGCTTAAGAAGGTTGACAATCGTGACCAAAAACCAATTTGGTTTCATGCCTGGGAGGTCTACCATGGAAGCCATCTTCTTGGTTTGACAGCTGATGGAGAGATACAGGGAGCAAAAGAAGGACCTTCATATGGTGTTCATTGATTTGGAGAAGGCCTATGATAAGATACCTCGGAATGTCATGTGGTGGGACTTGGAGAAACACAAAGTCCCAATAAAGTACATTACCCTCATCAAGGATATGTATGATAATGTTGTGACAAGTGTTCGAACAAGTGATGGCGACACTGATGACTTTCCAATTAGAATAGGGCTACACCAAGGATCAGCTTTGAGCCCTTATCTTTTTGATTTGGTGATGGATGAGGTCACAAGGGATATACAAGGAGATATCCCATGGTGTATGCTCTTTGCGGATGATGTGGTGCTAGTCGATGATAGCCAACGGGGGTTAATAGAAAGTTAGAGTTGTGGAGGCGAACTCTAGAATCGAAAGGTTTTAGGCTTAGTAGAACTAAAACTGAATACATGAGGTGCAGTTTCAGTTCTACTAGGCACGAGGAGGGAGAGGTTAGCCTTGGTGGGCAGGTGGTACCGGAGAGAGCCACTTTTCGATATTTGGGGTCCATGTTGTAGAAGGATGGCGATATCGATGAAGATGTGGGCCACCGAATCAAGGCTGGTTGGATGAAGTGGCGCAAAGCTTCTGGCGTACTCTGTGACAAGAGAGTGCCACAAAAGCTAAAAGGCAGGTTTTATAGGACAGCTATCCGACCTGCGATGTTGTATGGCGCGAGTGTTGGCCAACGAAGAGACGACATATCCAACAGTTAAGTGTAGCAGAGATGCGCATGTTGAGATGGATATGTGGCCACACAAGAAAGGATCGGGTACGGAATGACGATATACGGGAGAGAGTTGGGGTAGCGCCGATTGAAGAGAAGCTGGTCCAACATCGTCTCAGATGGTTTGGACATATCCAACGGAGGCCTCCGGCGCCGCATAGCGGACGGCTAAAGCGTGCTGAAAATGTTAAGAGGGGTCGTGGTAGACCAAACTTGACATGGGACGAGTCCGTTAAGAGAGACCTGAAGGTTTGGAATATCGACAAAGATTTAGCCATGGACAGGGATACGTGGAAGTTAGCTATCCACGTTCCGGAACCATAACTTAGCTTCGAGATCTTATGGGTTTCAACTCTAGCCTACCCCAACTTGTTTGGAACTGAAAGGCTTGGTTGTTGTTGTTGTTGTTGTTGTTGTTGTTATTGTTGTTGTAAATGTGCAAGGCACTAGATTTCTGAATCCTAACCTCACCTGACTAGACTATATTTTTTTAATCAAGGCAAAAGAAAACATACCTACCATTTTCATTAATAGAGAAGGAATTTCTTAGAATCAATTGCTTTGGACAAGCTCTAGGATTTTAATACTAGCAAAAAAGCCTAATCTGGTGTTATTACCTTACGCAAAAAGGATGTCCCAGCTAAGCTCCACGCTCTTGCCTCATCTTTCATTTTCGCAATGACCGTAGCCGTGGCAGAGGAATGGTCGGAAAACTCTTGCATTGCATTCTTTCCAAATTTCCCAAAAGACTAGCATGATGAGCGAGGTCATAGCTTTCCTTTCCTTTCCCATATGAAGAGAAACTTTCGTCCACCTATCGTCAATGGATGGTTTGGTGGCCCCGAGCTCCTCCGCTCGTTCGACGATCCCGTCGAGGGTAGCCGCCGGTAGTCGCCTCTGCGAGCACCCTAGCTCCAGATCAGACCCGCCCACCCCCTCGTCGCCCGCCGCAGCAACCACTTCCTCCGACTCCCAATCTTCCACGAGCGGCGCAAGAGCCCCGGACCTGCCCTGACACATCCCCTCCCCGGGGACGGCGCCGGCATAGGCTCACCACCGCCCACCTCCTGTCTCATCGCCGGGCTCACCGCCGGCCGCACCGGGCGGGGGGCTCAAAACTCAAATCGCCTCCCCCGAACGGAAGAGACTCTTCCTTCCGGTGCCTTCATCGCCGCCGCCGCGGTTGCCTGCCTTCTTGTCGCGACCATCTTCCTTGTCGGGCTCGCCGCTGGACTTGCCGGCGAGGCGGATTCAAAATTTGAATCGACCCCGCGTCACCCGCTCCTCATCCCCACCGTCTTTTTCGTCAATGCCACTCACCAGGATGAACAAAGTGGTTGTCGAAAAAGTGTTTGAGGTATTCCATGTATTTGACCCATTTGATGGAGGATGGACCAACCACCCCTCTAGGGCACCAGCCTTTCCGGATACCATGCCTCCTTGATAAGATTCACGATGCAAGTGGATAGGCCGCCGGCCCGTCCGCCCTATCCGCTCCATCCGCCAACACTAATCATGTAATTAGCGGCGTCCGCGTCCGCTGATTCTCCTGGCCGTTGTTTCCGGCGGACAAGCTGGCCGCCTGTTGCTAGCTTTCACAAGTACTAGAACGGAGCCGTATACGTTTTGATGGAATGGCTACAATTTTATGAACTCTCAGGTTCTCAATAAAATCAGGATGAATCATAAACCATTTTTTTTGCATAACTCTAAACCGGAGCCTACATAACTCAGCTGAACATAACCTCGCATAGCCAAGTTGGATCAGGGTTATGTCATCGAATACAGAAATTACTTCAAGTTTGATCACATAGTCACTTTAACAACCACATGGGTCTCACCAAAACTTCAACAAGTTTACTAGCATAGTACTCTGAACAAAAAAACTAAAGCACATAAATTAAGGCTTGAATGAAGGATCCATTCCTCTGATGCAGGTACAGATCTCAGTCACAAACATGAAGAGTCTTCAACGGTACTGTAAGGAAAAGAATGACAAGTTAAAAGACTTTACACAGATAAGAGGTTCTGAACTATACTTTCACCTACAAGTGTAATTGTAGTGAACACAGAATGCAATAGAAAACCAAATAGTGCATATAATTATAGTGATCACAGCCTTATTTGACAGATTTGATTCAAGGATCATAAGAATACTAGATTATCTATAGCTCACAACAGAAAAGAGGAGCCTTAACATCCTAAGGATACATCAGTTCAAGCAAACGATACCTAATGAAGTACTCAAAACTTGCTGAAGAACTCGCTAAAGAGCAGGATAAGGCAAGTATACCTTGATGAAGCCAACGTCCTTGGCGTTTCTGCGGAAGCACTGCCTGCAGCACAGACCCGGCTAGCAAAAATGAACAAGCTAGTCAGTACAGAACATCTCATAACATACTTAAAACATAGTTGAAGCTAACATTGTCATCACTTGTAATCTAAAATGAAACAAACAAAGAGCAGGAATACAATTAACTGAAATGGATATATGTTGACAGCACCACATTTAAAAGGTTTTAACTTCACTGTCACATACATCATAGTTAAAAGTATAAATTAAGTCAAGGAGTTCAAGCAGTCTCTAGCACAGGTCTTCAGTGTCACGTACATCATAGTTAAGTATATAGATCAAATTAAGTCAAGGAGTTCAAGCACAGTCTAGCACAGGCTTCAGTGTCACGTACATCATAGTTAAAAGTATATAAATCAAATCAAGTAAGGAGTTCAAGCACAGTTTCTAGCAGAGGTAGATATATTAGTCTTGCAAGCACCGCCATCAAACAACATCAGACTAGCAGGAAGAACATTTAGATATACAGTGAGCTAGTAACTTGGCAAAACCTCAGGCTAATTGAGCATTTCAGAGATGAGCCTGATATTGTTTCACTTTACAAGCTTCAGTGCACACCAATTATTTATACGGAATATAAATAACAAGTAAGGTTTCCTAGTACATATTATAAGCAACTAGTAGCTCTGACAAATGTTTACCTGTTTGATCCACAAGCTAATTATCTGTTGGTTCAGTTTCTTCATGACACTCGCTTTCTTGGTAGAAAACCTGCCAGTTAGTTTGAGGCATGTGAGACAAAGATGATTTATTTACTCACATTCAGTATTAGCTATAAGTTACCAAGTATTCTTCCTCCTCAACATCTTTATTGGTTGTTTTAGGATCTGAAGAATTGCAAAATCATAAGTCAGTAATAAAGTTGAGATTTTAATTCTACCATTCAGCATTAGAAAAACTTACCATCAGCCTTTAGCCAATCTTGGAGGCATATCAGCGCCTCGACCGTGTCACTCTTTAGCCTGTTCCTCTAATCACTAATTGTTCTCCCACCAGCACTAAAAGACGACTCTGATGCCACCGTTGATGCTTGAATAGCAAGCACATCACGAGCAATGCAAGATAGAACTGGGTACTTAGGACTGTGTAATTTCCACCAACCCAATATGTCAAAATCTTTTTCTTGGGGGTATAAATCTTCACTCAAGTACCTATCAAGCTCATTTGTTGCTTGCTTCTTTTGCACTCTCAGATGAGCTTCCCAATCAGCTAGTGGATTATCAATCTCTGCAACCTCATCAACATCAACTTCTTCTGAAGGATCGACAAAAGACTCTCCCAGGGAGTAATCTTTAAATAGACTCTTCATAGTCATGTCCACCTTTTCAAGGTGCTCTGCTGCATTATCTCCAAATGCTTGTCTGATGCGAAATTTAACAAACTCAAATTTGTATCTTGGATCAAGGATCACTGGTATGCAGTTCGCTAAGTACGACTCCTTCCAGTACTTGTTAAACTTTTTTTGCATCTCACTCACCATTGATGCAATTACTTTCTCTTTATTATTTGCATGTTTTTCCAACAGTAACTTAATACCCCACATTTCATGGAAGTATCAGTTTGACGTTGGATAGCTACAGCCAGCCCCGGCCCTATGTATTTTGGTGCCCTTGGGCGACGCGAAAAAAAGGGCCCTTTCAAACCGATATGTAGTATAACTAGATATATATAAACTCTCGGTTTGTTCGCATATTACAGTGAAAAAATTATAAAATGGCAGCAAAATATAAAATGTATTTTGCACTAGTTTCATTACCTCAAATAAAGACCAAATTACCATGAATACTTCAATGCTTCTCCAGAAAGCTTCTCCGCGCATTCCTCGATGCAAAATCATTGATAATTGTTTCAAGATCAATGCTTTCCAAGATATCCTTCTCAATACAACATGTAGCCAAGCCATTCAATCTATCTTGTAACATAGTTGACCTCAAAAATATATAGTTACTTACTTACTTACATTTGGAAAACGTGATGCTAGTTTATTTGAGGACTGGCTAGTTAGTTACTTACTATTATCTGAGGACTGTTCATGGACCTCAATATCACCATCTGTATTATCCTCATCAGCTTGTCCCGGATCAGATATTGGCCTCTGATTATTGTTGTTGACATCAACATTACTTTTAACTGGAAAATACTTATTCAAATCGCCTCTTTGCGATTCCCTAATCTTTTCATCTTGCTTTCTCTTTCTTTTTTTCGCAGCACCAGATAATTGTTTTGGCGGCATTATAACACTATAGCGATGAATGAATTTACATCAAATTAAAACCCTAGAAATAGTTCTAGATTAGAAGAAAGAATTAGCGGAGAATCAGTTGAGGACTTACAATAAGACCGGACGAGCCGAACGCACGGAAGACCGGAAGAGATAGGGCGATCGGCGCAGGCGCGCAGCCCTTTCCAGGGATCGGCCGGCGAGGCGACTGGCGAGAGGCGAAGCCGCGATGCGAGATGATGGCAGGGGGCCAGGGGCGACTGCGTGAGGCGATACGCCGATCGAGCGAGGGCGTCTCGGAGCCGTCGAGCCGAACGACTCTTCGTCTGGGAGGCCTGATCGAGCGAGGGGCGTTTCGGAGCCGAACGTAACACAGCGCTTCGTCTGGGAGGCCTGATAGTTGGGCCTGCTGACCAAAAAAAATTCCAGCCCATATACTATGGAAATACAGCCTCCATCTTGGGCCCCCCAGGCCTGGGCCCTTGGCGACCGCCCAAGCCTGCCAAGGGTCAGGGCCGGCCCTGGCTACAGCCCGAAACTACTTTCGTAGCTTCAAAGAAGACCTCTTAGCGGCGTCCGCGTCCGCTGATTCTCACAGATGATGCCAAGTTGCTGAACTATATCTTCAAATAATTCTTCTCGTGATTGCGAACTCTTGACATACTTCACACTATCTCTGATATTGTCGATGGAACCTTTCATTACAGACAGACCATCTTGCACAATAAGATTCAATACATGTGCACCACAACGGACATGAAACAGTTCACCTCCACAAATCAACATTTGTTTCTTCGTCAAGTTTTCTTTCAGATGCTCCATCATTTTTCCATTGACTGATGCATTATCTAGTGTAATACTGCATATTTTATCTTCAATATTCCAGTACTGCAAACTCTTTAACATGGCATTATACATCCGGAAACCATTATGCGGCGTTTCCATCATACAAAATCTGAGTATTCTTTTTTGCATCTTCCAAGTGTTGTCAATGAAATGACAAGTGACACAAAGGTATCCCAACCTCTGATTAGAAGTCCACATATCGGCAGTTAATGAAACTCGAGCACCACAGTTCTTCAAGACATCTCGTAGCAACGCTCTTTGCTCTTTGTATGAATCTAGGCAATCCTCTTTTATTGTTGTTCTTGAAACCATTTTGAACATTGGGTTGAGGCACTTGACAAACTTTATGAAACCACTATACTCTACAATGGAGAATGGTAGTCCATGCTGAACTATCATATTAGAGAGGGCTCTCCTAGACTCATTTTGGCTGAAATTCCAATCATCCACCAAAGAGACATGGGGCGATGATGTAGTGGCACGCAATTTTGCAACCATCTCGTGCATGCTACTTCTCGTCAAACATTTCTGTAGATGTCTATGGATGTGGTTAGTTCCAGAAGCCTTCGAGGCAGGAAAGACTTCATTGCAATGTTTGCACTGACCTTCCGCAAGTTTTCCATCTTCATATATAGGAATGAATTCTTTCCAGATACGGGACTTCAGTTTCCGTGGTCGAAACCGGCTGGAGTTAGCCTTAGCACGAGGAAGATTTGGAGATGGGAAATGTACAGTAACGTTTGGTACTGAAGGTGATTCTGATTTCGTCTGTTGTGCTTGAGGGGACATTCCCTTCCTTAGCGACGCCACTCTTGCAAACCTGCCTATTGAAGATCTCAACAATTTTGCTTGAGGTGATCTCATCATTTTCTTATTTACTTTCTTTAAGTTACTAGTTCTCTCCAAATTCTCATCAGGTCTCTTCCTCTTCAACCTCTTCCTATTCTTCTCATCTCTCCTCTCTTCCTTTGTTCTTGTTGCATTGTTGGTCGGCAAAGGTATATCTTCTTTGGATTGAAAAATGCGCTCACCAATCTCAACCTTGTGGCAAGGACAACTAAAAGTTGCTTCTGGATAGATCATTTCTCCTTCCTTAAGGTAATATTCATCAATGAAACTTTCATCAATGTCGTAGAGGAGGAGGCGGTTCACTTCGGCGTCGAGGAGAACTGAGCCCTTGTATATGCGTCGAAGATGATGTTTGCGTAAGCGAACAGAGTAGAAGGCATGCCATTCCGGGGCAACCTCTTCCTCTGCAACATCCAGCAGATGGAGTTTTTCCTTGTTGAGCACCTCTCTCACGTCTTCCTTTGGCTCCTCTGCTACAACAGGCAACTGGGTCTTGTGAGAACTACCCAACTGCTTCTCTTTCTTGACTTGCACAAGTTCACTTCTCTTGTCCTTGTTTTTCCTCAACGGTAGCTTTTTCGAGGCAGTCTCTCCCTCTGCAACACCCTCGCTTGCTGGCTCCTCTCGCACGTCTTCCTTTGCAATAGTGAGCTGACGGATTTGTTCCTTGTCGAGCATTGCACTGACACCCGCGTTTGCTGGCTCCTCTATGTGAACAGGCAACTGGGTCAAGTGGGAACTACCCAACTGCTGCTCTTTCTTGACTTGCACAAGTTCACTTCTTTTGTCATTGTTTTTGTCCTACATACAGAATGGAAAAACTGAATGAGTATATGAGGTTAATTCTATTTCCAATCTGTTACTTACATGTCAAAGATTTACACTCATTAAAATACAAAACCTTCAAATATTACAGATTGATACTTTTCAGATTGATGTCCAGTGCTTAGCCTGAACATCATCACCTTCTACGGCTATACAGAGAGTTTCTACAACTAAAAAGTCTGAACTCTAGTGTGGCATACAGAGATATGATTATGTGAAACACCTTCTCTTGTTAGAAAAAAAAGAAGCGAAAAATCCCCAGATATTATCATGGCAAGATCCTAGATTACAAGATATCTTCAGGAAGATAGGGGCTGCCAAAATAAAATGTATACTATTTGGGAAGACACTGGATAACAGTATTTGCAGACATAATTGATGAGCACGCGCGGCGGCTGCTGCTGGACGCGCTGCCGCGCCCGCCGCCGACGCTGCTCTGCAACGTGCTCCTCATCGCCTACGTCTCCGCCGCGCTCCCGGACCACGCGCTCCGCCTCTACGCGCTCCTCAACCGCGCCGCGCGCCCGCCGCCCCGCTCCGACCACTACACCTACTCCTGCGCACTCACCGCCTGCGCCCGCGCCCGCCGCCTTCGCCGCGGCCGGTCCGTCCACGCGCACCTCCTCCGCCGCGCCCGCTCGCTCCCGGACACCGCCGTCCTCCGCAACTCGCTGCTCAACCTCTACGCCTCCTGCGCGCGCTACCGCCACGGCGCCGGTAGCAAAGATGGCATCGATGGGGAAGAGAAGGATCAAAGAAGGGTTGCTACCTGTCCCGCCGGATTCCTGTCCTCTTCCTCTGAAGGATTCTTGTGCACCTCCATGTCTGCTAGATTCGGTCCCTCCTCCACCGGATTCTTGCCCTCCACCACCTCCGCGCCCATCTCTCCAGAGGCGGCGACGGCAAGGGAGCCGGGGCCCGGGGGCGCAGAAGGATACGAACAGGCAATGGACGGATACGAGCGGGGTGCAGGGAGGCGGCGAGCTAGGCAGAGACGAGCAAGCAGGCGCCGGCCCGACGGCGGCGACCAGCGTGGCGGCGTGCCCTATCTACTCTGCTTCTACGAGCGAGCCTTTTTTTCCTTAGCGGGATGGACGGCCTGGCGGGCCAAGTAGATGCAGTCCATAAGCCCGCCTCGCTTACATGGCCCAGCCGCTCCGCCGTTTTGGCCTTTTTAGCGGCGCGGACGAAGCGGACAAGCGGACGTCCGCCTCCGCCTGCATCGTGAGATAAGATCTTGCCATGGAACAAGAAAGAAATAGTAATCAAATCAAGGAGTTCTATCTATATAACAAATAGTAGACTAGATTGCAAAACCCAGCCGCAAAACCCAGAACGGAACAATTGGAGGCACTTCCTTGTGAGCGTAGTCCCCATATTCTTTGATGTGAGAAATCCAACTCTGATCTTCTTCCAAACCGTTCGCAATCAGTTAATCATCAAGGGGCTCAACTTCGCTGGCAGCGCAGGCTGAGACTGCCATGTTTGGTGATTTGGGAGCACTGGTCGTATGTGCCTCACGGGATTGGGGATCAAGGGTCTCTCAGATGCGAGGCGGCGTCCTGTAACTGTAATTCGAGCTTCTGATGCGGCAGCGGGAGATGGCGGACGACGGGAGATACGCTATGGCCATCACGAGATTTTCCTTTTCTGGGCCGTTTATATATGGGCTACAGCGGGCCATGCCATGACTGGCTCCGTTTAGGAGCGGAGCGGACCGGGCCGTGCTGTGAAATGAAACGAAACGTTCCCCGCTTCACGCTGTCGGAAAAAAAGAACTTTTGCCTCTGAACTGAGGAGTGAGGACACGCGCGGTGACGAAAGGTCTGGCTTCGATGCTCCACTCCGCCGTCTCCTGCTCCCAAAAACTAAAAGCTGAAAGTTTGTTGTTTTTATTTAGAATCTTACGAATTCAAAAAATTATCTAAATGACTGTAAATGGTTGAAATCGGATAGAAAATTTTGCTTAGATACACTTTCATATAAAAAACATTTTCAGCGGATGTAGTATGCACCAGAAAACCCGTTTTACAGGTACATGAAGCAATTTCGAAAAAAAAATGAAATTCATTTTTTAAATTTTTCTTAAAACTAGGAACATCTCGAATGATTTTTTGAATTTTCTATTATTTTCTTTTATTTTTCTCTGAAAAAGCGATATCAATTCAGGAGGTACGTGGAGAAAAAAAAGAGCTTGCGTCGACGGCTTTGCCTTCATCATAGGGACTAGTTGTAACGTCGTTTATCTCTCTATCACGACGAACCCGCCTGTGCTGACGGGATTTTTTTGTGCCGATAGTCACTCTTGGCACACGAAGAAGCTATGCCGACGGTGGCCATGGGCACAAGTGATCCTATGCCAATGGCGCAGTTGGTGGACTGGCAGGACCAAATCCTGTGCCAACGGCCCCAATAAAGAATCGTTGGCACAGTTTTTAGCCATCGACACATCATCTGTTTCCTGTAATGGGGGAGGGGGTGGCATGTCTATTTTGGCCTCCACTAAGGGCATGTTTGTTTCTGCAGCAGATCTCCACGTTGGCTAGAGATGTGTGTACACACACGATATGTATAATAGGTGATATGTTTACGGAAATTCAATTCGGCTCCCGGGTGAGTATGCACCCTCTACCGAAAAATCATATTTTAAAATATCGAAAAAATTTAACAAATTTTTTTGCATCTACATCTTCATAATATATGTTTGTTCGTCAAGTTTCATAAAAAATAATATTTTTTTGGTCTATATAAAAAAGAGAAAACTTATATTGTGAAAAGCATTATTTTTAGCACTGAGTTTTGTCTTTTTTACACACGTCACGTGATAAGTCGATTTTTTATGAAACAACTTTGTAAGCGTGTAGCACGAGAAGATTTACATGCTAATTTTTGGTTTCAATTTTTTTGAAATTTAAAATATGTGTAAGATGCATTTCAAAATAGAGGGAGCATATGCTCCCATGTTCCAAAACACCACTCCCGTTTACGGAAATTCAATTCGGTTGCCTCGTCGATCGCCATCAGGTTGACAAGTGAGAATTATCTGTTCTGGCGTGCCCAAGTCGGGCCACTTCTTCGCAGTCATATGCTCATGGGATATGATGATGGCTCCCTTCCGTGCCCTAGTCCGCATGTTGTTGTTCCCCATGCTGGTGTCATGCATCATGCGCCAAATCCGGCTCACCAACACTGGACTCAGCAGGATCAAGCTTTTCTCTTTGGGTTTGTCTCCTCGATGACTGAAGGCGTCCTAGGCATGATTATGTTTTTGGGTACCTCTCGCGAGGCTTGGGAGACCCTAAGTGGAGCCTTCGCCTCCACCTCTATTGGTCGGTCCTCTGAGATTCGACAGGAGATGGCTGAACTGAAGAAAGGAAACAAGACAGTCAACACTTATTTTCATCATATGAAGGCCCTCTCAGATTCCCTCACCAACATTGGCGAGCCCCTGCGCGATGCGGAGTTTGTCTCCTATATACTTGCTGGACTTAATGAAGAGTATGACGCACTCTACCAAGTGGTGACCAATCGTACCACTCCTATAGCAATCCGCGACTTGTTCTCTCAACTTCAGGCTACAGAACAATGCAAATTGGCTCAGAGTCGCTCCAGTGGCTCCTCACAGTACCTTGTTGCACACCTTGCTGCACCCCCTGCACATGACGCCGCCTATGGGGCTGGTCGTGGTGGACCTCATCCCTCAGCGCCCTCCGCCAAGACCACACCTGCAGCCACCACACCCAAGCAAAGTGGTGGGCGTACACCTGTCGTCTGTCAGTTGTGTGGGACTCTGCATCATGTGGCCTCTCGGTGTTACAAGAGGTTCAACCGTGATTTTCTGGGACTTGAAAACGATGGGAGTGTTATAGAAAAAGCAGCTTGCCATGGCGATGTCTGCCTCTCATGGCTCTCAGGGTGCTTCTCAGTCCGTAGACCCGGCGTGGTATGCGGACTCCGATGCCACTCACCACATTACTAGTGAGCTCGACAAGCTTACTTCGCGCGAGCCCTACCACGGCACCGATCAGGTCCATATAGCTAATGGAACAGGTATGCACATTCATAATGTTGGTCAAGCTATTTTATCCACTCCGTCTTCTAGGTCTCTAGCTCTAAATAATGTCCTTCATGTTCCTAAAGCCACTCGAAATTTGCTATCTATGAGTAAGTTTTCCCATGATAATAATATGTTCATTGAACTTCATCCTCATGATCTTGTTGTAAAGGAACTGGACACGAGAGCACCCATTCTTAGAGGTCGTTGCAGTGGAGGTCTCTATGAGATTAAAGCACCTGTCATCAAGCAAGCCCTCTCCAGTGTCAAGGTGTCGCGTGATACGTGACATCATCGTGTAGGAGTCGTTCAACATGTTCTTCGTAGTCATGAGTTACCATCTACACATGAGTCCAATAAAATTGAGTCTGTTTGTGATGCATGTCAGCAAGGGAAGAGCCATCAGTTGCCCTTCTCTTTGTCTACCCGTGTAACACAGTTTCCATTAGAGATTATTTATTCTGATGTGTGGGGTCCTACCTAAACCTCTGTTAGTGGACATCGCTTTTATGTGAGTTTTGTTGATGCTTACAGTAAATTCACTTGGCTCTATTTACTCAAACATAAATCTGATGTCTAGTGAATGGATCGTAGCGAACAAGAGGGGGGGTGAATGGCGCTACGACAAGTTTTAGCCTTTGTCAATTTTTAGTGCAACGGAAGGTAAAGGTGATAGCTTTAGCGATAGCGGTGATCATACAATGATTCTAGGACAAGTGCAACAAGCAAAGGAATCAACAAGATAGTAAGAGTAAGGAGCGAGACAACCGGAGGGCGCGGAGACGAGGCGAGGTTTGTTTCCCGCAGTTCCTTCCACAATAGGAAGTACGTCTGCGTTGGGGAGGTGCTAGTCTCACAGAAGAGACTAGACGGCCACACCACGAAGGAAGGCCTCACCTTCTTCCTTGAGAGAGCTCCACGAAGGTGCTCCCCTTCTCCACTAAGGCACCGGTCGAGGCGGTGATTCCTTCACAAGGTTGGGGCGAGCTCCACACACAAGGATGCTCCCAACACCCTATGGAGCTAGTACATCACCAAGCTAGCCTCCATAGCTGCACTTTATCCAATGTCCCACCATAGGAACCCTACCACCAAGATCCACTAAGGAATAGCTAGTATTTGTGAAATCTCTCTTGGTAGAACTATAGATCGGGGTCTCCTCCACCACTCCTCAAAGTTTGGGCAAGATTGGTTGGATGGTTGGGGAGATCCTCAAGGTTTTGGCTCAACAACAATGGAGTAGAGAGAGAGAGAGAGGAGAGATGAAAACGAGTTGGGGAAGAAGGGGCCCTTAAATAGGCTCCTCCAAATCAAACCGTTATGTCCAGTTTTCGCCTAAGAGGTACTACCGCTTTTGGGAAGCGGTACTACCGCTCTGAGTTCGAAATCCCTAGATCTGATCCACGTGGATGCAGAGCGGTACTACCGCTCGCGGTACCTCTCAAGGTACCGCAATAGGGTCCAAACCTTACTGGACATGAAGCGGTACCAGAGCGGTACTGCCGTAACTAGTTACGGTACCTGGGCGGTACCGTGGGCAGTACTACCGCTCGTGAGCGGTACTACCGCTCCAGGTACTGCAGAGGTACCGCAACTCGTATTCTGGGTCAATATCAGCACAGAACTCAGAGCGGTACCATGGGCGGTACCTATAGGGGTAGCGGTACTACCGCTACAGGTACCGGTAGTACCGGCCTGGCTAAAACTGGTTTTCTCCCATTTTTTCTCTCCAGCCATGTCACCTCGTGATAAACACACAAAACCAGAAAACCTATAACTACGCTTCAGTCTTCCGATCTTGACGTGTCCAGCAAGGTCACCGTGCACTTGCAAATCTAACAATGATACTCAAGGCACACAGTGAGATTACTCAAGTGTTGTCATCGAACACACAAAACCCGGGGTTTAGACTTTGCTCTTTCAATCTCCCCCTTTTTGGTGTTTGATGACAACACAAGACTTTACAATAACATATGATATTATGATGAGATACTTAGATTTGCAAAAACTCGATGGAGCTCCCCCTACACATGTGCATATCATGAATATGTATTTGAACACAAATACACATGTTCTAGAGACATCACTCCCCCTAGTTTTTACAAACCAAGCACATATGCAACACGGATAATTGACATGTTCAAATAGCATATGCACAATACGGAGGCAACATAAGATCATGTAAGGAGATTTGGGTGAAGTTATCATACCATAGCCTTGAGAATACCCAAACTCACCATAAGATGCCTCCATAGAGTTGTTGATGTAGCCACAAGAAAAGATAAGCAACTAGGACCAAAAGGCTACAAACAACAAAGGTCCCCATCCACATAGGAACTTCTCCCCCTTTGGCATCGGAACACCAAAAAGGAGGGTAAAGAAACTAGAAGGATGGAGAAAAAGAATATACACCCAAGCTTGCAAAAACCAAAAGGGAAAACAAGCTTGAATGAGGTTCTCCAAAAACATGATGAAAGGAAGAAGGACAAAAAGAAGGTCACAAAGAAACACAAAGAACCGAAAAACTCCTCAACGAGGAGGTTGGTGGCCGAAGCCACCGTGTAAGAGTGTAGTAGTGTGAGGTCGCGTAGATGTATCTAGGACTCACGGACTACAACTCAACATGAAGCTCATAAGTCACTCAATTGAAGAATAGCATATGTTTTGGATTTCTTTATGCATTATGGGGGAGGGATAGCTCAATAGATTTAAACCGCACTCCCCCTATGTTCATGCGTGCCTTTCATCTAGATATAAAGGTTAGGAGTGGTATGTGCGCACAACGGTCAAGCAAAGTTTGATGGATCAATGATATTTAGCTCATGCCTCAACTCAATGAAACGCTTCTCATCCAAGGGCTTCGTGAAGATGTCCGCCAATTGCTCCTTGGTACCAATGTTGGATAGTACAATATCTTCGCGAGCAATGTGATCCCGGATGAAGTGGTTCCGTATCTCAATGTGCTTCGTCTTGCCATGAAGAACCGGATTGTAGGCGATCTTGATTGCGCTCTCATTGTCACACAAAAGAGGCACCTTGCTATACTCGAGTCCATAATCCCGCAAGGTTTGCCTCATCCACAAGATTTGAGCACAACTACTTGCCGCGGCAATATACTCGGCTTCCGCGGTGGAGATGGAGACACAATTTTGCTTCTTCGAGGACCAACACACCAAAGATCTTCCAAGAAAGTGACAAGCTCCGGATGTAGACTTCCTATCAACCTTGTCGCCCGCCCAATCGGAGTCGGTGAAACCAACCAAAGCAAAGTCCGTGTCCCTTGGGTACCATAGTCCGAAGTGTGGGGTATCAACTAAATATCGAAAGATCCTTTTGACCGCCACAATGTGGCTTTCCTTCGGGCTCTCTTGAAATCGTGCACAGATACCAACGCTTAACATTATATCCGGGCGAGAGGCACAAAGGTAAAGAAGCGAACCTATCATCGAACGGTAGAGCTTGGGATCCACCGCCTTGCCGGTCTCGTCAAGGGAGAGTTAGAACTTGAGATGCATCAGAGTTCCAATGCCTTTGGCATCCTTCATATCAAAGCGCTTGAGCATGTCTTGGAGGTACTTTGCTTGATTGATGAAGGTGCCTTGTCGCATTTGCTTGATCTCGAACCCAAGAAAGTACTTGAGTTCACCCATCATTGACATCTCAAACCTATTTGTCATCAACATAGCAAGCTCATCATTGAATTTTGTGTTAGTCGAGCCAAATATGATGTCATCTACATAGAGTTGGCATACAAAAAGCTCCCCATTGACCTTCTTAGTAAAAAGAGTGGGATCAATTTTCCCCACTTCGAAACCACGGTCTTCAAGCAACTCCTTTAGATTCTCATACCAAGCTCTAGGAGCTTGATTGAGTCCATATAGGGCCTTTTTGAGCTTGAAGACATGGTCCGGGAAATGGGGGTCCTCGAACCCCGGGGGTTGCTTCACATATACTTCCTCATGTAAAGGACCATTAAGAAAAGCACTCTTAACATCCATTTTTTTCAACTTGAAGCCATGATGAGAGGCAAAGGACAAAAGGATACGGATGGACTCAAGCCTTGCAACGGGTGCAAAGGTTTCACCAAAGTCCACGCCTTCGACTTGAGAATAGCCTTGTGCCATGATACGTCTCCGACGTATCGATAATTTCTTATGTTCCATGCCACATTATTGATGATATCTACATGTTTTATGCACACTTTATGTCATATTCGTGCATTTTATGGAACTAACCTATTAACAAGATGCCGAAGTGCCAGTGTTTGTTTTTGGTTCCGAAAGGCTGTTCGGGCAATATTCTCGAATTGGACGAAATCAACGCCAAACCTCCTATTTTTCCCGGAACGCTCCAGAACACCGAAGAAGAGTCGGAGAGGGGCCGGGGGCCACCACATCATAAGGCGGCGCGGGCCAGACCGGCCGCGCCGGCCTAGGGTGAGCCACCCCGTCCCCCCCGCGCCGCCTCTTCGCCTATATAACCCTTTTCGACCTAAAAACGCAGTACCAATTGATGAAACTCCATAAAGACTCCAGGGGCCGCCACCGTCACGAAACTCCAATTCGGGGACAACTCTCCGGCACCGCCGGACGGGGAATTGCCCGAGCCATCTCCACCGCCGTCTTCACCGCCATCTTCACCGCCATCGCTGCCTCCATGATGAGGAGGGAGTAATCCACCCCGAGGCTGAGGGCTCCGCTGTAGCTATGTGGTTAATCTCTCTCCCATGTACCTCAATACAATAATCTCATGAGCTGCTTTACATGATTGAGATTCATATGAGTTTTGTATCACTACTATTCTATGTACTACTCTAGTGATGTTATTAAAGTAGTTTTATTCCTCCTGCACGGTGTAATGGTGACAGTGTGTGCATCCGTGTTAGTACTTGGCGTAGGCTATGATTGTAATCTCTTGTAGATTATGAAGTTAACTATTGCTATGATAGTATTGATGTGATCTATGCCTCCTTCATGGTATGATGGTGACAGTGTGCATGCTATGTTAGTTCTTGGTGTAATTGTGTTGATCTATCTTACACTCTAAGGTTATTTAAATATGAACATTGAATATTGTGGAGCTTGTTAACTCCGGCATTGAGGGTTCGTGTAATCCTACATAGTTAGCGGTGTTCATCATCCAACAAAAGAGTGTAGAGTAGTCCTATTATGTGACATTGTTGAGAGTGTCCACTAGTGAAAGTATGATCCCTAGGCCTTGTTTCCTAAATACTGCTATCGCTGCTTGTTTACTGTTTTACTGCGTTACTACTGTTGCGTTACTACTGCTTGTTTATCGTCCGGCAAAGCACTTTTCGGTGCCGTTGCCACTGCTCATATATTCATACCACCTGTATTTCACTATCTCTTCGCCGAACTTGTGCACCTATTAGGTGTGTTGGGGACACAAGAGACTTCTTGCTTTGTGGTTGCAGGTTGCATGAGAGGGATATCTTTGACCTCTTCCTCCCCGAGTTCGATAAACCTTGGGTGATCCACTTAAGGGAAAACTTGCTGCTGTTCTACAAACCTCTGCTCTTGGAGGCCCAACACTGTCTAGAAAGGGAGGGGGCGTAGACATCAAGCTATTTTCTGGCGCCGTTGCCGAGGAAAGGTAAAAGGCACTCATACTCCGGTTCCAGGTAAAGTACTTTTCTGGCGCCATTGTGTGTGTGCTCGAAGCTATTTCCTTTAGATCCTGCAATTGCATATTTTTGTTTCTTGTTTTACACTAGTTAGGCATAATGGACAACAATGAGCTTCTTACTTTATTTCCTGATTTAAGACATGGATGGGTTGATCCGAAAATTAAAAAACCCATGGAACATATTAGTATGAACGCAATCGCTGCTAATACTATGGATAAGTCTAAGCTTGGGGAAGCTAGTTTATATAAAAATAATCTTTTTTGCTCCTCAGCTTTGGAAGAAATATTTTGCTCTGATAATGCTTTATCTCCCATATGCGATAACTCTAATGATGCTTCTGATATTTTAAATCCACCTGCTGAAAGTATTCCGTATAAAATACCTATGAAAATTATTGAACGTGTTATGGACAACCACTATAAAGGGGATGGAACTGTCCATCCTAGAGATCATTTACTATTTTTGCACGAATTATGCGGGTTATTCAAGTGTGCAGGTATCTCTATGGATGAAGTGAGGAAGAAGCTATTCTCTGTTTCGCTGTCTGGTAAAGCGGCGCATTGGTATAAATTGTTGGAGAATAGACATTCTCTTGGTTGGGAGGAAATTGCATCTCTCTTTTATTCTAAATTTTATCCTCCTCATGAAGTGCATATTGATAGGAATTATATTTATAACTTTTATCCTCGTGATGGAGAGAGTATTTCTCAAGCGTGGGGGAGATTGAAGTCACTAATGCTCAAATGTCCCATTCATGAGCTCCCCGTAATGTTATTGTTAACAATTTTTATGCGAGGCTTTCAGGACAACACAAGGACTATCTGGACGCGTGTTCGGAGGGATCTTTCACAAGCAAGGAGGTTGAAGCTAGGTGGGATCTTCTTGATCGGATTAAGGAGAACGCTGAAGGATGGGAGAACAATGAAGGTAAAGAGTCAGGTATAAATTATGATTATGAATGCATTGAAGCTTTTATGGATACCGATAAATTTCGAAATATGAGTGCTACTTATGGTCTTGACTCTCAAGTTGCTGCAAATCTTTATAAAGCCTTTGCTTCTCATTTTGAATTTCCTAAAAAGAATTTTGATAAGTATCATGAACCTTTTAAAGAGGCTTGCATGAAGAATGAAATTGTTGTTAATTATTGCAATAAGCATGCTCAAACTCCTAAGAATGCTATTTCCTATAAGCATGTTAATTTTTGTGGAATACATAGACCTTGTGGAATTAATCAAATCAAAGATGAATATTGTATCCATCATGCTAATGAAAAAACTAGAAAGTGTTTGTGCCCTCTATGATTTTATTTGTGAAGTTTGCCATGAAGTGGGTCATTTTAATTTTCAATGCTCCTCCAATGATAATTTGAACCCAATGAGTGCTGCAAATTTGTATTGTGATGGTGAAATTACTCCTAATCAGCATGATGAACTTACTTTATTTTTGGGGTGTGAAGAACTGTCGAGAAAAATCTCTTTGTTACATATGAGTGATCTTGATATTGATGATGTCCTGCATGGGTGTTTTTCTTATTGCATTGATAATAGCCATACAAATACTTACATACAAAATATTTTAGAAGATGACACCTTGCCAAAATATGATAGGACCGCTGTGTGTTTTCAACTAATTAATGAAAAGGAGGGATCCTCCCAAGTTTCTTCTATTGTTTCTGAAAGTAAATCAGGTTATGCGGACAAGCCACCCTTCAAGCCTCTTCCTCCTAAAGAAGGGAACGAGGAGAAGGAAGAGAAGAAGAAGAAGAAGAAGGAACGAAGAAGAAGAAGAAGAAGAAGAAGAAGAAGAAGGAGAATAAAAAGAAAGAGGTAACGGCGTATCCCCGCATGAATGAGATAACGCTAGGTAACCGTAAGTATGTTGCTCCTAATGATTATTGTGATAATGAATCTGAATACGATGATCTTCCTATGCCCTTTACATACATTAGCAATCATGATTTGAATGAGCACACTACTTTTGATATTGCAAATCTCTGGGAAACTAATTCTGAAAATGATGATGACAATAATTGCCATAGTGTCAGTGCTATCCATGCTTCCTCCCATAATGATATAGAAAGCTCTAAGCTTGGGGAAGAGGTGTTTGAAAATCCTTTTGCTACTGGTCATTATGTTCTTGATACATCTCCTTCTAATAACAATGATGGTATGGACACAGATAAACCGACTGTGAAAGATAACTATTATATTTCTTATGATGACACTGTGCCTCCGATCTTTGATGATTATTATAAAGAATGCTATGATATAGATTATAACTATCCTTATGAAACTTGTCATAGTCATGATTGGATTACCAAAAACAATTCCCTTAATATGCAACTTGTTTACCATGTTCAAATTCTTGATAATAATCTTGCTCCAATTACTATTAATGAGAATAACTTTTCTTATGCCAAATTTAATGATACTTCTATGCATATGAACCATGATAAGAATGTTTTAAGTGATGGGTATATTGTGGATTTCATCAATGATGCTACTGAAAGTTATTATGAGAGAGGGAAATATGGTTATATGCATCTTAATAATATTAATTTTCCCCTCTTTATGTCGAGAATCTTGAAGTTACTCGTGTTTTATCCTCTTATGCTTGTCACTTTGTTCTTCATGAATTCATTTGTGTACAAGATTCCTCTTCATAGGAAGCATGTTAGACTTAAATTTGTTTTGAATTTGCCTCTTGAAGCTCTCTTTTGCTTCAAATACTATTTCTTGCGAGTGGATCATTAAAACTGCTGAGCCCATCTTAATGGCTATAAAGAAAGAACTTCTTGGGAGATAACCCATGTGTTATTTTGCTACAGTACTTTATTTTATATTTGTGTCTTGGAAGTTGTTTACTACTGTAGCAACCTCTCCTTATCTTAGTTTTGTGTTTTGTTGTGCCAAGTAAAGTCGTTGATAGTAAGGTTCATACTAGATTTGGATTACTGCGCAGAAACAGATTTCTTTGCTGTCACGAATCTGGGCAAAATTCTCTGTAGGTAACTCAGAAAATTATGCCAATTTACGTGAGTGATCCTCAGATATGTACGCAACTTTCATTCAATTTGAGCATTTTCATTTGAGCAAGTCTGGTGCCTCAATAAAATTCGTCTTTACGGACTGTTCTGTTTTGATAGATTCTGCCTTTTATTTCGCATTGCTTCTTTTGCTATGTGGGATGGATTTCTTTGTTCCATTAACTTCCAGTAGCTTTGGGCAATGTCCAGAAGTGTTAAGAATGATTGTGTCACCTCTGAACATGTGAGTTTTTGATTATGCACTAACCCTCTAATGAGTTTGTTTCGAGTTTGGTGTGGAGGAAGTTTTCAAGGGTCAAGAGAGGAGGATGATACAATATGATCAAGAAGAGTGAAAGCTCTAAGCTTGGGGATGCCCCGTGGTTCATCCCTGCATATTCCAAGAAGACTCAAGCATCTAAGCTTGGGGATGCCCAAGGCATCCCCTTCTTCATCGACAACATTATCAGGTTCCTCCCCTGAAACTATATTTTTATTCGGTCACATCTTATGTACTTTACTTGGAGCGTCTGTATGTTTCTTGTTTTTGTTTTTGTTTGAATAAATGCTTGTGTGGGAGAGAGACACTCCGCTGGTTCATATGAACACATGTGTTCTTAGCTTTTAATTTTCATGGCGAAGGTTCTGCTTCGTTAAATTGTTATATGGTTGGAATTGGAAAATGATACATGTAGTAATTGCTATAATGTCTTGGATAAATGTGATACTTGGCAATTGTTGTGCTCATGTTTAAGCTCTTGCATCATATGCTTTGCACCCATTAATGAAGAAATACATAGAGTTTGCTAAAATTTGGTTTGCATATTTGGTTTCTCTAAAGTCTAGATAATTTCTAGTATTGAGTTTGAACAACAAGGAAGACGGTGTAGAGTCTTATAATGTTTTCAATATGTCTTTTATGTGAGTTTTGCTGCACCGCTTCATCCTTGTGTTTGTTTCAAATAGCCTTGCTAGCCTAAACCTTGTATCGAGAGGGAATACTTCTCATGCATCCAAAATACTTGAGCCAACCACTATGCCATTTGTGTCCACCATACCTACCTACTACATGGTATTTCTCCGCCATTCCAAAGTAAATTGCTTGAGTGCTACCTTTAAATTTCCATTCTTCACCTTTACAATATATAGCTCATGGGACAAATAGCCTAAAAACTATTGTGGTATTGAATATGTACTTATGCACTTTATCTCTTATTAAGTTGCTCGTTGTGCGATAACCATGTTCTGGGGACGCCATCAACTACTCTTTGTTGAATTTCATGTGAGTTGCTATGCATGTTCGTCTTGTCTGAAGTAAGAGCGATCTACCACCTTATGGTTGGAGCATGCATATTGTTAGAGAAGAACATTGGGCCGCTAACTAAAGCCATGATCCATGGTGGAAGTTTCAGTTTTGGACATATATCCTCAATCTCGTATGAGAAAAATAATTGTTGCTACATGCTTATGCATAAAAGAGGAGTCCATTATCTGTTGTCTATGTTGTCCCGGTATGGATGTCTAAGTTGAGAATAATCAATAGCGAGAAATCCAATGCGAGCTTTCTCCTTAGACCTTTGTACAGGCGGCATAGAGGTACCCCATTGTGACACTTGGTTAAAACATGTGCATTGCGACGATACGGTAGTCCAAGCTAATTAGGACAAGGTGCGGGCACTATTAGTATACTATGCATGAGGCTTGCAACTTGTAGGATATAATTTACATGATACATATGCTTTATTACTACCGTTGACAAAGTTGTTTCTTGCTTTCAAAACCAAAGCTCTAGCACAAATATAGCAATCAATGCTTCCCTCTGCGAAGGGCCATTCTTTCACTTTTATGTTGAGTCAGTTTACCCATTTCTCTCTATCTTAGAAGCAAACACTTGTATTAACTGTGCATTGATTCCTACATACTTGCATATTGCACTTATTCTATTACTCTATGTTGACAATATCCATGAGATATACATGTTACAAGTTGAAAGCAACCGCTGAAACTTAATCTTCCATTGTGTTGCTTCAATACCTTTACTAAGAATTTATTGCTTTATGAGTTAACTCTTATGCAAGACTTATTGATGCTTGTCTTTAAGTACTATTCATGAAAATTCTTTGCTATATGATTCACTTGTTTACTCATGTCATATACATTGTTTTGATCGCTGCATTCACTACATATGCTTTACAAATAGTATGATCAAGGTTATGATGGCATGTCACTCCAGAAATTATCTGTGTTTATCGTTTACCTGCTCGGGACGAGCAGAACTAAGCTTGGGGATGCTGATACGTCTCCGACGTATCGATAATTTCTTATGTTCCATGCCACATTATTGATGATATCTACATGTTTTATGCACACTTTATGTCATATTCGTGCATTTTCTGGAACTAACCTATTAACAAGATGCCGAAGTGCCAGTTGTTTTCTGCTGTTTTTTGTTCCAGAAAGGCTGTTCGGGCAATATTCTCGGAATTGGACGAAATCAACGCCAAACCTCCTATTTTTCCCGGAAGGCTCCAGAAGAGTCGGAGAGGGGCCGGGGGCCACCACACCATAAGGCGGCGGGGACCCGGCCGCGCCGGCCTAGGGTGAGGCCACCCGTCACCCTCTGCGCCGCCTCTTCGCCTATATAACCCCTTTCGACCTAAAAACGCACCAATTGACGAAACTCCATAAAGACTCCGGGCGCCGCCACCGTCGTGAAACTCCAATTCGGGGGACAACTCTCTGTTCGCACCCCGGGACGGGGAATTGCCCCCGAGCCATCTCCACCGCCGTCTTCACCGCCATCTTCACCGCCATCGCTGCCTCCATGATGAGGAGGGAGTAATCCACCCCCGAGGCTGAGGGCTCCGCTGTAGCTATGTGGTTAATCTCTCTCCCATGTACCTCAATACAATAATCTCATGAGCTGCTTTACATGATTGAGATTCATATGAGTTTTGTATCACTACTATTCTATGTGCTACTCTAGTGATGTTATTAAAGTAGTTTTATTCCTCCTGCACGGTGTAATGGTGACAGTGTGTGCATCCGTGTTAGTACTTGGCGTAGGCTATGATTGTAATCTCTTGTAGATTATGAAGTTAACTATTGCTATGATAGTATTGATGTGATCTATGCCTCCTTCATGGTATGATGGTGACAGTGTGCATGCTATGTTAGTTCTTGGTGTAATTGTGTTGATCTATCTTACACTCTAAGGTTATTTAAATATGAACATTGAATATTGTGGAGCTTGTTAACTCCGGCATTGAGGGTTCGTGTAATCCTACATAGTTAGCGGTGTTCATCATCCAACAAAAGAGTGTAGAGTAGTCCTATTATGTGATCATTGTTGAGAGTGTCCACTAGTGAAAGTATGATCCGTAGGCTTTGTTTCCTAAATACTGCTATCGCTGCTTGTTTACGTTTCTGCGTTACTACTGCTGCGCGTTACTGCTTGTTTACTGTCTGGGCAAAGCACTTTTGGTGCCGTTGCCACTGCTCATATATATTCATACCACTGTATTTCACTATCTCTTCGCCGAACTTGTGCACCTATTAGGTGTGTTGGGGACACAAGAGACTTCTTGCTTTGTGGTTGCGGGGTTGCATGAGAGGGATATCTTTGACCTCTTCCTCCCGAGTTCGATAAACCTTGGGTGATCCACTTAAGGGAAAACTTGCTGCTGTTCTACAAACCTCTGCTCTTGGAGGCCCAACACTGTCTACAGGAAAGGGAGGGGGCGTAGACATCATGCCACCAATCTTGCTTTGTTGCCGATGACCATGCCACTTTCATCTTGCTTGTTCTTGAAAACCCATTTGGTGCCGATAACATTGCGGCAATGATCGGGTCGCTTCATGAGTGTCCACACATCATTCCTCTTGAAGTTGTTGAGTTCCTCTTGCATTGCATTCAACCAATCGGGATCTTCAAGAGCTTCATTAACTTTGAGTGGTTCCACCATAGAGACAAAGGCGTGGTGCTCACAAAAGTTTGCTAGTTGCCTCCGGGTGGTTACTTTGCTCTTTAGATCACCAATGATATTACGCAAGGAATGAGACTTGAGACGCAAGTGTCTTGTAGTAGGGTCTTCACGATGAGTGTCGGCCAAAGGAGAAGATTCTTGTGAGTCCTCTTGGCCTTCATCACGGTTTAGGTCCTCGCCTTGACCTCCATTGTTGTTTAAAGAGGCATCATCATCATGAGAGCCGGATGGCTCGGGGGTACTAGGAATAGTATTGTCCATAAAGATTATCCCCGAACCACTTGGAGAAGAACTTGAAGCTTGGCCATGGTCACTTGATGTTGGTTGTTGTGGTAGATGAGCTTGCGGTGAATGTTGTACTTGAGCTTGTTGAGGTGAACTTGGACTTGATTGTTGTTGTAGTTGTTGAGGTTGAACTTGAGGTTGTTGTAGAGGTTGACTTGCATTTGTAAGATCAACGGAAGAAGCTTGTCCTTGTGGTGTAGATGGCTCCACTTGGGTGGAACTTGGTCCTTCCCCGGTACTCATAGAAGGTAGCTCTTGAGGTTGGCGAATGCCAACACCCATCCTTCCTATGGTATCCGGGGGAATTACATCTCCTTTCTCACAAGAAGCACTTCGCTCCTCCAAAGATCTATCATCTTCATCGAATGTCACATCACAAGATTCTACAACTCGCCCACTTGACTTGTTGAAGACTCTATAGGCGTGAGAATCCGTAGCATAGCCAACGAAAATTCCTTCTTGAGCTCTTGAATAAAACTTACATAGGCGTGTGTCTTTGGCAAGCACATAGCATTTGCATCCGAAAACCTTGAAGTATGACACATTTGGCTTGTTGCCGGTGAGGATCTCATATGGTATCTTCTCAAGACCTTTGCGAAAGTAGAGACGATTAGTAGCGTGGCATGCGGTAGAGATAGCTTCCGCCCAAAAATTGTAGTTAGACTTGTATTCCATCATCATGGTTCGAGCGGCTTCGATCAAGGTTCGATTCTTCCTTTCGGCGACCCCATTTTGTTGGGGAGTATATGGCGTGGAGTATTGATGTTGGATTCCTTCTTCGCCGAGGAAGTCATCCAAGGTGTAGTTCTTGAACTCCATTCCATTGTTGCTCCTTATTGCTAGGATCTTGTTGTCGTACTTGCGTTGAACTTGGTTGGCAAACTCCATAATGGTCCGTTGAGTCTCACTCTTGTACTTGAAGAAGAATACCCAACAATAGCGTGAATAGTCATCAACAATGACGAGGCAATACTTCTTTCCTCCAAGACTTTCATGAGACGGTGGACCGGAGAGATCAACATGTAGGAGCTCCAAGCATCTTGTGGTAGAGATGATAGTCTTGGCCTTGTGAGGAGCTCCATGCATTTTTCCTTGTACGCAAGCCCTACAAACACGATCTTTAAAAAAAGAGACATCTTCTTTTAGTCCGAGAATGTGGCCACCCTTGTGGAGACTTTGCAAAGTCCTCATGTTGACATGGGCTAGTCGGCGATGCCATAACCAACCCTTGTCACCTTTGGCGAATAGGC
This sequence comes from Lolium multiflorum, assembly GCA_030979885.1. Classification (NCBI taxonomy): domain Eukaryota; kingdom Viridiplantae; phylum Streptophyta; class Magnoliopsida; order Poales; family Poaceae; genus Lolium; species Lolium multiflorum. The sequence goes on along the minus strand of CM061748.1, from coordinate 43,491,983 downwards.
AAAGAGCGGAAGATGTTGTCTTTCCGGAGAAATCAACAACATACAATCCGTTCTCTACATATCCAACAAAAGCTACATTGAGTGTCTTGCTCCACAATAGGACCACCATATGTTCATCAAAGAAAGTACATAGACCCATACGAGCAATTTGATGAACGGAGAGTAAATTCTAACCAAGGGTCTCGACAAGGAGGACATTCACAAGTGAGATGTCGGGTGTTACCACCACCTTGCCAAGACCCAATACCTTAGAGCACGTGTTGTCGCCATATGATACGGTAGAGTGAGAAGGCTCGAGGTCGACAACAATATTCTTGCTTCCGGTCATATGACTTGTGGCTCCACTATCAACCACCCACTTAGCGCCACCGGAAGCATAGTCCTACAAGGAATCAAGTCTTGGATTTAGGTACCCATTTTTCAATGGGTCCTAGCATGTTAGTAACAAGGGGTTTGGGAACCCAAATAGTCCAATCAACATTGTCCTTTTGAGGACCAATAAAGCGAGCATGAATATGTCCATAGTAATCAACAAAAAGAACATGAGAAGGGTTGTTAGAGTCGGCGAAACCCTTCGAGGCGGAGTTGGGTACTACATCCCTTCTTGAGCTAGCATCGCTCTCCTCAAGGTTGATCTCCATGTTCTCCTTGTTCTTCTTCTTCTTGGTCCTCTTATTCCTCTTCCTCTTTGGCTTGGTAGCCACTCCTCCTTCATTGCAAGAGCCCTCTTTGGCTCCATCTTTAGATTTTGGTGGGGGATCCTCGGCACTTGCTTTAGGATCAACGATGGGTTCGGTTTTTGTGCAACCAACTCCATCATCATCGCCTTCATTTGGTTAACGATGGATGACTCCAATTTCTTGAGGTCATCCAACGTAGCCGTTGTGGTATCGATGGGAGATGAGGGAGCGGGTGGCACAAGGGAAGGTGACCCATTCCCATCCGTCTCTTGTTCGGCCATTTCTTAGGCGGTAAAGCCCGATCAAGAAAACCTTGCTCTGATACCACTTGAATGGATCGTAGCGAACAAGAGGGGGGGTGAATGGCGCTACGACAAGTTTTAGCCTTTGTCAATTTTTAGTGCAACGGAAGGTAAAGGTGATAGCTTTAGCGATAGCGGTTATCCTACATTGATTCTAGGACAAGTGCAACAAGCAAAGGAATCAACAAGATAGTAAGAGTAAGGAGCGAGACAACCGGAGGGCGCGGAGACGAGGCGAGGTTTGTTTCCCGCAGTTCCTTCCACAATAGGAAGTACGTCTGCGTTGAGGAGGTGCTAGTCTCACACAAGAGACTAGACGGCCACACCACGAAGGATGGCCTCAACTTCTTCCTCGAGAGAGCTCCACGAAGGTGCTCCCCCTTCTCCACTAAGGCACCGGTCGAGGCGGTGATTCCTTCACAAGGTTGGGGCGAGCTCCACACACAAGGATGCTCCCAACACTCTATGAAGCTAGTACATCACCAAGCTAGCCTCATAGCTGCACTTTATCTAATGTCCCACCATAGGAACCCTACCACCAAGATCCACTAAGGAATAGCTAGTATTGGTGAAATCTCTCTTGGTAGAACTATAGATCGGGGTCTCCTCCACCACTCCTCAAAGTTTGGGCAAGATTGGTTGGATGGTTGGGGAGATCCTCAAGGTTTTGGCTCAGCAACAATGGAGGAGAGAGAGAGAGGAGAGATGAAAACGATTTGGGGAAGAAGGGGCCCTTAAATAGGCTCCTCCAAATCCAACCGTTATGTCCAGTTTTCGCCTAAGCGGTACTACCGCTTTTGGGAAGCGGTACTACCGCCGAGTTCGAAATCCCCAGATCTGATCCACGTGGACGCATAGCGGTATTACCGCTCGCGGTACCGCTCGAGGTACCGCAACAGGGTCCAAACCTTACTGGACTCGAAGCGGTACCAGAGCGGTACTGCCATAACTAGTTACAGTACCTGGGTGGTACCGTGGGCAGTACTACCGCTCGTGAGCGGTACTGCTCCAGTGAGAGGTACCGCAACTCGTATTGGGTCAATATCGCACAACTCGGAGCGGTACCATGGGCGGTTCCTATAGGGGTAGCGGTACTACCGCTACAGGTACCGGTAGTACCGGCCTGGCTAAAACTAGTTTTCTCCCCTTTTTCTCTCCAGCCATGTCACCTCGCGATACACACACAAAACCAGAAAACCTATAACTACGCTTCAGTCTTCCGATCTTGATGTGTCCAGCGAGGTCACCGTGCACTTGCAAATCTAACAATGATACTCAAGGCACACAGTGAGATTACTCAAGTGTTGTCATCGAACACACAAAATCCGGGGTTTAGAATTTGCTCTTTCATCTAGGATGTGTTTATCCAGTTCCAAAACATGTTGAACGTCTCCTAAATTGCAAGATTATTCATGTACAAACTGATTGGGGTAGGGAGTATGAAAAACCTCATCCTTTGTTCCACAACTTGGGTGTCTCACATTGTGTGTCTTGTCCTCATACACACCAACAAAACGGCACTATTGAGAGTAAGCACCGTCACATAGTTGAAACCAGTCTTACTTTATTAGCACATGCATCTGTTCCTTTGTGTTATTGGAATGATGCTTTCGCTACTGCTTGTTTTCTTATCAACAGGTTTCCGAGTCGCACCATTGCGATGAAAACACCTCTTCAGAAACTTCTTAATGAAACACCTGACTATACCTTTTTAAGGTGTTTGGGTGTGCTTGCTGGCCACACCTTCGACCCTATAATAATCATAAGCTTGATTTTCGTTCGAAGAAGTGTGTGTTCCTGGGCTATAGTTCCCTTCACAAGGGATACAAATGTCTCCATGTTCCGTCTAACCGTGTCCACATATCTAGAGATGTTGTTTTTGACGAGAACGTTTTTCCCTTTCCCTTTGTGAACATGCTTAACTCTCATGATCTACCACCTGTTTCGGAGTCATCTTTACTTTCAGCTAACCACTTTATGGATGTTGCACATGCCTTACCTTTGCTTGCTCACCATGGTGCAGGTATCGGACGCGGGAGTCGCCTTGACGTTTTCACTCCAGCACCAAGTACTCACATTGATCCTGGCTTGCATGGCATTGCACCGGGCTGCGTGCAGCCATGCACAACAGTTTTTCCTACTGGACTTGGCTCCGCCTCGGGCTGCAGGCCAGCAGAGCCTAGCTACACCTCAGGCCCCCGCCCCGTCCCATCAACGCTAGGAGACACTTCCCTCCGTGCTGCAGCCGACAGCGCCAGCGCCGGGCCCTTGCCCCGTCCCGTTAGCGCTAGTCCCTGGCGTGGCGTGTCTGTCCGCGCTGCCCGTGCTGCCTGAGCAGCCGCATGCACGCGCACGCCATGCGTCTGCTGCGCCTGACGCAGATGCCCCGCCTGACACTGCTGAGCACGCGCCTGACGAGGAAGCTTCTCCTGCAGCAGCTGCTTTTTGTCTGGGTGTGGATCTTCTGCAACGCAAACTGTTGTTTTGCCTGTGCATGACGCTGCTGATTCTTCTGCTGTTACAGGTGCAATTTCTGTCTCTACACCAGCAAATACAACAACGCATGTGGTCACATCATCGACTCCTCCTCCACCGACTGGACCTATGACACGTCGGCGTCACAGTATCCATTATCCTAAAAAGCGCACTGATGGAATAGTTGCATGGACTTGTGTGCTTGCAGCTCATGCGGCACTAAAGCATACTCATGAGCCCCGTGATTACAAAGAAGCTCTTCGCACTTCTCACTGGCGTGCTGCTATGGAGACTGGTTTCTCTGCCCTTCAGGCTAATCAGACTTGGCACTTAGTTCCTCCTATTTCTGGTGTGAATTTAATTGACTCTCGATGGGTGTTCAAGGTGAAACTTCATGCAGATGGTTCTATTGAGAGGTACAAGGCATGTCTTGTTGCAAAGGGGTACAAGCAGTGTTATGGCCTAGATTATGATGAAAATTTTAGTCTTGTCGTGAAGCCCGCTACTATTCGCCTATTGCTAGCCATGGCTCTCTCTCACAAATGGCATCTTCGTCAGCTTGATATTTAGAACGCCTTTCTCAATGGTTATTTGGATGAAGAGGTATATATGCGCCAACTGCCTGGTTTTGTTGATCCTGACAAGCCTGCTCATTAGTGCAAGCTCATCAGATCATTATATGGACTGAAACAAGCTCCTCGTGCATGGCATGCTCGTCTCAGCTATGTTCTTGGGTCATTGGGATTCTCTCCGTCTGTGACTGATACGTCGTTGTTTGTTCTTCGGCGTCCTGGTATTACAGTCTATCTGCTGATTTATGTTGATGATATCATCGTTCTCAGTTCTACAGCTGTTGCTATTCCTAAGTTGATCAATCAGCTTCGCTCTGAGTTCTCTGTCAAGGATCTTGGAGTCCTGCATTATTTTCTGGGGATTTAGGTGTCCTCGCCCTCATCTGGCAGTCTTCTTCTTCGACAGCGTAAGTATGCACTTGAGCTTCTTGTTCGTGCCGGTATGTTGAAGTGCACTCCTGTGACTACACCCATGGCATCTTCTGAGCGCCTTTGCAGTACTGATGGTGATTTGCTCTCTCCTGAGGAGGCTACTCAGTACCGCAGTCTTGTTTGTGGCCTCGAGTACCTGACTATGACACGACTTGATTTGTCTTTTGTGGTGAACAAGGTGTGTCAATATCTTCATGGGCCTCGTACACCACGTTGGTCAGCTGTTAAGCGTATTCTCCGCTATGTTCGTTACACAGTTGATACTGGATTGTTGTTTCGGTCATCCTCCTCTACACTGCTTTCAGCCTTCTCAGATGCAGATTGGGTTGGCAATGTGGATGACAGGCAATCCACGGGAGGGTATGCTATCTTATATGGAGTTAATTTGATCGCCTGGAGTGCTCGCAAGCATTCTACTGTCTCTCGGTCTAGTATAGAGTCAGAATACAAGGCTCTTGGTAATGCCATAGCTGAGCTTATTTGGGTACATTCATTACTAAAGGAGCTTGGTGTTGCTCAAGTTCATCCTCCGATACTCTGGTGTGACAATATTGGTGCTACCTATATGTCATCTAATCCAGTTTTTCATGCAAGGACAAAGCATATTGAAGTTGATTTTCACTTTGTCCGTGAGCGCGTGTCTCGGAAGCAGCTACAGATTCGGTTCATTTCATCGAAGGATCAAGTTGCAGATATTTTTACTAAACTTCTTCCTTTACCTTTGTATGATCATTGTAAGCGCAATCTCAATCTTTCCCTAGTTGAGATTGAGGGAGGGTGTTATATATCAAGACCCCTACCCGATGAGGCACATCGGGGTAGGCTTCTCCACATACGATTCCCTAGTTTTTGTTACACACCGGACCTCCTCCGCTCACAGCCCTCCTCCCCGCTGCCTCGCCATGGCCGAGTGGATGCCGCCGTTGAGACTGGAGGCGGCCGCACTCCAATGAGGCTGGAGGTCGCCAAGCGCTGTCGTGGCTAGAGGCCGTCGTGCGCCGCCGCTTGGGAGGGTCACCGGAGGTCCTGTGTCCGCCAATGCCGCCACACGCGGCGGACCTGGCAGACCAACTGGCCGCCGACGGCAGCGACCATGGGAGGCATGGTGGCGGGGGTGGGGGCCAGGCGCGGCCGGCGGGCAAAGTGCCTCGCCGGAGTGCGACGGCGATGGGTACCGGTGGTGGTGTTTTTTTAGGGAGGTACCGGTTGGTGGTGTTTGTTTCTTTAGAGATACGGGATGGGGAAGGTGAAGAGGAATTTTCAAAAAAGCTCAAATATTACAACCTTTGTAACATATCTGTCAATTCGTGTTTACAACTAGTTTAGTGTTTTTTGCGAAAACCTTAGCAAAATGTGGTAGTTTTTTGCTCCCGAAATATAAAGTGGTACCAAAACAGAAATTTAGCAAAAAATATGGTGGTTTTATGCTAACAACTCGTTTTACCATTATAATTAAGCATTGAAGGCATCAAGCATATCTTGAAAGCCCAGGCTGCACTAAGGCAAACAACCGAGGCTACTATTAGCTGCCTTTTACCACTATGCCGAAATACGGCTAAGTTGTGATCTTGTCTTTTCGAGGACCTACAATGACGGTCCCAGTAAATTGCCGTCAGCGTAGATTTTAACTGTCGCGTCTAGCATTTTTTATGCGAAATTGCTAAGTTTCAGCTAGCTGAGATGTAGGTTATATCTCAGTCACGTGCTCCACCATCAAATTTTGTTTCTATTTAAAGATTCGTGTTCGTTGCTGTTTACACTTTATTTAGATCCGCATTGAAATGCATTAATGTAATTCGACTGAGACATAAGTTAAATCTCAGTCGACTGAGACACCCATTTTTTTATGTAGTGCAACAATCCTTATTTTGCTCTAGCCACAAGATACTTCTTCTACAAGATTAACAATGTGAGCGCCGTGTATCGTTAAACATAAGGCTCGAGCAGTGCTCGGCTTTAAATTAATAAAACCCCAATGACAGCATTCAAACAACACCACACACGAAAACAAACAAGTTAAGATGGAGGAAGCTCCACCTGACCGTACGAACGAAAGACAAAGTGCATCACGAAACAAAATACAAGATGCTCGACACAGCACAACACACGGAGAGGCGACGCCCCAACGCCATAGTCTACCGCCTAGTGCCAGAGAACACCACACTGCCGCGTGTTGTTCAATCAGCCAGCCTTCCTAGTCTTTTGTTTACTCTAGAAGCCGAGAAATTAAAGTTTTATAGGAGTACTAGTAGTACACTGTTTGAATTCTTCATATACTCCAGCGGTTACCAGCAAAAGCAAAAAAGCGAATGCAATATGGTCGCCTGGCTGCTTGCAAGCTTCTCTAGAAGCGCTCGTGCGTCGATGTCGACGTCCAGTCCCACGTTCCCAGGAGCAGATGCGCGTCGTGCCGGAATTGAGCTCGCGCCCATCACTGCTGATCTCACTCGCACCGCCCGGAGCACCGCATCTGTTGTCGCGCGTGGCCAGCAACACAACGACCAATGGTCAAAGCGCAGCCACACAACCGTATAAATATCACCCTCATCGATCATCCCAAGTCTCACAACAATCACATACATTTCCGGTTCTCGAGTCACAAGCGTCTCGGCGACCTCCATGACCATGGGTCTCGTCTGGACGGTGGTGGCGGCCGTGGCGGCGGTGCTGGCCTCGTGGGCGTTAAACGCGCTGGTGTACCTCGTGTGGAGGCCGCGCGCCATCACCAGGCAGCTCCGCGCGCAGGGCATCGGCGGGCCGGGCTACAGGTTCATCGCCGGTAACCTCGCCGAGATCAAGCAGCTCCGCGCCGAGACCGCCGGCGACGCGCTGGACGTCGGCTCCCACGACTTCGTGCCCATGGTGCAGCCGCACTTCCGAAAATGGATCGCTATGCACGGTAGAATTTACTGAACCTGCAATTCTACCATCGCAAATTTCCATCTATCGTGCTCCTGTTGTGACGTTAATGGTTCCTTGCTCCGCAGGACGTACGTTCCTGTTCTGGTTGGGCGCGAGGCCGACGCTGTGCATCGCCGACGTGAACGTGGTGAAGCAGGTGCTCTTCGACCGCAACGGGCTCTACCCCAAGAACTTCAGCACCCCGCACATCGCCCGCCTCCTCGGCAAGGGGCTCGTGCTCACCGACGGCGATGACTGGAAGCGCCACCAAAAGGTCGTCCACCCCGCATTCAACATGGACAAGCTCAAGGTATGTACTACGTACCTGACGCGTGTCTACTAGCTCCAGCAGCACGCCAACGTGTTTGTTTTGCATTTCTTAACTACACAATTATACACGCGCGCGTGTCGCTTTCTTGTGCCTTGACAACTGTGATTGGCGACACAGATGATGACGGTGACCATGTCCGACTGCGCCGGGTCCATCATGTCGGAGTGGAAGGCGAAGCTGGACAAGGGCGGCGACGTGGAGATTGAGCTGAGCAGCCAGTTTGAAGAGCTAACCGCGGATGTCATTTCACACACGGCGTTCGGGAGCAGCTACACGGAGGGGAAGAAGGTCTTCCTAGCCCAGAGGGAGCTTCAGTTTCTTGCCTTCTCCACTGTATTCAACGTCCAAATTCCAGGATTTAGGTAAACTACAACTACCTTTTCTCCTTAATTTTTCAGTTCAAGTTGACACCACGTCAAAGAATTTTTTTTTTCAAATGGCCACAAAATACACAAACAGTTTCACATAGCACAAAATTAACCGGGTGTGTTTTCCTGAAATTATTCAGGTACCTTCCAACCAAAAAGAACCTTCAGATATCGAAGCTCGACAAGGAGGTGAGGACAATGCTCATGAATATCATCAAGAGCCGGCTGGCCGCCAAAGACACCATGGGCTACGGAAACGACCTGCTCGGGCTTATGCTGGAGGCCTGCGCGCCGGAGCACGGGGAAAACCCGCTTCTAAGCATGGACGAGATCATCGACGAGTGCAAGACCTTCTTCTTCGCCGGGCACGACACCAGCTCGCACCTGCTCACGTGGACCATGTTCCTGCTGAGCACGCACCTGGAGTGGCAGGAGAAGCTCAGGAAGGAGGTGCTGACGGAGTGCGGCAACAACGTCCCGACCGGCGACATGCTCAACAAACTGAAGCTCGTCAACATGTTCCTGCTGGAAACTCTCAGGCTATACGGCCCTGTATTGGCCCTTCAGAGGAGGGCGGGTTCGGATCTCGAGGTTGGTGGCATCAGAGTGCCCGAGGGCACAGGCCTGGCGATCCCCATCGCGACGATACATCGTGATAAGGAGGTCTGGGGCGAGGACGCCAATGAATTCAAGCCCTTGAGGTTCGAGAAAGGTGTCACCATGGCTGCGAAGCACCCCAACGCGTTGCTGTCTTTCTCCAGTGGACCGAGGGCGTGCATCGGGCAGAACTTCGCGATGATCGAAGCCAAGGCCGTGGTTGCCATGATTCTTCAGAGGTTCTCCTTCTCCCTGTCCCCTAAGTACGTCCATGCCCCCATGGACGTGATCACGCTGCGGCCCAGGTTTGGCCTTCCCATGATCCTAAAGAGCCTGGAGGTGTAGAGATATGAATATAGTGTTCTAGTGTTGAGTAAACTATGTCTTAATTCTCTAGGGCTTAATTTATAGTGTACACCACATATGTGTGTTAATTTTCCAGCGCAAAATGTATGTATTCGCTTGTAATAATGTGTAGCAGCCCGCATGATGCCTGCTGACTCAGTTTAGAAATAAAAATAAGATTCTAAAATGTACATGGCACTAGATTTCTGAATCCTGGCCTCAGCTGATTAGACTGTATTTTTTTAATCACAAGGAAAAAAAATCATAAATAGAGATGGAGTTTGTTAGAACCAATTGCTGACAAGCCCTACGATTTTAATAATCTCTCTAATTCATATTACTTGTCGCTAATATGGATGTATCTACAACTAAAACGTATCTAGTTACATCTATATTAGCGATAACTATTATGGATCGGAGAAAGTAGCAAAAAAACCTAATCTCCTGCTATTACCTTATACTCAAAGGATACCCCGGCTAAGCTCCACGCTCTTGCCTGACTGTAGCCGTGGTAGAGGAGTGGCGTCGAAGACTCTTGCATGTTGAGAGTGGACTTTTGGAGCAGGTGCTTGGTGAGCACCCGTATCCATACCGTGTATACTGCATCAAGATTTGTGCAAATTCTTTTTGTTCCCCTCTCAAATAATTTCTCATTTTTGTATCTCTCGCACCACACATTGTTTGAACAAAAAAAATTACAGATCAATTAAACATAACAATTAGAACATGGAAAAAATATTTTGGATTTTTTATTTCATTGTGTAAATATATATTTCAAGAATTTATTTTTAATTTTAAATAATTTGAAATTTCAAATTGCACAAAACATTTCCGAGCTATTTTTATCTCATTCCATTTGTTATTTTTTAGTTAATTGCAAAAAATAAAATCAAAATATTACATAATTTGAGAGATATAAAAAAGAGAAAATGAAAAAATGTGAGGGTGCGCATAGCGCACGTGCTCTCTCACACTTTTCCCCTCTTGCATTGCATTCTTTCCAAATTTTCCAAAAGACTAGCATGATGTTTGAGGTCATAGCTTTCCTTTCCTTTCCCGTATAAGAGTAATTTTTGTCCACCAATTGTCAACGGATGATTTGGTGGCCCAAAGAGTCAGAGCTATGTTATGAATGCCACACCATGAAACAATTTCCTTTCAATTTGTATTCGGTTTAGAATACACCACCAAAGAGTCAGAGCTATGTTCTGAGGAACATCCCTTATGAATAAAGAGCACAATGAAACAGATTCAGTTGTTTAGATAATGCAATGAGGATTCGTATCCAACAGTACTTTTTTTGCGAGGCCTATCCAACAATACTAACAAGGAAAACGATGGCTAATCCGATCATACCTAGTAGGAGACAGTTTAACTGGATTGCCATCAGAAATGTCTTCTGCAAACAAATGTTCAAAATGCCTGAAGACATTCAGTGTATTTAATCGGACACTACCACACGTAACAATCTCTTCATCACAGTTAAGGACGTCTCTACTACTCAAGCATTTACGCATCAGCTCAGCCTCCGTCGCCATACCCTTTAAACCAGCATACCGTGAAGTAAGCATCACACCAAGTAAGTAAATAACGATTTTTCTTGGGTGGAGAACGAACATACCAACAAGGCGGCACAAACTACATGATATCGAGATCCTTTGTAGCCCATGAGCTTAAAGGCACACGGCCGTACATCTTCGCAAAAATTGACTAGGTAGTCTTCACTTTCATCAAACTCGCACATCAACAGGGCTTCCTCCGCGATACACTCGGAACCAGATGGAGGCAAGTACCATAAAGGCAGCAGCTGCAACAGCTGATTCACCCTCTGAGAGGGTTGTATCATCGATTTGCTTCATCTGATTGCTTTGCTCCTTTATGGCTTTATTTAGGCTCATGTCACCCTATTTTCTCGCAGGGCTCGCGGTATATTTCTCCTCCATTTCGATACACTAGATACCAATGTGTTACAACATCGAAACAAGTTAATCAATATAGATCAGTGAAATATAGATCAAATAAGCATAGTTTTGGCAAAGGCACGAGGATCTCACATGGTGAGTCGCGGAACGCAGGGTAGGATGTGTAGGGATTCGTTGCATAGAAAACAAAAAATTTCCTACCGCGAGAACGCAATCCAAGCCAAGATGCAATCTAGAAGACGGTAGTAACGAGGAGATGATCGAGACTCACCCTTGAAGAGTTCCAAAGCCTACAAGATGAGGCTCTTGTTGCTGCGGTAGACGATCACTTGCCGCTTGCAAAAGCGTGTAGAAGATCTTGATCACGGCGCCACGAACGGGCAGCACCTCCGTACTCGGTCACACGTTCGGTGTTGATGAAGACGACGTCCACCTCCCCGTTCCAGCGGGCAGCGGAAGTAGTAGCTCCTCTTGAATCCGGCAGCACGACGGCGTGGTGGCGGTGGTGGTGGAGAACTCCGGCGGAGCTTCGCTAAGCGTGCGGGAGAGAAGGAGAAGTGGGGCGGCTAGGGTTTGGGGAGAGGGGGGCGCCGGCCACTTAAGGGGTGTGGCCACCTTGTGGTGTTGAGGTGGCCGGCCCCCTCCCCTTGGCCCTCATCTTCTATTTCTAAATAGGAGCACCCCACTACAAGGAATTCTCTCAACATGCAAGCATGCCACATCACTTCTTTCAGTTTCTAATTAGTTGGCTATCTACCTAAGCAAACATGCCACGTCATTATTTCTTATCTAAGAGAAAGGTTTTATTTCTACTGGCTGATTCCACAACCGAAAGAAACTGAAGATGCATCATACATGTATCTTCTATTTCTAAATAGAAGCACCCCACTACAAGGAATTCTCTCAACATGCAAGCATGCCACATCACTTCTTTCAGTTTCTAATTAGTTGGCTATCTACCTAAGCAAACATGCCATGTCATTGTTTCTTATCTAAGAGAAAGGTTTTATTTCTACCGGCTGATTCCACAACCGAAAGAAACTAAAGAGGCATCATACATGTATTTTACTACTCCACTACAAGAGATGAGCATTCCTTTTGGATTCGCATTCAATCCATCGCTCCACCTCCTCCACTATTTCTTTATGAATCAACAACACGCCGCTTTGCGCGCCTCTTGGGTCTACCTCTGTCTTCTCAACTAAGACACCATCTACATATTTCTCCTATGTATCCTCTTAGGCGTGGTCTCTCAGCATACTCCAGGTTGATCCCTTCACATGTGTGTGCGTCTGTATTGGAATTATTGCCCAGCAACATGACGTCACATGGTTGCTGCTTCGGTGATCTTCCACACAAGCATTTGACTAGATTGCTAATAGATGGCTGAGTTTTTAACCTTATGTTTTGCATTTTCAGGACCACTATTGTTGCCTGACATCATGCACGTCAATTGGTTGCCGAAATGTGTCAGACCTCCAAAACTTGGTAGTATTGGTGATATCTCTTGCACGACATTCAGCACCCATTCTCCTACATCTTAATCTTTGAGTAATTTTGTGTACTAAACATGAAACTTTGAGAAGTGGAAGGGAGCTACAACAATCTTCAGGTATGCAAATATCAATATGCTTCTTCATGCAAAGTTTATTTGAAAATCTTGATTAAATATTTTGGGATTATCGCCTGTGATTGTTGCATATTTCTAGGAATGGATGTATTGGTTAATTCTCTATTTTTATATTATGCAATACGAGAAATTATAGATCTAGATGGTACACATGATATCGTTGATTATTACTACCTTTGTTCCATAATATAAGCCATTTTAGCAAACTATTTTAGTTTTCTAAAATGGCTACTGTGGAACAAAGCGATATATGTTACTGTCCCTTTGTCTTTCCAAAAGGTAAAGCAAAGATGCTGAAATAATGTTTATTGTTCTATGCCAACAGCTAATTTTCGGACATGTATTTGCTGGCAAATAATCATTTTCCGTTTTTTGCTGATCAATACTGAGCCTACATTATAACTTATATTTCTACTCTGTATTTATGATAATATATGACATGCATACTTATCCAACCAACTGTAGTAATTATTTATTTTGGAACATGTCATTAATTTTTTCCCATTTTAAAAATAAAAAATATTGGGAGACCTTCAATTCTTCGTAACTAAAAGGTGTCACCTCAAAGAAATTACAATATATTTTCGGTGACGGTGGTGCATATTGAAACATGTGATTGGTAACGAATGCACATTCACCTTATATTGCCTATTGTTTCTATTTTTATTTTATGAATCCCTGGTAATGGGATTATAGTTTGCCGCTGAGTTAAATTAAGCGTTATCCATCGCAAAAAAAGGTAAGCGTTAGAGCAACTCTAGCCGTTGGGGCTCCCCAGGCCGAAATCCGGGGTTATTTAGCGCCAGATGGATGTATTTTGTGGCCTGGGGAGGCCCATTTTCCCAGCCGCGAGCCCATGGTCGCCGTCACGCGCACCCACCGCGTGCATAGCGACGGTGCAGTCACCGGGAAGGGCAATCGTCGGAGTGCCCTCGACGCATTGAACCGTCGCGAAGTGGTCTGGAGAGCCCAAACGACTCGTCGGGAACGGTCGAAGTGGCCTCGATGCGAGAACCGCCGTAATGGAGCACGAACTCCGCGGAAGAGCAACCGCCGCTCTCTTCGTCGAGAGACCTACATATACGGTTTCCGACGGCCGACGCCATTCATCTGTTCTCTCCTCACCATCCTCCGTCAACCATGAGCGATCTCTCTTGGCCATCGGACACCGACAGCGAGGGAAGCCGCCTGGATGGCGCCATTGGTGGGATAAAGCTGCATCGTCCAGTAGCGACGATTCCCCCCCGCCGGCCAGCGAGGACGAATGGGATGACGACGAGGAGGAGGACGCATGGGATGACGATGAGGAGGAGGCCGAAGAGGCCGAGGAGAAGGCCGAGGAAGAGGAGGAGGAGCAGCAGGAGGAGGACGACGAAGAGGCTGAGGACGCTGACGAGGAGGAGGACTCAACTTCCTCCGACGAGGAGGTGACGAGCCGGAAGCGTCGCCGCCACGACGATGAGGCGGGGCCATGTAGGAAGAAGAAGTAGTTTAAGTTTGTTTTAGAGTTTTTATATGTAATTTTTATGTTTATTCGAATTATATTCGAAATATATATAATCTATCTATGTTGCACCAGTTGAGAGTTCAAAGCTTTCGTTCGACGAGGGTATTGCCGTAGATCGGGAAGACGAGGGTATTGCCGTAGATCGGGAAGACGAGGGTATTGCCGTAGAAACCCAGGCCATTGTCGCGACAAGTTGGGGCCACGCGCGCTTTTGTTTCGTCCGGAGTCCCCGAAAGCTCCCCGGGGGGGATGGCGTGGGATCGCCGGATGAATTTAGGCCCAAATCCGGACGAAAACGAGCAACCGGGGGCGCGACTGGGCCGAATTACGCCGTCCGGATGGAAAAAACGTCGTTCGGGGACCTCGTCGGGGAGACGAGTGGAGATGCTCTTATCCTTTGATGGTGAGGCTGTTGCTAGCATTCCACCACAATAGTTGGAGCAGGGCTCAAGGTTCTCACTTTCTCGGTGCAGAAAAATATGTATGCATTATTGGAAACATCAATATAGTTTTTTTGCTCTCCAAAAATGGAAAAAACAGTACAATTATTTTTTGTACTGTTCTTTTTTAAATTCTTCTCTCCCCTAATGTGGTCATTTGAGCAAATGTCCCGCTGCAACGCGCGGGGCATCATCTAATTTAATTATTATCGCGACCCATAAATTTATAATATTCCATCTATTTTGTCATTTTTTTCTTATTTGTTTGATGCATTTCTAGACTGCCAAATAATCAATAGATCTATTGATCGCTTGCTTTTTTCACAAAGAATGAAGTCAAGGTGTGAGATCAATGCTTTTAATTTAAGTATTTGTCACATGAGAGTAATATGGTCCAACCATATATATTCCAACTGCTCAGTGCAATTTCTGAACATAATATTGGATTATCATTGTTTCAGGTAGAGTTGAAAGTTGAGCCAATGAAAAATCGTAGGCAATTTGAGATACTCCAAGCATGCTATTTAAGGAAACAGTGGCTATCGTGGATCAATGGGTGTACAATGACACGCAGGATTGCCATATTGTAGATGTTTCCCTTTAAGTTTTCTTCAAGAATACGGGCATTGTCCTCTTTCATGACATAAATCATTGAGTTATTCATCTAATTTACTAACCATGCTTTGATTTCAGTATCCCTTCCCAATTGTGCCTCGATTATGTGACCTTGCTTCATGATGCATCAATATGAGGATTTAGCATATTTCAGACTTTATAGTGTGTCCACTATATTTGTAACATCAACCAACATGGCACCTTTTGTCATATATATTATATAGTATGTTTCGTCGTGACTACCAAACTAGAAACTTATCTAAACATTACGTATCTGAAATGATTGTATGATATTGACTAAAAGCGGTCATTTTGACAGGGACAATCATAATCTTCCAATGGTTAACTTACTTATGGTTTGTACATTGGATAACATGTTGTTTCAAACTCTCAAACCCATATATATAAATGGAATTCATTAGAACATAAATGGTGTTTAGCAGCATAAAATATGTTTAGCTTTACATTATTTCCAAATTCTTCAAGGATATGTTAACACATTTCCGCAGCAACGCGCGGGGCATCATCTAGTTATATAGGTGGAACACCCAAGAGTTGGTCTACAAGTCTTCGAATAAGACCCCAAACCAAAACCTTCCATATGACATGAAACCTACCCAAGCTAGGACTCCCACTAGAGGTGGGATTCCCACCTTCCCTTAGGGTGGCCGGCCACCTTAGGTGGAGTCCACCTGGGACTCCACCCCTAGGGTTGGCCGGCCATGGTGGTGGAGTCCCTCCGGGACTCCGCCTTCCAATTTGATTTCTTCCGGACTTTTCTAGAACCTTCTAGAACCTTCCAAAAAAATCTTCCGGATCATTTCCAAACTTGGAATATGACTTCCTATATATGAATCTTATTCTCCGGACCATTCCGGAACTCCTCGTGATGTCCGGGATCTCATCCGGGACTTCGAACAAATCGTCGAACTCCATTCCATATTCAAGTTCTACCATTTCAACATCAAACCTTAAGTGTGTCTCCCTACGGTTCGCGAACTATGTGGACATGGTTGAGTACTCTCTCCGACCAATAACCAATAGCGGGATCTGGAGATCCATAATGGCTCCCACATATTCAACGATGACTTTAGTGATCGAATGAACCATTCACATATAATACCAATTCCCTTTGTCACGCGATATTTTACTTGTCCGAGGTTTGATCATCGGTATCACTCTATACCTTGTTCAACCTCGTCTCTGACAAGTACTCTTTACTCGTACCGTGGTATGTGGTCTCTTATGAACTTATTCATATGCTTGCAAGACATTAGACGACATTCCACCGAGAGGGTCCAGAGTATATCTATCCGTCATCGGGATGGACAAATCCCACTGTTGATCCATATGCCTCAACTCATACTTTCCGGATACTTAATCCCACCTTTATAACCACCCATTTACGTAGTGGCATTTGATGTAATCAAAGTACCTTTCCGGTATAAGTGATTTACATGATCTCATGGTCATAAGGACTAGGTAACTATGTATCGAAAGCTTATAGCAAATAACTTAATGACGTGATCTTATGCTACGCTTAATTGGGTGTGTCCATTACATCATTCATACAATGATATAACCTTGTTATTAATAACATCCAATGTTCATGATTATGAAACTAATCATCCATTAATCAACAAGCTAGTTAAGAGGCATACTAGGGACTCTTTGTTGTTTACATATCACACATGTATCAATGTTTCGGTTAATACAATTATAACATGGTATATAAACATTTATCATAAACATAAAGATATATAATAACCAATTTTATTATTGCCTCTTGGGCATATCTCCAACAGTCTCCCACTTGCACTAGAGTCAATAATCTAGATTACATTGTAAGGAACCTAACACCCATGGCATTCTGGTGTTGGTCATGCTTTGCACTAGGGAGAGCTTTAGTCAACGGATCTGCTACATTCAGATCAGTGTGTACTTTGTAAATCTTTACTTCTCCATCTTCGATGTACTCGCGAATCGAGTGATAACGCAGCTTGATATGCTTCAGCCTCTTGTGTGACCTTGGTTCTTGTGCATTGGCGATGGCACCCATGTTGTCACAATAGATGACTAGTGGGTCCAATGCACTAGGAACCACACCGAGCTCTACTATGAACCTCTTCATCCATACCGCTTCGATGAAGCCTCTAAAGCCGCTATGTACTGATTCTGTTGAAGACTTCGCCACCGTGCACTGCTTCGAGCTTGCCCAGCTTACTGCACCATTCAATATAAACACGTACCCAGACTGTGACTTAGAGTCATCGGGATCGGTGTTCCAACTTGCATCGGTGTAACTTGTTACAACGAGCTCTTGGTCACCTCCATAACAAAGAAACATATCCTTAGTTCTTTTCAAGTACTTCAGGATATTCTTGACCGCTGTCCAGTGTTCCATTCCTGGATCACTTTGATATCTGCTAGTCAAACTAACAGCATGCGCTATATCCAGTCTAGTACATAGCATGGCATACATAATAGAGCCTACGGCATAGGGGATCCGACTCATCCTTTCTCTTTCTTCTGCCGTAGCCGTCCTTGAGTCTTACTCAAGACCTTGCCTGGTAACATAGGTAAGAACCCTTTCTTACTTTCGTCCATTCTAAACTTCTTTAGAATCTTGTCCAGTATGTACTCTGTGATAGCCCTATTAGGCATCTTGATCTATCTCTATAAATCTTGATGCCTAATATATACGATGCTTCACCAAGGTCTTTCATTGAAAAACTATTATTCAAATAACCTTTTACACTGCTTAATAGTTCTATATCATTCCCAATCAATAATATGTCATCTACATATAATATCAGGAATGCTACAGAGCTCCCACTCACTTTCTTGTAAATACAGGCCTCTCCATGGCACTGTATAAACCCGAAGTCTTTGATCACCTTATCAAAGCGTCGGTTCCAATTTCTCGATGCATTCTTCAGTCCATAAATTGAATGCTGAAGTTTGCATACTTTGTCAGCATTTTTAGGATCGACAAAACCTTTGGGTTGTACCATATACAACTCTTCCTCAATGTCTCCATTAAGGAACGCCATTTTGACATCCATCTGCCAAATCTCATAATCGAAAAATGCAGCTATTGCTAACAAAATCCTCTCAGATTTTAGCTTCGCTACAGGTGAGAAAGTCTCATCGTAGTCAACACCTTGAATTTGTCGAAAACCCTTTGCGACAAGTCGAGCTTTATAGACAGTAATATTACCATCATCTGTTTTCTCTTGAAGATCCATTTATTCTCGACAGCCTTGCGGCTATCAGGTAAGTCTACCAAAGTCCATACTTTGTTATCATACATGGATCCCATTTCGGATTTCATGGCTTCTTGCCATTTGTTGGAATCTGGGCTCATCATCGCTTCTTCATACGTCGCAGGGTCCTCATCATTGTTGTCCACAATCATGACATTTAGACAAGGATCATACCAATCAGGAGTGGCACGTTCCCTTGTCGATCTGCGAGGTTCAGTAGTTTCCTCGTTCGAAGTTTCATGATCATTATCATTAGCTTCCTCTGTTGCCGGTGTAGGCGGCACGGGAACAGTTTCCGGTACTGCGCTACTCTGATCAACGAGTAAAGATTCATCAATCTCATCGAGTTCTACTTTTCTTCCAGTCACTTCTTTAGTGAGAAATTCTTTCTCAAGAAAGGTTCCGTTCTTAGCAACAAAGATTTTGCCTTCGGATCTGTGATAGAAAGTGTACCATATAGTTTCCTTAGGGTATCCTATGAAGACGCATTTCTCCGCTTTGGGTTCTAGCTTGTCCGGTTGTAACTTTTTTACATAGGCTTCGCAACCCCAAACTTTAAGGAACGACAGCTTAGGTTTCTTATTGAACCATAATTCATACGGTGTCGTTTCAACGGATTTTGATGGTGCTCTATTTAAAGTGAATGCGGTTGTCTCTAATGCATAACTCCAAAATGATAACGGCAAATCAGTAAGAGACATCATAGAACGAACCATATCTAAGAGAGTTCGATTACGACGTTTGGACACACCGTTTCGTTGAGGTGTTCCCGGCGGTGTCAATTGTGAAAGTATTCCGCATTTCTTTAAATGCAGGCCAAACTCATAACTCAGATATTCACCTCCGCGATCAGATCGTAGAAATTTAATCTTCTTGTTACGTTGATTTTCTACTTCACTTTGGAATTCCTTAAACTTCTCGAAAGTTTCGGATTTATGTTTCATGAAATAGATATACCCATATCTACTCAGATCATCTGTGAAGGTTAGAACATAACGATAACCACCGTGCGATGCTACACTCATTGGTCCGCACTCATCGATATGTATGATTTCCAATAAGTCAGTAGCTCGCATCCATTAATCAACAAGCTAGTTAAGAGGCATACTAGGGACTCTTTGTTGTTTACATATCACACATGTATCAATGTTTCGGTTAATACAATTATAGCATGGTATATAAACATTTATCATAAACATAAAGATATATAATAACCACTTTTAATAACATCCAATGTTCATGATTATGAAACTAATCATCCATTAATCAACAAGCTAGTTAAGAGGCATACTAGGGACTCTTTGTTGTTTACATATCACACATGTATCAATGTTTCGGTTAATACAATTATAGCATGGTATATAAACATTTATCATAAACATAAAGATATATAATAACTGTAGGATTACGTAGCATAGAAAACAAAAATTTTCCTACGGCGAACACGCAATCCAAGCCAAGATGCAATCTAGAAGACGGTAGCAACGAGGGGATTGTCGAGACTCACCCTTGAAGAGATTCCAAAGCCTACAAGAGGAGGCTCTTGTTGCTGCGGTAGACGTTCACTTGCCGCTTGCAAAAGCGCGTAGAAGATCTTGATCACGATCGGTTCGGCGCCACGAACGGGCAGCACCTCCGTACTCGGTCACACGTTCGGTTGTTGATGAAGACGACGTCCACCTCCCCGTTCCAGCGGGCAGCGGAAGTAGTAGCTCCTCTTGAATCCGACAGACGACGGCGTGGTGTCGGTGGCGGTGGAGAAATCCGGCGGAGCTTCGCTAAGCGTGCGGGATATGGTGGAGGAGCGGGGCGCTAGGGTTTGGGGAGAGGGGTGGCCGGCCACTATGGGGGCGGCCAAGCTTGTGGCTTTGGTGTGGCCGGCCCCCTCCCCTTGGCCCTCTATATATAGGTGGATCCCAAGTGTTGGTGTCCAAGTCTTCGAATAAGACCCGAAACCAAAACCTTCCATAGGAGGGGGAAACCTAGCCCAACTAGGACTCCCACCCAAAGGTGGGATTCCCACCTCCCATGTGGGGGGTGGCCGGCCCCCTATGGTGGAGTCCACTTGGGACTCCACCCCACTAGGGCTGGCCGGCCATGGAGGTGGAGTCCCTTGTGGACTCCACCTTCCTTGGTGGTTTCTTCCGGACTTTTCTAGAACCTTCTAGAACCTTCCATAGAACCTTCCGCATCATTTTATTCACATAAAATGACATCCTATATATGAATCTTATTCTCCGACCATTCCGGAACTCCTCGTGATGTCCGGGATCACATCCGGGACTCCGAACAAATATTCGAACTCCATTCCATATTCAAGTTCTACCATTTCAACATCCAACTTTAAGTGTGTCACCCTACGGTTCGCGAACTATGCGGACATGGTTGAGTACTCACTCCGACCAATAACCAATAGCGGGATCTGGAGATCCATAATGGCTCCCACATATTCAACGATGACTTTAGTGATCGAATGAACCATTCACATACGATACCAATTCCCTTTGTCACGCGATATTTTACTTGTCCGAGGTTTGATCATCGGTATCACACTATACCTTGTTCAACCTCGTCTCCTGACAAGTACTCTTTACTCGTACCGTGGTATGTGGTCTCTTATGAACTTATTCATATGCTTGCAAGACATTAGACGACATTCCACCGAGAGGGCCCAGAGTATATCTATCCGTCATCGGGATGGACAAATCCCACTGTTGATCCATATGCCTCAACTCATACTTTCCGGATACTTAATCCCACCTTTATAACCACCCATTTACGCAGTGGCGTTTGATGTAATCAAAGTACCTTTCCGGTATAAGTGATTTACATGATCTCATGGTCATAAGGACTAGGTAACTATGTATTGAAAGCTTATAGCAAATAACTTAATGACGTGATCTTATGCTACGCTTAATTGGGTGTGTCCATTACATCATTCATACAATGATATAACCTTGTTATTAATAACATCCAATGTTCATGATTATGAAACTAATCATCTATTAATCAACAAGCTAGTTAAGAGGCTTACTAGGGACTCTTTGTTGTTTACATATCACACATGTATCAATGTTTCAGTTAATACAATTATAGCATGGTATATAAACATTTATCATAAACATAAAGATATATAATAACCACTTTTATTATTGCCTCTTGGGCATATCTCCAACAGTCTCCCACTTGCACTAGAGTCAATAATCTAGATTACATTGTAATATACCTAACACCCATGGCATTCTGGTGTTGGTCATGCTTTGCCCTAGGGAGAGCTTTAGTCAACGGATCTGCTACATTCAGATCAGTGTGTATTTTGCAAATCTTTACTTCTCCATCTTCGATGTATTCGCGAATCGAGTGGTAACGCAGCTTGATATGCTTCAGCCTCTTGTGTGACCTTGGCTCTTGTGCATTGGCGATGGCACCCATGTTATCACAGTAGATGACAAATGGGTCCAATGCACTAGGAACCACACCGAGCTCTACAATGAACCTCTTCATCCATACCGCTTCTGATGAAGCCTCTGAAGCCGCTATGTACTCCGATTCTGTTGAGGATTTCGCCACCGTGCACTGCTTCGAGCTTGCCCAGCTTACTGCAGCACCATTCAATATAAACACGTACCCAGATTGTGACTTAGAGTCATCAGGATCAGTGTTCCAACTTGCATCGGTGTAACTTGTTACAACGAGCTCTTGGTCACCTCCATAACAAAGAAACATATCCTTAGTTCTTTTCAAGTACTTCAGGATATTCTTGACCGCTGTCCAGTGTTCCATTCCTGGATCACTTTGATATCTGCTAGTCAAACTAACAGCATGTGCTATATCCGGTCTTGTACATAGCATGGCATACATGATAGAGCCTACTGCCGAGGCATAGGGGATCTGACTCATCCTTTCTCTTTCTTCTGCCGTAGCCGGTCCTTGAGTCTTACTCAAGACCTTGCCGTAACATAGGTAAGAATCCTTTCTTACTTTCGTCCATTCTAAACTTCTTTAGAATCTTGTCCAGGTATGTACTCTGTGATAGCCCTATTAGACGTCTTGATCTATCTCTATAAATCTTGATGCCTAATATGTATGATGCTTCACCAAGGTCTTTCATTGAAAAACTATTATTCAAATAACCCTTTACACTGCTTAATAGTTCTATATCATTCCCAATCAATAATATGTCATCTACATATAATATCAGGAATGCTACAGAGCTCCCACTCACTTTCTTGTAAATACAGGCCTCTCCATGACACTGTATAAACCCGAAGTCTTTGATCACCTTATCAAAGCGTCGGTTCCAACTTCTTGATGCTTGCTTCAGTCCATAGATTGAACGCTGAAGTTTGCATACTTTGTCAGCATTTTTAGGATCGACAAAACCTTTGGGTTGTACCATATACAACTCTTCCTCAATATCTCCATTAAGGAACGCCGTTTTGACATCCATCTGCCAAATCTCATAATCGAAAAATGCAGCTATTGCTAACAAAATCCTCACAGATTTTAGCTTCGCTACAGGTGAGAAAGTCTCATCGTAGTCAACTCCTTGAATTTGTCGGAAACCCTTTGCGACAAGTCGAGCTTTATAGACAGTAATATTACCATCAGCATCTGTTTTTCTCTTGAAGATCCATTTATTCTCGACAGCCTTTCGGCTATCAGGTAAGTCTACCAAAGTCCATACTTTGTTATCATACATGGATCCCATTTCGGATTTCATGGCTTCTTGCCATTTGTTGGAATCTGGGCTCATCATCGCTTCTTCATACGTCGCAGGGTCCTCATCATTGTTATCCACAATCATGACATTTAGACAAGGATCATACCAATCAGGAGTGGCACGTTCCCTTGTCGATCTGCGAGGTTCAGTAGTTTCCTCGTTCGAAGTTTCATGATCATTATCATTAGCTTCCTCTGTTGCCGGTGTAGGCGGTACAGGTACAACTTCCGGTGCGCTACTCGATCAACGAGTATAGATTCATCAATCTCATCGAGTTCTACTTTTCTTCCAGTCACTTCTTTAGTGAGAAATTCTTTCTCAAGAAAGGTTCCGTTCTTAGCAACAAAGATTTTGCCTTCGGATCTGTGATAGAAAGTGTACCCTATAGTTTCCTTAGGGTATCCTATGAAGACGCATTTCTCCGCTTTGGGTTCTAGCTTGTCCGGTTGTAACTTCTTTACATAGGCTTCGCAACCCCAAACTTTCAGGAACGACAGCTTAGGTTTCTTATTAAACCATAATTCATACGGTGTCGTTTCTACGGATTTTGATGGTGCTCTATTTAAAGTGAATGCGGCTGTCTCTAATGCATAACTCCAAAATGATAACGGCAAATCAGTAAGAGACATCATAGAACGAACCATATCTAAGAGAGTTCGATTACGACGTTCGGACACACCGTTTCGTTGTGGTGTTCCCGGCGGTGTCAATTGTGAAAGTATTCCGCATTTCTTTAAATGCATGCCAAACTCATAACTTAGATATTCACCTCCGCGATCAGATCGTAGAAATTTAATCTTCTTGTTACGTTGATTTTCTACTTCACTTTGGAATTCCTTAAACTTCTCGAAAGTTTCGGATTTATGTTTCATGAAATAGATATACCCATATCTACTCAGATCATCTGTGAAGGTTAGAACATAACGATAACCACCGCGCGATGCTACGCTCATTGGTCCACATACATCGGTATGTATGATTTCCAATAAGTCAGTAGCTCGCTCCATCATACCCGAGAATGGAGTCTTAGTCATTTTTCCCATCAGACATGCTTCGCATCTATCAAGTGACTCAAAGTCAAGTGATTCAAGTAATCCATCAGTATGGAGTTTCTTCATGCGTTTCACTCCAATATGACCAAGACGACAGTGCCACATATAAGTAGAATTATCATTCAATTTAATTCGCTTAGCATCAATGTTATGTATATGTGTATCACTACTATCGAGATCTAATAGAAATAAGCCATTCTTTTCAGGTGCTCGACCATAAAAGATATTATTCATAAAGATAGAACAACCATTATTCTCAGACTTGAATGAATAACCGTCTTGCATTAAACAAGATCCAGATATAATGTTCATGCTCAACGCGGGTACATAATAACAATTATTTAGGCTTAAAACTAATCCCGAAGGTAGATGTAGAGGAAGTGTCCCGACTGCGATCACATTGACCTTGGATCCGTTTCAACGCGCATCGTCACTTCATCTTTCAGCAGTTGTCGTTTATTCTTTAGTTCCTGTTTCGAGTTACAAATATGAGCAACCGAACCAGTATCAAATACCCAGGTACTAGAACGAGAACCAGTGAAATGAACATCTATAACATGTATATCAGATATACCTTCTTTCTTCTTCTTGACAAGGCCGCTCTTGATTCGCCAAATACTTGGAGCAATTACGCTTCCAGTGTCCCTTCTCTTTGCAGTAATAGCAATCAGCATCAGGCTTAGGGCCGTTCTTAGGTTTCATAGGAGGTGTGGCAGCTTTCTTGCCACCCTTCTTGAATTTTCCCTTAGACTTGCCCTGTTTCTTGAAACTGGTGGTCTTGTTGACCATCAACACTTGATGCTCTTTCTTAATCTCAATCTCAGCAGCTTTTAACATGCCAAAGAGTTCAGGAAACTCCTTGTTCATGTTCGCATATTGTAATTCATCACAAAGTTCTTGTAACTTGGTGGCAATGATTGAAGGACACGATTAATCCCCAGTCTTAGGAATCACTATTCCCAAGTCACTGAGTTTCTTCGCATGCCCGGTCATAACGAGCATGTGCTCACTAATGGAGCTGCCTTCTTCCATCATACAGCTGAAAAAGTGTTTCGATGCTTCATAGCATTCCACGGCCGCATGAGTTTCAAAAATAGTCTTCAACTCTTTCATCAACTCATGAGGATCGTGGTGCTCAAAACGTTTTTGAAGATCGGATTCCAGACTGCATAAGATGGCACACTGAACTTGAGAGTACCGAGTTTTCCGAGTTGCGTAAACATTCTTTACTTCATCGGTTTCTGCTTGAGGATCACCTAGCGGTGCATCAAGCACATATTGCAGATTTCCGCCATTGAGGAAGATCCTCACATGACGGAACCAGTCGGTGAAGTTGCTACCGTTGCTCTTAAGTTTTTTCTCTAGGAACTGGTTAAAATTGATTGGGGACGCCATATCTACAACATATTTGCAATAGTTTAGACTAAGTTTATGACAAATTGAGTTCAAATTTTAATTTAACATAATTAAAAATCTAGGTGAACTCCCACTCAAAACAATATCCCTCGCATTGTCTTAGTGATCACACGAACCAAATCTACCGCACCTAAACCCGATCATCACGAGAAAAGGTGTGATTTCAATGGCGAACACTCAAAGTGTTCATCATATCAATCATATGATTCATGCTCTACCTTTCGGTATCACGTGTTCCGAGACCATGTCTGTACATGCTAGGCTCGTCAAGGCCACCTTAGTATCCGCATGTGCAAAACTGTCTTGCACCCGTTGTATGTACTTATTGAATCTATCACACCCGATCATCACGAGATGCTTCGAAACGACAAGACTTGATAACGGTGCTACTAAGGATGAACACTTTATTATCTTGAGATTTTAGTGAGAGGGATCATCTTATAATGCTACCGTCGCGATCTAAGCAAAATAAGATGCATAAAAGGATTAACATCACATGCGTTCATATGTGATATGATATGGCCCTTTGTCTTTGCGCCTTTGATCTTGATCTCCAAAGCGTGGACATGATCTCCATCATCAACGGGCATGATCTCCATCATCGTCGGCGAAGCACCAAGGTCAATGGCGCCGTCTTCATGATCGTCCTCCATGTAGCAACTATTACAACTACTTTGAAATACTACTCAACATGAAATTTAAAGACAACCATAAGGCTCCTGCCGGTTGCCACAATACAATAATGATCATCTCATACATATTCATCATCACATTATGGCCATATCACATCACCAAACCCTGCAAAACAAGTTAGACGTCTCTAATTTGGTTTGCATATTTTACGTGGTTTAGGGTTTTCGAGTAAGATCCAATCTACC
Source organism: Lolium multiflorum (assembly GCA_030979885.1). NCBI lineage: Eukaryota > Viridiplantae > Streptophyta > Magnoliopsida > Poales > Poaceae > Lolium > Lolium multiflorum. The sequence goes on along the minus strand of CM061748.1, from coordinate 43,465,531 downwards.
TACGAACATGAACCACAACGGTGATACTAGTGTTTTCAATAGAGGAGTAAATTGAATCTTCACTACTATAGGAGAGACAGACACCCGCAAAGCCACTTATGCAATACAAGTTGCATGTCAAGCGTGGAGCAAATCTCATGAACGCGGTCATGTAAAGTTAGCCCGAGCCGCTTCATCCCACTATGCCACAAAGATGCAAAGTACTCAACTAAAGATAACAAGAGCATCAACGCCCACAAACCATTGTGTTCTACTCGTGCAACCATCTATGCATAGACACGGCTCTGATACCACTGTAGGATAACGTAGCATAGAAAACAAAATTTTCCTACGGCGAACACGCAATCCAAGCCAAGATGCAATCTAGAAGACGGTAGCAACGAGGGGATTGTCGAGACTCACCCTTGAAGAGATTCCAAAGCCTACAAGAGGAGGCTCTTGTTGCTGCGGTAGACGTTCACTTGCCGCTTGCAAAAGCGCGTAGAAGATCTTGATCACGATCGGTTCCGGCGCCACGAACGGGCAGCACCTCCGTACTCGGTCACACGTTCGGTTGTTGATGAAGACGACGTCCACCTCCCCGTTCCAGCGGGCAGCGGAAGTAGTAGCTCCTCTTGAATCCGACAGCACGACGGCGTGGTGTCGGTGGCGGTGGAGAAATCCGGCGGAGCTTCGCTAAGCGTGCGGGATATGGTGGAGGAGCGGGGCGCTAGGGTTTGGGAGAGGGGGTGGGCGGCCACTATGGGGGGCGGCCAAGCTTGTGGCTTTGGTGTGGCCGGCCCCCTCCCCTTGGCCCTCTATATATAGGTGGATCCCAAGTGTTGGTGTCCAAGTCTTCGAATAAGACCCGAAACCAAAACCTTCCATAGGAGGGGAAACCTAGCCCAACTAGGACTCCCACCCAAAGGTGGGATTCCCACCTCCCATGTGGGGTGGCCGGCCCCCTATGGTGGAGTCCACTTGGGACTCCACCCCCACTAGGGCTGGCCGGCCATGGAGGTGGAGTCCCTTGTGGACTCCACCTTCCTTGGTGGTTTCTTCCGGACTTTTCTAGAACCTTCTAGAACCTTCCATAGAACCTTCCGCATCATTTTATTCACATAAAATGACATCCTATATATGAATCTTATTCTCCGGACCATTCCGGAACTCCTCGTGATGTCCGGGATCACATCCGGGACTCCGAACAAATATTCGAACTCCATTCCATATTCAAGTTCTACCATTTCAACATCCAACTTTAAGTGTGTCACCCTACGGTTCGCGAACTATGCGGACATGGTTGAGTACTCACTCCGACCAATAACCAATAGCGGGATCTGGAGATCCATAATGGCTCCCACATATTCAACGATGACTTTAGTGATCGAATGAACCATTCACATACGATACCAATTCCCTTTGTCACGCGATATTTTACTTGTCCGAGGTTTGATCATCGGTATCACACTATACCTTGTTCAACCTCGTCTCCTGACAAGTACTCTTTACTCGTACCGTGGTATGTGGTCTCTTATGAACTTATTCATATGCTTGCAAGACATTAGACGACATTCCACCGAGAGGGCCCAGAGTATATCTATCCGTCATCGGGATGGACAAATCCCACTGTTGATCCATATGCCTCAACTCATACTTTCCGATACTTAATCCCACCTTTATAACCACCCATTTACGCAGTGGCGTTTGATGTAATCAAAGTACCTTTCCGGTATAAGTGATTTACATGATCTCATGGTCATAAGGACTAGGTAACTATGTATTGAAAGCTTATAGCAAATAACTTAATGACGTGATCTTATGCTACGCTTAATTGGGTGTGTCCATTACATCATTCATACAATGATATAACCTTGTTATTAATAACATCCAATGTTCATGATTATGAAACTAATCATCTATTAATCAACAAGCTAGTTAAGAGGCTTACTAGGGACTCTTTGTTGTTTACATATCACACATGTATCAATGTTTCAGTTAATACAATTATAGCATGGTATATAAACATTTATCATAAACATAAAGATATATAATAACCACTTTTATTATTGCCTCTTGGGCATATCTCCAACAATAACCACTTTTATTATTGCCTCTTGGGCATATCTCCAACAGGGTGAACACAATGGTCGTCGAAAAAGTCACGGAGGAATTCCACAGTGGCGGACCAAGAAAACTATTGAAGCCTGGGTGCGTCGCAAGGCAGCTAAATGTTTTTGTTGATAAATATAAGTGTCATATGAAAATATTGTTTTCACACACTTTATGCGGAAACATGAAAACAGTAGGGGTCTCGATAACTTGTGCTCCTGAGGGGCGACCGGGAGAACCCTAGATAACTCCGTCGCCAGCTCCTCCTCCTCCCCTCCTCCTCTGCCGCCACCAGAGGGAGTGGCTGGGATTGGCTTAGTTGGCATCGACGCAGGCGAAGCCTCCCTTCGTTTCCTTTCCCAATGGTGTTGGCCTAGCACGATACCCTACTATCTAGACGTTGCGCTCCCACCGGCTTCACGTCGTCGATTGCATTGATACGTCCAAAATGTATCTACTTTCTCGAACACTTTTGCTATTGTTTTGCCTCTAATTTGTGTGTTTTGGATACAACTAACGCGGACTAACGCTGTTTTCGCGAACTGTTGGTGTCTCGTTTTTGTGCAGAAATCCAACTTTCGGGAAAATCCTCGGAATTTATGCGAAAGGTCTTATTTTCCAAGACTCACGGAGCCGAAGGGCAAGCCAGGTGGAGGCCCGAGGGCCCCGACACTAGGCGGCGGCCCAGGGGGGCGCGCCGCCCTGCGTCTGCCCCCGGCTGGCCTCCGACACCCTCCTCTGGACTACTTAAGGGGTTTCGATCTAAAAATCGCGACCAAGAAGTCGAAGACGCCAGAAACTCTCCAGTACGCCGCCACATCGCGAAACTCCGTTTCGGGGACCAGAAGTCTCCGTTCTGGCACTCCGCCGGGACGGGGAATTGGAGGAGATCATCGCCATCACCACCACCGACGCCTCCATCGACCAGCAATGTTTCCCCCATCCATGTGTGAGTAATCCCCCGCTGTAGGCTGAAGGGGATGGTAGGGATTGGATGAGATTGGTCATGTAATAGCATAAGATTGTTAGGGTATAGTGCCTAGTGTCCGTAATTGGTACTTTGATGATATTGTTGCAACTTGTTATGCTTAATGCTTGTCACTAGGGCCCGAGTGCCATGATCTCAGATCTGAACATGTTATTGTTTCATCATGATATTCATTGTTATGATCTTACCTGCAAGTTGTATACACATGTCGCTGTCCGAACCAATGGCCCCAAGTGACAGAATCGACAACCTGAGGGGATGGCGGTGATGTCAGGATCACATGTGTTCACGGAGTGTTAATGCTTTGCTCCGGTACTTTATTAAAAGGAGTACCTTAATATCCAGTATATTCCCTAGAGGCCCGGCTGCCACCGGCTGGTAGGACAAAAGATGTTGTGCAAGTTTCTCATTGCGAGCACGTACGACTATATATGGAACACATGCCTATTGATTGCTTTGTACTTGGACACCGTTTATTATTATCTGCAAATGCCCTGCTATGATTGTTACATGAGTTTCTCTCATCCATGCAACGCCCGTTATCCGTCCCGTGCCTACAGTATTTTAATCCTGCTGTTTACTATAATTACTACTGTCGTCTCGTTACTCACTGCTGTTATTTCACTACTACGTTATAAAAATTACTGATAAACTCTTGCGAGCAAGTCTGTTTCCAGGTGCTGAATTGACAACTCCGCTGTTAAGGCTTTCAAGTATTATTTGTCTCCCCTTGTGTCGAATCAATAAATTGGGTTATACTACCCGCGAAGACTGCTGCGATCCCCTATACTTGTGGGTCATCAAGACTATTTTCGCCGTTGCCGGGGAGCATAGCTTTATTTGGAAGTTCACTTGGATTGATATTGTTCGCTGCAAATTCTCCATCATGGGTAAAACTCGCGATCCTAAAGTCGCCATATTACCATCCACTACAAGAAAAGGTACAACTCTGAGTACCTCTGCTGCTCTTGATTCACCATCTGTGATAAGTCAACTTGTTTCACCGCCAGCTTCACTTGCTGGTACTTCTGCTGAATCTGAAAATTCTCATAATATTGATAATGTTTCTGCTGTGCTTGATGATAGTGGTTCATTGGGATCCTTTCTAGATGCTACAATTGCTAGGTCTAGACAAATTGAAAATGCTGAAACTCCTAATGAAAATGCTACTACACCTGTTAATTCACCTGAACTTGATTATTCTAGTGATGATCCTGATGAAGATTATGTGGAGCTTAATGATGATTTTATTAATAGATGCAATGCTACTGCTGATGCAAGAAAAATTAAAAAGTTTCTCGCACAATATACTGTTAGACATAAGCTATCTTCTGATCCTGAATTTGCCACATCTCCTATATGCATTAAGGATAAAGATTATGATTTTTCTCTTGATCTATCTCATATAGCTATTGTAGAGAAAGCACCCTTTTGTGGTACTGAAAAAGAAAGTGTTGTAGAACACATGATTGAACTTTCTTCTATGAGTAGTTTGTTTTCTGATGATGTCAAGATGCGTACTTACTTTGTCGCTAAATTTTTCCTTTCTCATTAAAGGATGATGCTAAAACTTGGTATAATAATTTGCCTCCTGGTTCTATTAAAAGTCCAACTGATTTGCGTGATGTTTTCTTTCGAAAGTACTTTCCTGCTAGTGCTCAACATATTGCTTTACAGAAAATTTATAGATTTGACCAGGGAGATGAAGAGAAATTGCCTGAGGCTTGGGCAAGATTTTGTTCTCTTATCAGAGCTCGACCTGGACATGATTTAGAAAAGAATGATCTACTTGATATATTTTATAGTGGACTAACCATTGAGTCTAGAGCATATTTGGATAGTTGTGCTGGTTGTGTTTTCAGGAAAAGAACTCCAGACGAAGCTGAAGAATTATTGGCTAAATAAGCCGGAATCATGATGATTGGACTACACCTGAACCAACTCCAACGCCAATATTGAAGAAGAGGGGTTTAATTGAATTGAATGATGAAGATATGAGGGAAGCCAAGAAGTCTCTCAAGGAGAAAGGTATTAAATCCGAAGATGTGAAGAATCTACCTCCCATAGAAGATATATGTGAGATAATTCCCCATTCATCCATGATCGAGGTAAACTCCCTTCAACGCTTTACTAGGGAAGATATTCCGTATTCAAAACCTCCTGCTCAATGCTTAGATGAGTTTTATAATTATATTGTTAAGCAAGAAAATTTTAATATGAGAGTAGAGAATCATCTAATGGAAAATTCTCAAGCTATTAGCAATTTACATGATATTGTGGAGAGAACCTCCAATGATGTTAAGATGCTTGTTAAACATTTTCAAATGGTTCAAACTCAAATTGATCAACTCACTAAAGTGCAAAGTGACTTGTTAAAAAATAATTCTAAAGAGAAACATGCTTATGAAGTAACAACTAGAGGTGGTGTCTCTACCCAGGATCCTCTATATCCTGAAGGGCATCCCAAAAGAATTGAACAAGATTCTCAACGCATTGAACCTAGTGCTCCTTCTAAGAAAAAGAAGAAGAAGAAACATAAAAATGTTGTAGAATCCTCTGAACCTGTTAATGATCCTAATAGTATTTCTATTTCTGATGCTGAAACTGAAAGTGGTAATGAACATGATAATGATAATGATAATGATAAGAATGATGCTTCTGATAAAGAAGAGGTTGAAGATGAACCTGAAAAGCATGCTAAAAATAAAAAGTATACTAAAGAAGATTTTATTGCTAAGAAACATGGTAATGAAAGAGAACCATGGGTGCAAAAGCAAATGCCTTTTCCTGCTAAGAAACTAAAATCAAAGGAAGAAGAACACTATAATAAATTTTGTGATTGGATGAAACCTTTATTCTTGCAAATCCCTTTGACTGATGCTATTAAATTGCCTCCTTATTCAAAGTATATGAAAGATATTGTCACTAACAAAAGGAAAATCCCTAATGAGGAGATTTCCACTATGCTTGCTAATTACTCTTTCAATGGCAAAGTTCCAAAGAAGTTGGGCGACCCAGGTATACCTACTATTCCTTGTTCTATTAAGAATAATTATGTTAAAACTGCTCTATGTGATTTGGGAGCCGGTGTTAGTGTTATGCCTTTTTCTCTTTATAAGAGGCTTTACTTAGATAAGTTGATACCTACTGATATATCTTTGCAAATGGCTGATAAATCTACTGCTATTCATGTTGGTATATGTGAGGATGTTCCTGTTCAAGTTACTAATAACTGCTTGATATTAACTGATTTTGTTGTGTTGGAAATGCCCGAAGATGATAATATGTCTATTATTCTTGGGAGACCTTTTCTTAACACCGCAGGGCTGTTATTGATTGCAATAAAGGAAAGGTTACTTTCAATGTTGATGATAAGGAGCATACCGTTTATTTCCCCAAGAGGATTGATAAAGTATGTGGAGTTAATACTATTTCTAATGTGAGAACGATCAAAATTGGAACTATCGATTGTCCTATATATGAGCCTAAAGAGGATATCAAAATCTTATGATTGGATCCATATCAATACAATTCAAGGTAACATGATTGATTTGAGGTTTATTTCTTCTTATGTTATGTAAAATTTATTTGGTGGCAAGACTTGATCAACCTTGTTAACAAATACTTTTTATATGCATAGAGGAGGTAAACAACATCTCTTTCCCCCTCCACTTGTCTTACTTGCTGTAGTACTTTTGTTTTGCAAAGTTCCTTAGTTAATTAGAGATTTCAAAATAATTCCTTGCCAGTAATAATAAACTTAATACCCAGAAATGTGCATTTTTCAAAGTTTTCGAAAATTCACAAAAATTATACCGTTGGTCCTATTTTTCGAAAATGCACCCGGGAGCACTGGATGAGTGGGGCACCCCAGGGTGGCACCCCACAGGCCGGCGCGGCCAGGGGGGCGCGCCACCCTGGTGTGTGGGTCCCCCTTTGCCCCACTTTAGCATCTCTTCCTCCCAGACTCTTCTCTCTCCCGAAAAAATCGACACCAGCTTTCTCTCACTCGCGTTTTTGCTCAAGAGCTCAGGATTTTTCGATCTCTTTGCTCAGCCCAGATTTCTGTCTGAAATTTGGCACATTTGCTCTTTGGTATGTGACTCCTCCGATTATCCAAGTAGAATTTTGTTTGGTTGAGTATATCTTGAATATTTTGCTGATGTAGGTAACATGTTTAGTGAGCTTGCATGCTTGTTCTAAGTTGTATAAACTAGTTTTGATGCATGATTAGTACTCTAGCAAGTTCCTATGGTAGTTCCCCTCAATTATATGTCACCAAATCAAGTTTTATAATGTTTGTTGAAAAATTTCAGAAAAGGAAGATGGATAATTTCAACTTTGGAGAAGTGTTTGAGAGAGAGACAGCCAGCACCGGAAGGCCCTCTAGGACCGCCACCCGATTCAGGCGATCCTACAATGAGGATGTCAGCGCGCCAAGCTTCGAGCCCGAAGAAGACAATGGAGTTCCTAATGCTTCATCTTTCCCATGTTATGATTTTCTGAGTAATGCAGGGATGTTGGATGATTTCTTCACCCTCGTCAACAGGGCGGGCTTAGCCGCCTACGTGGGAGATGAAAGGGAGCAATACTACATGCTCACCAAAATCTTTGTCGAGAGCTTCAAGTTCCACAACAAGCACTATGGCCCTACAGTTGCATTCAAGATTTATGGTGATGCTATTACTATGACATTGGAAGACTTTTGTGTTGCATTGGGTATTGCCCCTGTAGGTACAGCAAGGAAGATTGAGGACAACCCCAGGGTCTTGTTGGAGCTCTATCGAGGGATCACCAATGATGATTGTCGCACCATTCAGCGTGGCAAGATAAGGAATATCCAACTCCCCGCCATTAAGTATTTTGCCTATTACATTGCTACTAGCATTCTTGGTAGGGAGAACACTAGCAATATTTCTAGCTACCATCTTGCTTTCTTAATTGTTGCACTTACTGGGGAGACACCTTATCATCTTGGTTCTCTTATTGCTCACCGCTTGTCTAACAAGGGGCCTATTTTTGGAGGAACTATTGCATTGCGCATTTTAACACATTTACAACTTCCTCTTGACTCTAATGATGTGCCATTAACTCCTAGGAGGCTTGATATTGCTGCAATGAAGAGCCATCATTTTGTTATCGCTGATTCCACTTCAGATAATTTGGTCTATAGAATTTTGTTTGCTGACGGGGATGAGAAGGAAATCCCTTTGCCCCAGCCAGATTTGTTCAGTATTGACAGGAAACCATGGTCGCGCTCTAAGGAGGAGGTGGAGGAGAAACTGAAGATACAAGGCTTCCACCAGCAACATGACTCCGAGGACGCTGAGCCCTCCTACGACTACACCGTCACGTATCCGGATGCTTCCTCTAGCACATACCCGGAATATGATCCATCTTCGTCGTACTACGGAGATGCTACTTCCTGGACACCATGGGATTGAACTCCACTTAGGCCAAAAGCCTAAGCTTGGGGGAGGTATACCGGCATCACTCATTCTTTGCATATTATGGTTGCTGGATACTTGTATATACTTGTTTAGTTTGTTTGAGTGGTTTTCTAATGAGAGGGAGATGATATTTGGGGAAGTGCTGCCTGAAAACAGATTCTGGACTGTTACCGAAAACATTCTCAAAAAAAGCCAGAACGGTATTTTGCGAAGCAAATTTTTGTGCATGTTCCCCAGGTTGTTATCTAACTTTCATTAGTTGAACACTTTTCGATTTGAGCAGTGGAAGAATTTCTTAAAAATCGAGTACTGTACTGCTGTCAAGTTTGACGAATTTCTGCTGCTTTGTGTTTTTGTGACTCTTCTAGTTTTTATTCTCTTGTTTTCATTTTGTTTCTTTCCTAAACACAAAAAGACCAAAAATATTTCTGTTGTTTCTCTTCACCAATTGCTTATTTTGGTTTCATGCATTTATTTTGCTTTATTTGCTATTGTTGGTTTGCTATAAGAAAATCCAAAAAGATTTTGCTTTGTTTGCTTGTTTCCTTTTGTTCTTGTTTCCAATTTGAAAACACCAAAAATATTTGCTGTTCTTCTTTGGTTTGTAAAGTTCATTGTGAGTTCGATGGTCTTCGGTGGCTGGAGCGTGGTTTTCATTTCATATCATTCAAGCTACACAAGTGAAAGGCAATAATGAAGATCTACGACAATCTGATTGTGGTGAGAGGCTGGTATGAACTCTATTTATTTCATTTTTGTACATATACTCATCCATGTGAGCATGCTTAGTTGGTTCATGTGAGGTATATGTCATTTAAGAAAGTCTAGTAGTTCATGATCTCTCATGTTCAGCTCCAATTTATTAATATGAGTAGCATGTCATGGATGTTTGCTTGTATTGTTTTATTTATAAATAGGTATGACATTGTGGTATCCTCCTCTGAATAATTCATTCAGATCGACTTGGCACATGCTCACGCATGCATATGACTGAACAAAAGTCAATTAAACCTCGATGATTTACATTGCTTCAGAGTTCTTGTATCACTTTTATGCCCCCGTTAATTTATTTTGCCGCAAGCATGATTATGACAGTTACTGCTCTCTTGATTTGTCGCTCCCTAGTATTTTGCTAGCCTTCACTTGTACTGAGCGGGAACGCTGCTCGTGCTTCCAAACACCTGAAAACCAAGTTGTTCCAAAGTGTCCACCATAAATACCTATGCATGGCATTTCCAACCATTCCAAGTAAATTCTCATGCGCTACCTTTAAACCTTCAAAATGCTTCTCAATTTGTGTTAATGTTTCATAGCTCATGAGGAAGTATGTGGTGTTTAACTTTCAACCTTGTCATTTACTCTTGACGGACTTTCATATGGACTAGTGGCACATCCGCTTATCCAATAATTTTGCAAAAAGAGCTGGCAATGGGATTCCCAGTCCCAAATTAATTAACCTAAATAGACACTCCTCCATGGTATGTGATTGTTGGACGGCACCCGAAGGATTCGGTTAGCCATGGCTTGTGTAAGCAAAGGTTGGGGGAGTGTCATCATAATAAAACTAAAATAAAAAGGCACTCCTTCATGGTATGAGATTGTTGGCAGGCACCCGAGGATTCGGTTAGCCATGGTTTGTGAAAGAAAGGTTGGAAGGAGTGCCACATAAACACAAAAATAATTCATGGGAGCCGCTCTTGGAAGTCCGGTTGGCGAGGTAGTTGGTGTAACCATTACCATTCGTTGACAACAATAAACACCTCTCAAAATAATTTTACTCCTGTTTTAAAAATGAAAAGCTCTAGCGCATGTTAATCCCTGCTTCCCTCTGCGAAGGGTCAATCTTTTACTTTTATGTTGTGTCTCCATCCTTTCTTTGAGCACTATCTTGAGAGCACAACTGTCATTCTTAGTATAATATGCTTGTCTCAAAATATGATTGATTGTGGTATAACTTTGATGCTTTTATCTTTGACAATCACTACTTCTAGTCTTTCTATGAACTTCAGAGGTGCCTGAGCATTTATGTTTTGCTGATCAAATATGGGCAAGCGAGATACCACTTTATCATACTCTTTTATGAACATTGCAATCCTGCTTATAGACATGATTCATGATGCTTATTATTAATTGTTGGTACCTCTCCATGATTGACATAGCTGTTAGATGATCTTATTTGCATGTATCTTACTATGAACTGCCCAAGTGTTAGCCATAGCATGAGAAGATTTACATCATATGAACAAATGTGTTCGTGAAAGTTCTTTTATCGCTCAGTTTGTTAACTGAATTGCTTGAGGACAAGCAATAAGCTAAGCTTGGGGGAGTTGATACGTCCAAAACGTATCTACTTTCCCGAACACTTTTGCTATTGTTTTGCCTCTAATTTGTGTGTTTTGGATACAACTAACGCGGACTAACGCTGTTTTCAGCAGAACTGTTCTGGTGTCTCGTTTTTGTGCATAAATCCAACTTTCAGGAAAATTCTCGGAATTTATGCGAAAGGTCTTATTTTTCCAGAAGACTCACGGAGCCAGAAGGGCAAGCCAGGTGGAGGCCCGAGGGCCCCAGACACTAGGCCGGCGCGGCCAGAGGGGGGCGCGCCGCCCTAGCGTCTGCCCCTCGGCTGGCCTCCGACGCCCTCCTCTGGACTACTTAAGGGTTTCGATCTAAAAATCGCGACCAAGAAGTCGAAGTCGCCAGAAACCCTCCAGACACCGCCACATCGCGAAACTCCGTTCGGGACCAGTCTCCGTTACGGCACTCACGGACGGGGAATTGGAGGAGATCATCGCAATCACCACCACCGACGCCTCTCCATCGACCAGCAATGTTTCCCCCATCCATGTGTGAGTAATTCCCCCGCTGTAGGCTGAAGGGGATGGTAGGGATTGGATGAGATTGGTCATGTAATAGCATAAGATTGTTAGGGTATAGTGCCTAGTGTCCGTAATTGGTACTTTGATGATATTGTTGCAACTTGTTATGCTTAATGCTTGTCACTAGGGCCCGAGTGCCATGATCTCAGATCTGAACATGTTATTGTTTCATCATGATATTCATTGTTTATGATCTTACCTGCAAGTTGTATACACATGTCGCTGTCCGGAACCAATGGCCCCGAAGTGACAGAAATCGGGACAACCGGAGGGGATGGCGGTGATGTGAGGATCACATGTGTTCACGGAGTGTTAATGCTTTGCTCCGGTACTTTATTAAAAGGAGTACCTTAATATCCAGTAGATTCCCTAGAGGCCCGGCTGCCACCGGCTGGTAGGACAAAAGATGTTGTGCAAGTTTCTCATTGCGAGCACGTACGACTATATATGGAACACATGCCTATTGATTGCTTTGTACTTGGACACCGTTTTATTATTATCTGCAAATACCCTGCTATGATTGTTACATGAGTTTCTCTCATCCATGCAATGCCCGTTATCCGTCCCCGTGCCTACAGTATTTTAATCCTGCTGTTTACTATAATTACTACTGCTGTCTCTGTTACTCTGCTGCTGTTATTTCACTACTGCTACTGCTATAAACTGTTACTCTTGATAAACTCTGCGAGCAAGTCTGTTTCCAGGCAGCTGAATTGACAACTCCGCTGTTAAGGCTTTCAAGTATTCTTTGTCTCCCCTTGTGTCGAATCAATAAATTGGGTTATACTACCCGCGAAGACTGCTGTGATCCCCTATACTTGTGGGTCATCAAGCATCTGCTGCATCGGATGGCGTAAGGACTCATCTCCGACCATGGGTGGAGATAAAAAAAAATAAGCATGTTTTTCAAGGACGGGACCATAATTTGGCCAACCGACTAGGTCACATATGTCTCTAGACTTACTCGTAGACCAACAATCCATAGTTGTAGGATTCTTGCGGGAAGCTGAGCTAGGAAAAACATAGTTGGATGGATCAACTTAAGGAGTGCAGATGTTTTCTTATTGAGTAGCCAAGAATTTTTGGGAGACTAGAATAAAAAAAATCAACCATGCTATCAAATAGATAAGTCGGAACTTGGGAAAATATAAAATTATACGTGCTAACAATTCCACATAGCAAGCAATGATATGTTTTTTTTAACGAAAGCGAGGAGTAAAGCAGCGTGGCCGTGGAGGGGTGTAAATGAGCCAAACTCAAGCGGATACACCTTGGCTCGGCTCGAGCTTGATTTACCACACGAGCCTGAAATATAGCTCGAGCTTGGCTCGCGAACTTTGTTATGGGCTCGAGCTCGCCTCGACGAAGGCTCGTGTTCCTTGAAAGGCTCGTTAACTTTTTCACGTTTTCATTTAAATATTTGACCTGCCCATCAGTCATGAATACTAGTGAATACTAGGACAGAGTAGACGAATGGTTTCTGTACAATACACCGCAACGCACTGCCTATATAGGCGACGCTCAGCCTTGAATCTTTGTCATCGGGCGAGGTGGTACTGAGATGTTCCCTGCAGCATACATGGCGTACACGCTATCGGCCAACCAGGCTGCAAAAGAACGGCCGGTGCTTCCCGTACATGTGCATGTACAGATTTTAGATTCTCAGGGAGACATACTCCCCGGTTCCATTTATATGAATAAACGAAACCAGTGTTTGAAACACAAACTCACCCCAAACACGAACTCAAACTGAGAAACTTAAAACCTACTGTTTTAACAAACCACCCCACCAGGGTAAACTGAACCCGCTGCAGCTCAGCACCAGCAAAAGCACGCCACAAAACTAAAGTTTCAAACAGCTAGGACCCAAAACATCACCACCTCTACGGCTCACCAGCACAAAGAGCACGAGCAAAAAGAGACTACAGTCTATTACATGCGCAGAAGTGCGAACTGAGGCAACTCTACATCACAACATGTACCGAAGCATCTTTCTCTGGATGATCCTTCAGGTATGACAGCGACGCCCTCCCTCCATGAGCAAGCTTGGAGGCAGGAGCCCAGGAGAAGATCCACTCGAAGTCGGTACATTTCAGCTCGGCGCCAGTTCCAGCGGTTTTTTTATCATGCTCGACAGGAGCTCCATGAAGGAATCCACTTCCTCCCACGACTGCTCCTTGAAACAATTTCTCAGATAGGAAAGAATCACTCTCCACACCTGCTTCAAATCCAACCAAGTAAGTCTATAAAAAACTAAACTGTTCCTAGAATTCCAAATCCCCCACAAAACAGCAGAAGACATGAAATTAAACTGCAAGAATTTTTTTATTACATAGCCATCTACTTGCTATATCCAAATACTTTGTGGATCTCCATCCCAAGAGAATTAAGACATAGTGTTACTCAACACTAGAACACTATATGCATATCTCTACACCTCCAGGCTCTTTAGGATCATGGGAAGCCCAAACTTGGGCCGCACCGTGATCACGTCCATGGGAGCATGGACGTACTTAGGTGACAGGGAGAAAGAGAACCTCTAAAGAATCACGGCGATCACGGCCTTGGCTTCTATCATGGTGAAGTTTTGCCCTATGCACGACCTCGGCCCATTGGAGAAAGACAACAATGCGTTGGGGTGATTTGCAGCCATTGTGAAACCTTTCTCAAACCTCACAGGCTTGAACTCATGGGCATCCTCGCCCCAGACCTCCTCGTCCCGATGTATCGTTGCGATGGGGATGGTTAGGACAGTGTCTTGGGGCACTTTGATGCCGCCGACCTTGATAACCCACAAGTATAGGGGATCGCAACAGTCTTCGAGGGAAGTAAAACCCAAATTTATTGATTCGACACAAGGGGAGGTAAAGAATACTTATAAGCCTTAACAACTGAGTTGTCAATTCAGCTGCACCTGAAAAGCACTAGTAACAGGGGTGATGTGAAAGCAGCAGTAATATGAGAGCAATAGTAAGTAACACAGAGCAGAATAAGTAACACAAAGGCAATGGCACCAGAAAATAGTTGATACTACTTCCAATGTCATATAGGAACGAGTATATGATGATGAGAGATGGACCGGGGTTCCCAGCTATCTTCACTAGTGGTAACTCTCCAATAACAAGTGACAAGTGTTGGGTGAACAAATTACAGTTGGGCAATTGATAAGATTGAAATAGCATTAAGACAGAACATCAAGATTATTAATCATGTAGGCATGTTTTCCATATATAGTCATACGTGCTCGCAATGAGAAACTTGCATAACATCTTTTGTCCTACCAGTCGGTGGCAGCGGGGCCTCAAGGGAATCTACTGGCAATTAAGGTACTCCTTTTAATAGAGCACCGGAGCAAAGCATTAACACTTGGTGAAAACATGTGATCCTCATATCACAGCCTTCCCCTCCGGTTGTCCCAATTTTTGTCACTTTGGGGCCTCGGGTTCCGGACAGCAATTTGTGCAAACAACTTGTAGATACAATCTAAGCAACAATTATAGAGCTTAAATCTAAGATCATGCCACTCGTGCACTAGTGACAAACATTAAAAACAACAAGATTGCAGCAACAATAACTTCACAAACTTTATAGATAGACTAATCATAATGGAACAATCCATCGGATCCCAACAAACACAACACCGATTACATCAGATGGATCTCAATCATGTAAGGCAGCTCATGAGATCATTGTATTGAAGTACATGGGAGAGAGAGTACCAACTAGCTACAGCTAGAACCCGTAGTCCATGGGGGAACTACTCACGGAGCATGATGGAGGCGGTGTCATCGATGGAGATGGCTTCCGGGGGCACTTCCCCGTCCCGGCGGCGTGCCGGAACAGAGATTTTGTCCCCCGAATTGGAGTTTCGCGATGGCAGCGGCGCCCCTGGAGTATTTCTGGAGTTTCGTCAATTGGTATCGGGGTTTTAGGTCTCGAGGGATTTTATAGGCGAAAAGGCGGAGCAAGGGATGCCTGGTCCGTCTCGGTGAAATATGATGTTTGGCCTTTGTTTCGTCGAATTCCGAGAATATTGCCCGAACAGCCTTTCTGGAACCAAAAACAGCAGAAAACAGGAACTGACACTTCGGCATCTTGTTAATAGGTTAGTTCCGGAAAATGCATGAAATCATTATAAAGTGTGAGCAAAACATGTAGGTATTGTCATAAAACTAGCATGGAACATCAGAAATTATAGATACATTGGAGACGTATCAAGCATCCCCAAGCTTAGTTCCTACTCGCCCTCGAGTAGGTAAACGATAAAAAGAATAATTTCTGTAGTGACATGCTACTTACATAACCTTGATCATACTATTGTAAAGCATATGAGATGAATGAAGTGACTCAAGGCAACGATCTATAGTTTGCTTAACAAATAGATAACATATAACAAAACTATTCATGAATAGTACTTTCAAGACAAGCATCAAAAAGTCTTGCATAAGAGTTAACCCATAAAGCAATAGATTCAAAGTAAAAGGCATTGAAGCAACACAAAGGATGATTAAGTTTCAGCAATTGCTTTCAACTTTCAACATGCATATCTCATGGATAATTTTCAACATAAAGTAATATGATGAGTGCAAATAAGAAAGTATGTAAGAATCAATGCACAGTTGACACAAGTGTTTGCTTCTAAGATGGAAGGAAGTAGGTATACTGACTCAACATAAAGTAAAAGAAAGGCCCTTCGCAGAGGAAGCAGGGATTAAATCATGTGCTAGAGCTTTTCAAGTTTTGAAATCATATAGAGAGCATAAAAGTAAACTTTTGAGAGGTGTTTGTTGTTGTCAACGAATGGTAGTGGGCACTCTAACCCCCTCATCAAACATACTTTCAAAGAGCGGCTCCCATGAAGGACGTTATCTCTACCAGCAAGGTAGATCATCCCTCTTCTCTTTTGTTTACACATGTACTTTAGTTTTATTTATGGATGACACTCCTCCCAACCTTTTGCTTACACAAGCCATGGCTAACCGAATCCTCGGGTGCCTTCCAACATTTCACATACCATGAAGGAGTGTCTATTTGCAAAATTAAGTTGCTTACTGATGAATCAGAGCAAAACATGTGAAGAGAATTATTAATGAAAGTTAATTAATTGGGGCTGGGAACCCCGTTGCCAGCTCTTTTTGCAAAATTATTGGATAAGCGGATGAAGCCACTAGTCCATTGGTGAAAATCTGCCCAACAAGATTGAAAGATAAAACACCACATACTTCCTCATGAGCTATAAAACGTTGACACAAATAAGAGATAATAACTTTTGAATTGTTTAAGGGTAGCACATGAAGTATTTACTTGGAATGGCAGAAAAATACCACATAGTAGGTAGTTATGGTGGACACAAATGGCATAGGTTTGGCTCAAGGTTTTGGATGCACGAGAAGCATTCCCTCTCAGTACAAGGCTTTGGTTAGCAAGGTTGTTTGAAGAAAACACAAGTAGGAACCGGTACAGCAAAACTTACATAAGAACATATTGCAAGCATTATAATACTCTACACTGTCTTCCTTGTTGCTCAAACACTTTTACCAGAAAATATCTAGACCTTAGAGAGACCAATCATGCAAACCAATTTCAACAAGCTCTACGGTAGTTCTCCACTAATAGGTTTAAACTACATGATGCAAGAGCTTAAACTTGATCTACTTGAGAGCTCAAAACAATTGCCAAGTATCAAATTATTCAAGACAATATGAAGCATTTTCTGTTTCCAACCAAATAACAATAAGTGCAATAGCTTCAAACTTTTGTCATGAATATTAAAAGTAAAACGAAGAACACCAATGTTCATATGTAAAAGCGGAGCGTGTCTCTCTCCCACACAAGGATTGCTAGGATCCGAATTTATTCAAACACAAACAAAAATAAAAGCACACAGACGCTCCAAGTAAAGCACATAAAATGTGGAAGAATAAAAATATAGTTTCACTAGAGATGACCTGATAAGTTGATGAAGAAGGGGATGCCTTGGGCATCCCCAAGATTAGACGCTTGAGCCTTCTTGAAATATGCAGGGATGAACCACGGGGCATCCCCAAGCTTAGACTTTTCACTCTTCTTGATCATATATCATCCTCCTCTCTTGACCCTTGAAAACTTCCTTCACATCAAACTTCTCATAAACTTCATTAGAGGGGTTAGTACTCAAAAAACTTTAATCCACTTTGGTCCTGTAGTGACACATTGCAAGAACTCAATAAAACATTAGCTACAGCTCTCCACGTCTAGAAAGCCTTGCTTAAAGTCCACAAGAGACAATGCAAAAAACAGAGACAGAATCTATCAAAACAGAACAGCCAGTAAAGACGAATTTTTAAGAGGTACTTCCGTTGCTCAAATCAGAAAACTCAAAACTAATGAAAGTTGCGTACATATCTGAGGAACATGCATGAAAATTTGCAGATTTTTTTGGGTTTTATATAGAGAGACCTACTCAAATTCGTGACAGATAGAAATCTGTTTCTGCGCAGAAATCCAAATCTAGCATCAACCTTCTATTAGAGACTTTACTTGGCACAACATTGCAATAAAATAAAGATAAGAAAAGGTTGCTACAGTAGTAACAACTTCCAAGATACAACAAAATAGTAGCAAAATAAAAACATGGGTTATCTCCCAAGAAGTGCTTTCTTTATAGCCATTAAGATGGGCACAGTAATTTTAATGATGCACTCGCGAGAAATAAGATTTGAAGCAAAAGAGAGCATCAAAAGCAAATAAGAAACACATTTAAGTCTAACCCGCTTCCTATGCATACGAATCTTGTACACAAATAAATTAATGAAGAACAAAGTGACAAGCATAGGAAGATAAAACACGAGTAACTTCAAATTTTTCAGCATGTAGAGAGGTGTTTTAGTACCATGAAAATTTATACAACCATATTTTCCTCTCTCATAATAATTTTCAGTATCTTCATGAATAAACTCAACAATATAACTATCACATACAGCATGCTTTTCATGATTTTCAAACACATAATTTTTATCAAGCTCAAAAATAATGGGATCAAAACTTTCAAACCCACTTTTATCAATAATATAACAAGATGATTGATCAATCTCAAAAGATATGGGGCTCCTAGATAAAGTCAAGACCTCTCCAATCCCATTTTCATTAGTAGTACAATTAATATTATCAAGTAACATAGGACCATCATCTAGAGCTTTATCATAAACATTTGCCAAGCAAAACTCTTTAGTACCATGCATTTCGACATCAGGCACAAACAAAGCATTATCATAAGATTTATCAAAATAGCATGGATTATCATAGATAACAGTAGCATAATTATTCTCACAAGTTTTACTCATAGGGAATATTTCAAGAGAATCCACAGGAACATAACATTCATCCTCCTTTGGTAAGCATGGAGGACAATCAAATAGTGTAAGAGATAAAGAGTTACTCTCATTAGAAGGTTGGCATGGGTAGCTAATCCATTCTTCCTCCTTTTGTTCATCACTCTCCTCTTCTTTTTCATCCAATGAGCTTTCAGGTTCATCAATTTCTTCTTTCACAGGTTCCTGCAAATTGTGAGTGCATTCTTGTGCATTAATGAGTCTCTCTTTATAATCAATAATATAAGGATTATCACTGTAACTTTCTATGCAAAAATTAAGGATAGAAGAGACATAATCTTTAAGGTCCTTACAAGCAACACAAGTTTCATAATTTTTAGACATGAAGGATTCTATCTCAGAGGCTCCCATAAATAAGACAAATTGTTCTACCTCTTCGAACCCAAAATGAATATAGTTATTCCAATTATAGTTCTTAATTAAAACTTCTTCACTAAAGCCACATTGGAATTTCAGATGTTTAGTATCCTGTTTAGAGCAACAGTTTATATCATGGCGTTTAAGCAAGATTTTAGCAATTGTATTCAATTTTTCTATCACAGCACTCATGACTTTACCCGTTCTTGATTCTCTATAATTATTATATAATTCTATAAGCTCCAAATAGGTTGTGGGTTCTCCCATAATAACAGTTTTTAATTTTTAGGTTTTTCAAATTTTTATGGATTTTTGGGTATATGAGAAAAGTAAAACAAGACAAAAACAAACTAGACAAAAGTAAACTAAGCAAAATAATACTAGACATAAATAAACTAAGCACAAATAAACTAGACAAAAGTAAACTAAGCAAAACAGAACAAAATAAAATAAAAACAGAGAGAGGTAGAGTGTACTCCCCAGGTGAACTTATGAGTAGAGCTATGCCTCCCCGGCGTCAGAAAATAGTCTTGATAACCCACAAGTATAGGGGATCGCAACAGTCTTCAAGGGAAGTAAAACCCAAATTTATTGATTCGACACAAGGGGAGGTAAATAATACTTATAAGCCTTAACAACTGAGTTGTCAATTCAGCTACACCTGGAAAAGCACTGGTAACAGGGGTGATGTGAAAGCAGCAGTAATATGAGAGCAATAGTAACAGTAACACAGCAGCACAGTAACACGAGGCAATGGCACCAGAAAATAGTTGATACTACTTCCAATGTCATATAGGAACGAGTATATGATGATGAGAGATGGACCGGGGTTCCCAGCTATCTTCACTAGTGGTAACTCTCCAATAACAAGTGTTGGGTGAACAAATTACAGTTGGGCAATTGATAGGATTGAAATAGCATTAAGACAGAACACCAAGATTATTAATCATGTATGCATGTTTTCCATATATAGTCATACGTGCTCGCAATGAGAAACTTGCATAACATCTTTTGTCCTACCAGCCGGTGGCAGCCGGGCCTCAAGGGAATCTACTGGCAATTAAGGTACTCCTTTTAATAGAGCATCGGAGCAAAGCATTAACACTTGGTGAAAACATGTGATCCTCATATCACAGCCTTCCCCTCCGGTTGTCCCAATTTCTATCACTTTGGGGCCTCGGGTTCCGGACAGCAATATGTGCAAACAACTTGTAGATACAATCTAAGCAACAATTATAGAGCTTAAATCTAAGATCATGCCACTCATGCACTAGTGACAAGCATTAAACACAACAAGATTGCAGCAACAATAACTTCACAAACTTTATAGATAGACTAATCATAATGTAACAATCCATCGGATCCCAACAAACACAACACCGATTACATCAGATGGATCTCAATCATGTAAGGCAGCTCATGAGATCATTGTATTGAAGTACATGGGAGAGAGAGTACCAACTAGCTACTGCTAGAACCCGTAGTCCATGGGGGAACTACTCACAGAGCATGATGGAGGCGGTGGCGTCGATGGAGATGGCTTCCGAGGGCACTTCCCCGTCCCGGCGGCGTGCCGGAACAGAGATTCTATCCCCCGAATTGGAGTTTCGCACTGGCGGCGGCGCCCCTGGAGTCTTTCTAGAGTTTCGTCAATTGGTATCGGGGTTTTAGGTCTCGAGGGATTTTACAGGCAAAAAGGCGGAGCAAGGGATGCCTGGTCCGTCTCGGTGAAATATGATGTTTGGCCTTTGTTTCGTCGAATTCCGAGAATATTGCCCGAACAGCCTTTCCGGAACCAAAAACAGCAGAAAACGAACTGACACTTCGGCATCTTGTTAATAGGTTAGTTCCGGAAAATGCATGAAATCATTATAAAGTGTGAGCAAAACATGTAGGTATTGTCATAAAACTAGCATGGAACATCGGAAATTATAGATACATTGGAGACGTATCAAGCATCCCCAAGCTTAGTTCCTACTCGCCCTCGAGTAGGTAAACGATAAAAAGAATAATTTCTGTAGTGACATGCTACTTACATAACCTTGATCATACTATTGTAAAGCATATGAGATGAATGAAGTGACTCAAGGCAACGATCTATAGTTTGCTTAACAAATAGATAACATATAGCAAAACTATTCATGAATAGTACTTTCAAGACAAGCATCAAAAAGTCTTGCATAAGAGTTAACCCATAAAGCAATAGATTCAAAGTAAAAGGCATTGAAGCAACACAAAGGATGATTAAGTTTCAGCAATTGCTTTCAACTTTCAACATGCATATCTCATGGATAATTTTCAACATAAAGTAATATGATGAGTGCAAATAAGAAAGTATGTAAGAATCAATGCACAGTTGACACAAGTGTTTGCTTCTAAGATGGAAGGAAGTAGGTATACTGACTCAACATAAAGTAAAAGAAAGGCCCTTCGCAGAGGGAAGCAGGGATTAAATCATGTGCTAGAGCTTTTCAAGTTTTGAAATCATATAGAGAGCATAAAAGTAAACTTTTGAGAGGTGTTTGTTGTTGTCAACGAATGGTAGTGGGCACTCTAACCCCCTCATCAAACATACTTTCAAAGAGCGGCTCCCATGAAGGACGTTATCTCTACCAGCAAGGTAGATCATCCCTCTTCTCTTTTGTTTACACATGTACTTTAGTTTTATTTATGGATGACACTCCTCCCAACCTTTTGCTTACACAAGCCATGGCTAACCGAATCCTCGGGTGCCTTCCAACATTTCACATACCATGAAGGAGTGTCTATTTGCAAAATTAAGTTGCTTACTGATACGTCTCCGACGTATCGATAATTTCTTGTGTTCCATGCCACATTATTGATGTTATCTACATGTTTTGTGCACACTTTATGTCATATTCGTGCATTTTCTGGAACTAACCTATTAACAAGATGCCGAAGTGCCAGTTGCTGTTTTCTGCTGTTTTTGGTTTCAGAAATCCTAGTAACGAAATATTCTCGGAATTGGACGAAATCAACGCCCCGGGTCCTATTTTGCCACGAAGCTTCCAGACCGAAGAGGAGACAAAGTGGGGCCACGAGGTGGCCAAACCACAGGCGGCGCGGCCCAAGCCCGGCCGCCGGCTGTAGTGTGGGCCCCTCGTGCCGCCTCTTGACCTATCTCTTCCGCCTACTTAAAGCCTCCGTCGCGAAACCCCCAGTACCGAGAGCCACGATACGGAAAACCTTCCAGAGACGCCGCCGCCGCCAATCCCATCTTGGGGGATTCAGGAGATCGCCTCGGCACCCTGCCGGAGAGGGGATTCATCTCCCGGGACTCTACGCCGCCATGGTCGCCTCCGGAGTGATGTGTGAGTAGTCTACCCCTGGACTATGGGTCCATAGCGGTAGCTAGATGGTTGTCTTCTCCCCATTGTGCTTATTGTCGTCGTGAGAACATGATCAAGATCAATGATCATATATGTTGCGTTTGTTGGGATCCGATGAATAGAGAATACTTGTTATGTTGATTATCAAAGTTATGTCTATGTGTTGTTTATGATCTTGCATGCTCTCCGTTATTAGTAGATGCTCTGGCCAAGTTGATGCTAGTAACTCCAAGAGGGAGTATTTATGCTCGATAGTGGGTTCATGTCTCCGTGAATCTGGAGGAGTGACAAGAACCTCTAAGGTTATGGATGTGCTGTTGCCACTAGGGATAAAACATTGGTGCTATGTTTGAGGATGTAGTCACTTGATTACATTACGCGCAATACTTAATGCAATTGTCTGTTGTTAGCAACTTAATACTGGAGGGGGTTCGGATGATAACCTGAAGGTGGACTTTTTAGGCATAGATGCATGCTGGATAGCGGTCTATGTACTTTGTCGTAATGCCCAATTAAATCTCACTATACTCATCATAATATGTATGTGCATGGTCATGCCCTCTTTATTTGTCAATTGCCCAACTGTAATTTGTTCACCCAACATGTTGTTTATCTTATGGGAGAGACACCTCTAGTGAACTGTGGACCCCGGTCCAATTCTCTATACTGAAATACAATCTACTGCAATACTTGTTCTACTGTTTTCTGCAAACAATCATCTTCCACACAATACGGTTAATCCTTTGTTACAGCAAGCCGGTGAGATTGACAACCTCACTGTTTCGTTGGGGCAAAGTACTTTGGTTGTGTTGTGCAGGTTCCACGTGGCGGGAATCTCTGTTGTTGCGCCGCACTACATCCCGCCGCCATCAACCTTCAACGTGCTTCTTGACTCCTCTGGTTCGATTAAACCTTGGTTTCTTGCTTCTTGCCGCTGCGCATCACACCTTCCTCTTGGGGTTCCCAACGGACGTGTCAACCACACGCATCAAGCAAATTTCTGGCGCCGTTGCCGGGGACGTGAAGGAACAAGATTTCTAACTCCCACGTCAACTACACGCCAGCAAAAAATTTCTGGCGCCGTTGCCGGGGAGATCAAGACACGCTGCGCAGGAGTCTCCACTTCCCAATCTCTTTACTTTGTTTTTGTCTTGCTTAGTTTTATTTACTACTTTGTTTGCTACACTAAATCAAAATACAAAAAAATTAGTTGCTAGTTTTACTTTATTTGCTATCTTGTTTGCTATATCAAAAACACAAAAAAATTAGTTACTTGCATTTACTTTACTTATTTCATCATGTTTCCTCCTAAGTTTGTTCTTAAAGATGTACCGGTAGGCCGAGGGTCTATCCTTGGGAAAGATAATATAGAAGATTTTTTCACTCATATTAGTACGGCTGAAGATTTTGAAGATAGACACTTGGTAGAACTTGCTCCTACTTATGAAATTGCTGTTGCTTCTTTAGTACACGCGTTAGAAGCTAGATTTGTTAATCTTAATCCTGTGATTCAACATATGTTTCTTACACTCAGTGATATGGAAGAAGGAGAAAAGAAAGATTTTGTATTAGAAACCCTTCTTAAAGAATTTGGGGGAATAGCGAGAGAAGCTAGAAAAGTCTTCACTAAATATAATATGCTAGGCTCTTATACCAACTTTGCCAGTACCCTTGAGAAGATGGAAAAGGATAGACAAAAGTACACTAATGAAGTTAATTATGAGGGGGATATTAAAACATCAATACCTTGCAAGCTCTTGGGAATGTGTGAGGCACTAGAAAAGAATTTTGATTGGATTGTTCCTGAAGATTTGTTTGATGAGAGTAGCAAGCCCAAGACTAATGAAAAGGGAGCCTCTGAAACTCACATAGAAAAGATAAAATGCATAGTTGAGAAAACTCCACACCCCGCTGAAGATGCACCACCTCTTGATAATACTTGATACACACTTTCTGCGCCTAGCTGAAAGGCGTTAAAGAAAAGCGCTTATGGGAGACAACCCATGTTTTTACTACAGTATTTTTGTTTTATATTTGTGTCTTGGAAGTTGTTTACTACTGTAGCAACCTCTCCTTATCTTAGTTTAGTGTTTTATTGTGCCAAGTAAAGTCGTTGATAGAAAAGTTCATACTAGATTTGGATTACTGCGCAGAAACAGATTTCTTTGCTGTCACGAATCTGGGCTGTTTTCTCTGTAGGTAACTCAGAAAATTATGCCAATTTACGTGAGTGATCCTCAGATATGTACGCAACTTTCATTCAATTTGAGCATTTTCATTTGAGAAAGTCTGGTGCCTCGATAAAATTCGTCAATACGAACTGTTCTGTTTTGACAGATTCTGCCTTTTATTTCGCATTGCCTCTTTTGCTATGTTGGATGAATTTCTTTGATCCATTAATGTCCAGTAGCTTTATGCAATGTCCAGAAGTGTTAAGAATGATTGTGTCACCTCTGAACATGTATATTTTGATTGTGCACTAACCCTCTAATGAGTTGTTCTAAGTTTGGTGTGGAGGAAGTTTTCAAGGATCAAGAGAGGAGTATGATGCAACATGATCAAGGAGAGTGAAAGCTCTAAGCTTGGGGATGCCCCGGTGGTTCACCCCTGCATATTCTAAGAAGACTCAAGCGTCTAAGCTTGGGGATGCCCAAGGCATCCCCTTCTTCATCGACAATATTATCAGGTTCCTCCCTGAAACTATATTTTTATTCCATCACATCTTATGTGCTTTGCTTGGAGCGTCGGTTTGTTTTTGTTTTTTTGTTTTGTTTGAATAAAATGGATCCTAGCATTCACTTTGTGGGAGAGAGACACGCTCCGCTGTAGCATATGGACAAGTATGTCCTTAGTTTCTACTCATAGTATTCATGGCGAAGTTTCTTCTTCGTTAAATTGTTATATGGTTGGAATTGGAAAATGATACATGTAGTAATTGCTATAATGTCTTGGATAATGTGATACTTGGCAATTGTTGTGCTCATGTTTAAGCTCTTGCATCATATACTTTGCACCCATTAATGAAGAAATACATAGAGCATGCTAAAATATTGTTTTGCATATTTGGTCTCTCTAAGGTCTAGATAATTTCTAGTATTGAGTTTGAACAACAAGGAAGACGGTGTAGATTCTTATAATGTTTATAATATGTCTTTTATGTGAGTTTTGCTGCACCGGTTCATCCTTGTGTTTGTTTCAAATAACCTTGCTAGCCTAAACCTTGTATCGAGAGGATTACTTCTCATGCATCCAAAATCCTTGAGCCAACCACTATGCCATTTGTGTCCACCATACCTGCCTACTACATGGTATTTCTCCGCCATTCGAAAGTAAATTGCTTGAGTGCTACCTTTAAAATTCCATCATTCACCTTTGCAATATATAGCTCATGGGACAAATAGCTTAAAAACTATTGTGGTATTGAATATGTACTTATGCACTTTATCTCTTATTAAGTTGCTTGTTGTGCGATAACCATGTTTCTGGGGACGCCATCAACTATTCTTTGTTGAATATCATGTGAGTTGCTATGCATGTTCGTCTTGTCTGAAGTAAGGGAGATCTACCACCTTATGGTTAAGCATGCATATTGTTAGAGAAGAACATTGGGCCGCTAACTAAAGCCATAATCCATGGTGGAAGTTTCAGTTTTGGACATATATCCTCAATCTCATATGAGAATAATAATTGTTGCCACATGCTTATGCATAAAAGAGGAGTCCATTATCTGTTGTCTATGTTGTCCCGGTATGGATGTCTAAGTTGAGAATAATCAATAGCGAGAAATCCAATGCGAGCTTTCTCCTTAGACCTTTGTACAGGCGGCATAGAGGTACCCCTTTGTGACACTTGGTTAAAACATGTGCATTGCGATGATCCGGTAGTCCAAGCTAATTAGGACAAGGTGCGGGCACTATTAGTATACTATGCATGAGGCTTGCAACTTGTAAGATATAATTTACATGATACATATGCTTTATTACTACCGTTGACAAAATTGTTTCATGTTTTCAAAATAAAAGCTCTAGCACAAATATAGCAATCGATGCTTTTCCTCTATGGGACCATTCTTTTACTTTCATTGTTGAGTCAGTTCACCTATTTCTCTCCACCTCAAGAAGCAAACACTTGTGTGAACTGTGCATTGATTCCTACATACTTGCATATTGCACTTATTATATTACTCTATGTTGACAATATCCATGAGATATACATGTTACAAGTTGAAAGCAACCGCTGAAACTTAATCTTCCTTTGTGTTGCTTCAATGCTTTTACTTTGAATTATTGCTTTATGAGTTAACTCTTATGCAAGACTTATTGATGCTTGTCTTGAAGTACTATTCATGAAAAGTCTTTGCTATATGATTCACTTGTTTACTCATGTCATATACATTGTTTTGATCGCTGCATTCACTACATATGCTTTACAAATAGTATGATCAAGGTTATGATGGCATGTCACTCCAGAAATTATCTTTGTTATCGTTTTACCTGCTCGGGACGAGCAGAACTAAGCTGGGGATGCTGATACGTCTCCGACGTATCGATAATTTCTTGTGTTCCATGCCACATTATTGCTGATATCTACATGTTTTATGCACACTTTATGTCATATTCGTGCATTTTTGGAACTAACCTATTAACAAGATGCCGAAGTGCCAGTTCTTGTTTTCTGCTGTTTTTGGTTTCAGAAATCCTAGTAACGAAATATTCTCGGAATTGGACGAAATCAACGCCCGGGGTCCTATTTTGCCACGAAGCTTCCGGAAGACCGAAGAGGAGACGAAGTGGGGCACGAGGTGGCCAAACTACAGGCGGCGCGGCCCAAGCCACTGGCCGCGCACGTAGTTTGGGCCCCTCGTGCCGCATCTTGACCTATCTCTTCCGCCTACTTAAAGCCTCCGTCGCGAAACCCCCGTCTGCAGAGCCACGATGCGGAAAACCTTCCGGAGGCCGCCGCCGCCAATCCCATCTCGGGGGATTCAGGAGATCGCCTCCGGCACCCTGCCGGAGAGGGGATTCATCTCCCGGAGGACTCTCGCGCCATGGTCGCCTCCGGAGTGATGTGTGAGTAGTCTACCCCTGGACTATGGGTCCATAGCAGTAGCTAGATGGTTGTCTTCTCCCCATTGTGCTTAATTGTCGGGTCTTGTGAGCTGCCTAACATGATCAAGATCATCTATCTGTAATTCTATATGTTGCATTTGTTGGGATCCGATGAATAGAGAATACTTGTTATGTTGATTATCAAAGTTATGTCTATGTGTTGTTTATGATCTTGCATGCTCTCCGTTATTAGTAGATGCTCTGGCCAAGTTGATGCTAGTAACTCCAAGAGGGAGTATTTATGCTCGATAGTGGGTTCATGTCTCCGTGAATCTGGAGGAGTGACAAGAACCTCTAAGGTTATGGATGTGTTGCCACTAGGGATAAAACATTGGTGCTATGTTTGAGGATGTAGTCACTGATTACATTACGCGCAATACTTAATGCAATTGTCTGTTGTTAGCAACTTAATACTGGAGGGGTTCGGATGATAACCTGAAGGTGGACTTTTTAGGCATAGATGCATGCTGGATAGCGGTCTATGTACTTTGTCGTAATGCCCAATTAAATCTCACTATACTCATCATAATATGTATGTGCATGGTCATGCCCTCTTTATTTGTCAATTGCCCAACTGTAATTTGTTCACCCAACATGCTGTTTATCTTATGGGAGAGACACCTCTAGTGAACTGTGGACCCCGGTCCAATTCTCTATACGGAAATACAATCTACTGCAATACTGTTCTACTGTTTTCTGCAAACAATCATCTTCCACACAATACGGTTAATCCTTTGTTACAGCAAGCCGGTGAGATTGACAACCTCACTTTTTCGTTGGGGCAAAGTACTTTGGTGTGTTGTGCGGGTTCCACGTTGGCGGAATCTGCGGTGTTGCGCCGCACTACATCCCGCCGCCATCAACCTTCAACGTGCTTCTTGACTCCTACTGGTTCGATTAAACCTTGGTTTCTTACTGAGGGAAACTTGCCGCTGTGCGCATCACACCTTCCTCTTGGGGTTCCCAACGGACGTGTCAACCACGGGGGCATCCCCAAGATTAGACGCTTGAGCCTTCTTGAAATATGCAGGGATGAACCACGGGGGCATCCCCAAGCTTAGACTTTTCACTCTTCTTGATCATATATCATCCTCCTCTCTTGACCCTTGAAAACTTCCTTCACATCAAACTTCTCATAAACTTCATTAGAGGGGTTAGTACTCAAAAAACATTAATCCACTTTGGTCCTGTAGTGACACATTGCAAGAACTCAATAAAACATTAGCTACGGCTCTCCATGTCTAGAAATCCTTGCTTAAAGTCCACAAGAGACAATGCAAAAAACAGAGACAGAATCTATCAAAACAGAACAGCCAGTAAAGACGAATTTTTAAGAGGTACTTCGTTGCTCAAATCAGAAAACTCAAAACTAATGAAAGTTGCGTACATATCTGAGGAACACGCATGAAAATTTGCAGATTTTTTTGGGTTTTATACAGAGAGACCTACTCAAATTCGTGACAGATAGAAATCTGTTTCTGCGCAGAAATCCAAATCTAGCATCAACCTTCTATTAGAGACTTTACTTGGCACAACATTGCAATAAAATAAAGATAAGAAGAGGTTGCTACAGTAGTAACAACTTCCAAGATACAACAAAACAGTAGCAAAATAAAAACATGGGTTATCTCCCAAGAAGTGCTTTCTTTATAGCCATTAAGATGGGCACAGTAATTTTAATGATGCACTCGCAAGAAATAAGAGTTGAAGCAAAAGAGAGCATCAAAAGCAAATAAGAAACACATTTAAGTCTAACCCGCTTCCTATGCATAGGAATCTTGTACACAAATAAATTAATGAAGAACAAAGTGACAAGCATAGGAAGATAAAACACGAGTAACTTCAAATTTTTCAGCATGTAGAGAGGTGTTTTAGTACCATGAAAATTTATACAACCATATTTTCCTCTCTCATAATAATTTTCAGTATCTTCATGAATAAACTCAACAATATAACTATCACATACATCATGCTTTTCATGATTTTCAAACACATAATTTTTATCAAGCTCAAAAATAATGGGATCAAAACATTCAAACCCACTTTTATCAATAATATAACAAGATGATTGATCAATCTCAAAAGATATGGGGCTCCTAGATAAAGTCAAGACCTCTCCAATCCCATTTTCATTAGTAGTACAATTAATATTATCAAGTAACATAGGACCATCATCTAGAGCTTTATCATAAACATTTGCCAAGCAAAACTCTTTAGTACCATGCATTTCGACATCAGGCACAAACAAAGCATTATCATAAGATTTATCAAAATAGCATGGATTATCATAGATAACAGTAGCATAATTATTCTCACAAGTTTTACTCATAGGGAATATTTCAAGAGAATCCACAGGAACATAACATTCATCCTCCTTTGGTAAGCATGGAGGACAATCAAATAGTGTAAGAGATAAAGAGTTACTCTCATTAGAAGGTTGGCATGGGTAGCTAATCCGTTCTTCCTCCTTTTGTTCATCACTCTCCTCTTCTTTTTCATCCAATGAGCTTTCAGGTTCATCAATTTCTTCTTTCACAGGTTCCTGAAAATTGTGAGTTCATTCTTTTGCATTAATGAGTCTCTCTCTATAATCAATAATATAAGGATTATCACCGTAACTTTCTATGCAAAAATTAAGGATAGAAGAGACATAATCTTTAAGGTCCTTACAAGCAACACAAGTTTCGTAATTTTTAGACATGAAGGATTCTATCTCAGAGGTTCCCATAAATAAGACAAATTGTTCTACCTCTTCGAACCCAAAATGAATATAGTTATTCCAATTATAGTTCTTAATTAAAACTTCTTCACTAAAGCCACATTGGAATTTAAGATGTTTAGTATCCTGTTTAGAGCAACAGTTTATATCATGGCGTTTAAGCAAGATTTTAGCAATTGTATTCAATTTTTCTATCACAGCACTCATGACTTTACCCGTTCTTGATTCTCTATAATTATTATATAATTCTATAAGCTCCAAATAGGTTGTGGGTTCTCCCATAACAACAGTTTTTAATTTTTAGGTTTTTCAAATTTTTATGGATTTTTGGGTATATGAGAAAAGTAAAACAAGACAAAAACAAACTAGACAAAAGTAAACTAAGCAAAATAATACTAGACATAAATAAACTAAGCACAAATAAACTAGACAAAAGTAAACTAAGCAAAACAAAATAAAATAAAATAAAAAGAGAGAGGTAGAGTGTACTCCCCAGGTGAACTTATGAGTAGAGCTATGCCTCCCCGGCAACGGCGCCAGAAAATAGTCTTGATAACCCACAAGTATAGGGGATCGCAACAGTCTTCAAGGGAAGTAAAACCCAAATTTATTGATTCGACACAAGGGAGGTAAATAATACTTATAAGCCTTAACAATGAGTTGTCAATTCAGCTACACCTGGAAAAGCACTAGTAACGGGGGTGATGTGAAAGCAACGTAATATGAGAGCAATAGTAACGGTAACACATCATCAGTAACAGTAACACAGAGGCAATGGCACCAGAAAATAGTTGATACTACTTCCAATGTCATATAGGAACGAGTATATGATGATGAGAGATGGACCGGGGTTCCCAGCTATCTTCACTAGTGGTAACTCTCCAATTACAAGTGTTGGGTGAACAAATTACAGTTGGGCAATTGATAGGATTGAAATAGCATTAAGACAGAACATCAAGATTATTAATCATGTAGGCATGTTTTCCATATATAGTCATACGTGCTCGCAATGAGAAACTTGCATAACATCTTTTGTCCTACCAGCCGGTGGCAGCCGGGCCTCAAGGGAATCTGGCAATTAAGGTACTCCTTTTAATAGAGCATCGGAGCAAAGCATTAACACTTGGTGAAAACATGTGATCCTCATATCACAGCCTTCCCCTCCGGTTGTCCCAATTTCTCACTTTGGGGCCTCGGGTTCCGGACAGCAATATGTGCAAACAACTTGTAGATACAATCTAAGCAACAATTATAGAGCTTAAATCTAAGATCATGCCACTCGTGCACTAGTGACAAGCATTAAACACAACAAGATTGCAGCAACAATAACTTCACAAACTTTATAGATAGACTAATCATAATGTAACAATCCATCGGATCCCAACAAACACAACACCGATTACATCAGATGGATCTCAATCATGTAAGGCAGCTCATGAGATCATTGTATTGAAGTACATGGGAGAGAGAGTACCAACTAGCTACTGCTAGAACCCGTAGTCCATGGGGGAACTACTCACAGAGCATGATGGAGGCGGTGGCGTCGATGGAGATGGCTTCCGGGGGCACTTCCCCGTCCCGGCGGCGTGCCGGAACAGAGATTCTATCCCCCGAATTGGAGTTTCGCAATGGCGGCGGCGCCCCTGGAGTCTTTCTGGAGTTTCGTCAATTGGTATCGGGGTTTTAGGTCTCGAGGGATTTTATAGGCGAAGAGGCGGCGCAAGGGGGTGCCTAGGGGGCCCACCTAGGCCGCGCGCCCCCTTCGGCGCCGCTGTCGAGGTACTCCTCGGCAATGCCCTCCGATTGGGGCTTAGGGTTGATGGAATCTGTGGCTGACACGAGACATCGGTTCACAGACAAGCGGGGAGAGCGATTTACCCAGGTTCGTGGCCCTCGATGAGGTAAAACCCTTACGCCATGCCTGTCTGATCTTGATTATGAAGATATTGGGTTACAATGTGTGCCGAAGGGTTCGGCTGTGTTCTCATCGAGAGGCTAAGTGCTATGATGACCTAGCTCTAGACTTTTGGTGGCTAAGATTGCTAAGATTGATTGTATCCCTTGGCAGCCCCTCTCCTGGCCTTTATATAGGAGGCTAGGTCTCAAGAGGTCTAACCGAGTACGACTAGATTTACAGTAGTTCTAAATCTAAACTTTCCTTGTTCGGCTCCTTCCTTGTCTTG
The DNA here is from genome assembly GCA_030979885.1 of Lolium multiflorum. Taxonomy (NCBI): domain Eukaryota; kingdom Viridiplantae; phylum Streptophyta; class Magnoliopsida; order Poales; family Poaceae; genus Lolium; species Lolium multiflorum. Next base: position 43,433,036 of record CM061748.1, on the reverse strand, counting down.
CCCGCCAAGGAATCTTCTGGTGCGCCATCCAAGTGGCCCGCCTTGCCTTCAAGTGCCTTCATGGGCCTCCAACTAGATTATACAGGATAGGGCAATGTCGGTTACCCGAAGGGTAATGCCCATGTCAGTAGCCCCCGAGTGTCTAGCCGAAAATAGTTCGGGTAGAGACTGAAGCATGCCTCCTCTTAATGTTCTTCTCCTTGATTGTTCTTGTTCATCTTGAATCAGCATCATCTTCTTACGGGTGCGTGTCGGCCGTCGGGCCTAGAGTCTAGTACGGATGCTTGCAATGTGCGTAGACTCAAGTTGTCTACTCGAACGTTTTGCTCTGTAGAATTTTTAAGTCTTGATAGGTCATCCGATATATTTTCGCACGCAAGGGATAATGAGTAACGTGCCCAACTTTTGCTGGTTAGCTACCGATGGCAAAACAACGTTACCTGCAGAATCAAAGTCCCGGCATGATCATGGAGTGCAAAAAAGTTTTGTCGGGTGCGCGACCATCGCTCCGATGGGAGTAGCCGGGTAAGGCACGGGTGCTTGCAACCGGGTGCAGACTCGAGCTGAGCAATCATCTTTTTCTTCAGTCTTTTTCTTCGAGTCCTCATTCTGTCGGGTGCGCGTACAGCGCTCCCGATGGGAGTAGCCCCCGAGTCTAAGTGCGGATGCTCACAATCCGTGCATAGACTCAAGTTCACAATTCGATACCTTTTTTACTCCTTCGAATGCTTCGAGCATTCCTCACGACGTCATTGATGACGTTTACTACTTCTTGATTTTGACTGACAAGACGCGACCCGCTGGGCCCATTCTTTCTCTGCCTGGCCCTATTTTTAAGCAATATCCGCCCTTCTCGTACAGTTACCACGGCGCCTCCTCGATTCCCGCAATCATCAATGGAAAAAAAGGCCCCCTTAATGAACAGGCAGCAACGATGCGTGCCCACGCAATCCTCAAGTTCTCCCTTTCTTAAAACCTTCAGAGGACAAAATCTTTTTAGTTTCCTCCCATATTCACCATAGCATCTTCCTGTCCTTCTTCTTCCTCTCTCTTTCGCAACCGCTGCGCCGCCACCATCGCTTTTCAGATCTTCCCCAGATCTCGCAATGGTGAAGAAGAAGAACCTCGCTGCCGCTGCCAGTTCCACGAGCGGTGGCGCCGCCGCCAAAGCCTCCTCGAATCTTCTGAGGGAGCGCCCGATGCTCCTCCCCCAGCTCCGGCGCCGCTAGCGCCGCCAAGCTCGATAGCCGAACCTGGAGATTGTCTAGCGTCCTCCATCACGAAGCGTGATGAGAAGAGGGCCCGAAGCCTCGGGTTATTCTCCTCCGATGAGGGGAATGTGATTCTTCCAGGTGTGATTTCTCGGCCCAAATCCCCCTGCTGGTTTTACCGTGATGTTCCTATCGTTCTTGTATCGGGGTCTCTCGCTTCCTGCCCACGAATTCCTTCATCGTCTTCTGCGGACTTACGAAATCCAACTGTGGCAACTCACCCCTAACTCAATCCTTCACGTTGTTGTGTTCATCACCCTCTGCGAGGCGTTCTTGGGCATTGAGCCTCACTTTGGGTTGTGGAAAAAGATCTTCTTCGTAAAGAGATACAGCAGTAGTAATGGATCTTTTGTCATCGGAGGAGTGGGGTTTGTTGTCCGTTCAGAGGTTAACTATTTCAGTTTCCCAATGAGAGAATATGTGCAAGGATGGAGACTGAAATGGTTTTATGTCAAGGATTCCTCAACAATCGAGTCCTAGCTTCCTTGCTTTGCCGACGTCCTTGAAGCCAAGCCTAGGCATTCTTGGAAGAATATTCTTTCTCCCGACGAAAAGACAACAGCCGACGAATTATTTGCCAAATTTCTTCGGATCAAAGAAGCCGATGGCCAAACCATGATCGGCACAGAGGTGGCAGCGGTGTTCTTGAAACGTCGAGTCCAACCAGTCATGGCCAGAGTTCGTCCGATGTGGTTGTATTCGGGTCCAAAGGATGAAACCAGGATAAATATTGCTGAACTATCGGAAAAGGAGCTGCTTGATGAAGTTCGTCGCCTTACTCTCTTTAGTCAGGAAGACTCGATCCCATTGATATCTTCTTATTCTCCTCTTGATGCCGATCATCCACCGTCAGAGGTAATTTTCCTTCTCATACTCTTATTACTCTGTTCCACTTAGTCGACATGATTACTATTGTTCTTATTTCGTCTTTTCTTCGACGAGATCCCCATAGTTTCTGAAACACTTGCATGATTCACAAACGATACTTACGGGGAAGAGGCTCCTCGGTCCACAGTTGACTTTCATCTTGCCCGGTATACGAGGCCCCGAGGAAGAGAAGCCACCGATGATCCAGATAGATTCTGAAGCTGTCCACACCGATCTTCCTTCCTCGGCCAATGATGCTTGCAACACAGAGGGATCAGTGCGTGATGATGACGTTGATCGTGATGCCTTTCTTAATGCAGCTGTGGAGGAGACCAGAGCTTCTCCCGTGAAGAGATCAACCGGCGGGTTTGCCGATGAAGACGATCTCTTCGATATGTAAGCGCCTTCTTCCCTGAATTAATATTTTGTCTTTTATTACTCTTTTCTTTCATAATTATTGTCAGCCATTTCCTTTCGCAGTGACGAAGGTTTCATTGAACCTCCGTCTAAGAAAGCCAAATCTGGCGCTACTCCGCTGGACGTCGCGGCTTCCGAAGCTTCGGCTCCTAAGGCAGCCCCCGCGGCCCAGGTATCGACTGCTTCCTCCCTCTCTAGGGGGAAGATGTTCCTTCAACTGCTGCCGCCACGACCCCTCCCTCAGAAAAACCTGTAAGTCTTTTTCAATTACAACGCGAATTTCCAGGAGTGTGCCTTGTTTAATGATTCTTTGTCAAACATCTATTTTTCCTCTTTCCTTAAGGACCTGCGGGGTGTTATATCTTCTTTGGAGGCCTTCGCCTCCCAATTTACTTCCCTGGAGGCAGACAAGGTTCGGCTGCAGAAGGAAGTTAAATCTTCTTCCTCAAAGTTGGACGGTGTAGTCAAAATAGCCGCCGCAGCTCGCCAAGAGGTCGACTCCCTGAAGGAGGAACTGGGCAAGCTGAAGGAGAAGCTGAAAGAAGAGGAAGCGTCTAGGCATGCTGCCGAGGCTCGGGCAGCTGAAAAAGATGAACTCCTTCGCCAGTCTTCCTTGGTTTTGCTTGGTAATCTCTTTTATGCTTCTCTGTCGATTGTTGCACTTATGAATTCGATTCTTTGTCAGTAATTCTTTCTATTTCATTCTCTTGCATAGGCCACCGACATCCCCGCCAATGCTTTGGACAAGATTCCAAACAACTCTCCGGCAAACGGTGTGTCGGTGACTCTCGCCTCCCACCAGCTTACATGGGAGCTCCTTGAAAAGGGGAAAGGTGCCATGGCGCGGATGCACTCGATGATCTTTCCCAAGATCAGTCAAGACAAGACTCTGGGGCAGCTGATCGACGCCTTCGCAGTCGACACCAAGGAGGTTATCGAGGTATTCAAACGCACTTCGCGTACCTATGGTGCCCTCCTAGCCTTCCAACTTATGATGGGTCATGGCTTCAAGGCCGATATCGAAGAGATGTCTAAGGAGCTGCCGAAAGAGCAAGATGGGCGATTCATTGATTTAAGCATCTTCAAAACGTCAGCCTTAAGTGTGCACGCCAGCTCCTTGAGCTGGTTTCATCAAGGAAGACATCGGCTGGCCCCAGTTTATCGACTCAGACCCAAGCCCTTTGATTTTTGTAACAAAATTCTCTTTAAGCTGATGTGAAACAATGTTCTGTCGCAAAACTTATGTTTGTAATAAACTCTGTGCTAGCAATGTTGCTAGTACACCCTTGTTATGATATTTTCACTTGCACTTCTCCCGATGGGAGTACCTTCTGATGCTGATGCGAAGCGATCCGTCATGCTTTTGACGCTTTTCCTTGCAGGTGTTCCCAGTGCCTGCATTTGTTGATGATTCTTCGGGTGCTCTTTCTGAAGATGATCGAATCCAACGTATGAAGGATCGGACCGCGCAGTTGGAAAAGGATATGCGCAGCACCTATGCCTTGGCTACTATTATCAAGAAGAAGGGAGAGATTGCAGCCGACGTAGAGCGCTATGCTCTTCTTGAGCGCATAAGGCCCTGAAAGTTTAAGCTGTAAGTTCCCTGGTCCTTTGCTCATTACTCTTTGTCAAAAACTTATTGCACGATCTTCCATTGATTCCTTTGCTAGTCATAGCTACGACCGTGCTGAAGAGAACAAGCGGATTCACGAGCGTGTGAACGCATTGACCCAGCTGTCATCAGCTGAAGAGATTTTCTGGAGGGAACACTCGAAGGCTTCGGCTGTCGCACAATTTCAAGATCGGGTCCAGCAGGTCCACCATTTCTTTGTCAAGTGCTACAAAGCTCTGAGGGTAATTTGGAGGACGATGTTACCCTTAAACGCGGTCCCTCCTACGCTGTTGACTCTGATGTCTGAATTTGGGAATACCAAGAAGATTCGAGACCTGGTGCGAGCTCAGGTTTTTGCAGGGGCTAGATTTACACTTGCCCTCGTCCTTGCACGTTATGCTTAAGCAAATCTGCTGACTATTGCCAATGCGGTTGGTGATTTGGAGACGCTGTACCCGAAGGTATTGTTGCCCGCCAATATAATTGTCGACAAGCTTGAAAAGGATTCAAAGGTACCTGAAGAAAGAGAGACTCCACAAGGGTAATTCAGGGTTAAGTTTGTTTTGTAAATAGGTATTTTGGCTACTTCATCCAAGTGTTTGGATTGCGTAGTCGAGACCTTTTGTTCGGTAGATACATGTATATGTACTTTTACCGTGTCAATGCCGTTGGCAAATTTTGAAGGAGCAAATCTTAATTGCCCATTTAGACGTATGTGTATTCGTTGGTCAGCAAATTATTTGAGTGATCAGCTCGTGTTGCAGGTCTTGCTAAACCCATTGTATGTGCAACTTTGCTTTCAACCGATGTGTGTTTTGACAGCAGCTCCCGAATATATCGGGTGCAATAACTTCTGCCAATGAGCCCGTTGTTCTTTGATATTTCCATAAGTAAAATATCGAACGTGGGTTGTGTTTATATGTATTTCCGAACTCTTGCTATTTACGGCGCTCGTAGAGGCGTCTATAGCAGAGGGAAGGGTTAGTGTCCTTGTTTATTTTGCATCCTGTAGCACTACTGTTGTACCATCGTTCGCCACGGGGCGTGGGCAAGGTTTACAATGATGCGGTTTAGGTGCTCCGGTCAACTGCAATGCTTTTCAAGGAATCAAAACTTAAGTTCTCATTAATAATAGAAACACGGTACTAAAGGGCGAAAAAGGGAGAGCCTGCTTGAAAAGAAAGGGAAAACTAAACACTAGTAAATTGCTTAAGCAAGGAAGGGGTTCTTCTCATCTTCTGGCTTGTTCACCATGTTAGTGGTTACCGAAGCGTCGTTGATTTCACCAGGGGTCTGGACAGTGGTTGTCAGTGTCTTGCTATCTCCTATGTCTTTTGTGCCATCAGCTGCCGAAGCTTTTGCTGCCGAAGCTTCTGCTGCAGAAGTTTGTGCTGCCGAAGCTTCTAGAGCAAGGTCGGCTGGCTTCTTCTTCGCTCCTCTGACGCGTTCTTCTTCCTTATTATCGCGTGATACGTCTCCAACGTATCTATAATTTCTGATGTTCCATGCTTGTTTTATGACAATACCTACATGTTTTGCTCACACTTTATAATGTTTTTATGCGTTTTCCGGAACTAACCTATTAACAAGATGCCGAGTGCCGATTCTGTTTGCTTGTTTTTGGTTCGAGAAAGGCTGTTCGGGCAATATTCTCGGAATTCGATGAAACAAAGACCCGTATCTTATTTTCCGGAAGATTCCAGAACACGGAGGAGAGTCGGAGGCAGGCAGCGGGGGCCCACCGCAAGGTGGCGCGGGTGGCCCCTGGCGCGCCGGCCTATGGTGAGGGCCCAGAGCGCCTCCTTGCGCCGCCTCTTCGCCTATATAAGCCCTTTCGACCTAAAAACGCGAGACGGATTGACGAAACTCGAGAAAAGACTCCGGGCGCCGCCACGCGAAACTCAATTAGGGGAGCAGAATCTCTGGTCGGCACCTGCCGGGATGGGGAAGTGCCCGGAAGCCATCTCCATCGGCGCCACCGCCTCCATCATGCTCCGTGAGTAGTTCCCCATGGACTACGGGTTCTAGCTATAGCTAGTTGGTACTCTCTCTCCCATGTACTTCAATACAATGATCTCATGAGCTGCCTTACATGATTGAGATCCATCTGATGTAATCGGTGTTGTGTTTGTTGGGATCCGATGGATGATACATTATGATTAGTCTATCTATAAAGTTTGTGAAGTTATTGTTGCTGCACTAATTATTGCCCGAGTGGCATGATCTTAGATTTCAGCTCTATAATTATTGCTTAGATTGTATCTACAAGTTGTTTGCATATGTCGTATAAAACAGGGCCCCAAAGTGACGAAATTGGGACAACGGAGGGAAGGATGTGATATGAGGATCACATGTTTTCACCAAGTGTTAATGCTTTGCTCGGTGCTCTATTAAAAGGAGTACCTTAATAGCCAGTAGATTCCCTTGAGGCCCGGCTCCGGCTGGTAGGACAAAATATGTTATGCAAGTTTCTCATTGCGAGCACGTATGACTATATATGAAAAACATGCCTACATGATTAATAATCTTGATGTTATGTCTTAATGCTTTCAATCCTATCAATTGCCAAGCTGTAATTTGTTCACCCAACACTTGTCACTTGTTATTGGAGAGTTACCACTAGTGTAGATCGCTGGAACCCCGGTCCATCTTTCATCATCGTATACTCGTTCTATATGTCATTGGAAGTAGTATCAACTATTTTCTGGTGCCATCGCCTACGTGTTTATTACTACTATTTCTTAGTATTCATTACTATTGCTCTCATATTCTTGTTGCTTTCACATCACCCTGTTCTAGTGCTTTTCAGGTGGTGAATTGACAACTCGATTGTTAAGGCTTATAAGTATTCTTTACCTCCTTGTGTCGAATCAATAAATTTGGGTTTTACTTCCCGAAAACTGTTGCGATCCCCTATACTTGTGGGTCATCAAGACTATTTTCTGGCGCCGTTGCCGGGGAGCCATAGCTATACTCATAATTTCACCTGGGTAGTACACTCTACCTCTCTCTCTCTCTCTGTTTTTATTTTATTTTATTTTGTTGTGCTTAGTTTATTTCTGTCTAGTATTATTTTGCTTAGTTTACTTTTGCTTAGTTTCTTTTTGTTTTGTTTTATTTTTCTCATATACCCAAAATCCATAAAAATTTGAAAAACCGAAAAATTAAAAACTGTTGTTATGGGAGAACCCACAACCTATTTGGATCTTATTGAAATATATAATAATTATAGAAAATCAAGAGCGGGTGAAGTCATGAGTGCTGTGATAGAAAAATTGAATACAATTGCTAAAATCTTGCTTAAACGCCATGATATAAACTGTTGCTCTCAACAGGATACTAAACATCTGAAATTCCAATGTGGCTTTAGTAAAGAAGTTTTAATTAAGAACTATAATTGGAATAACTATATTCATCTTGGGTTCGAAGAGGTAGAACAATTTGTTTTATTTATGGGAGCCTCTAAGATAGAATCCTTCATGGCTAAAAATTATGAAACTTGTGTTGTTTGTAAGGACCTTAAAGATTATGTCTCTTCTATCCTTAATTTTTGCATAGAAAGTTACAGTGATAATCTTTATATCATTGATTATAAAGAGATACTCATTAATGCACAAGAATGCACTCACAATTTGCTGGAACCTGTGGAAGAAGAAATTGATGAACCTGAAAGCTCATTGGATGAAAAAGAGGAGGGAATTGATGAACCTGAAAGCTCATTGGATGAAAAAGAAGAGGAGAGTGATGAACAAAAGGAGGAAGAATGGATTAGCTACCCATGCCAACCTTCTAATGAGAGTAACTCTTTATCTCTTACACTATTTGATTGTCCTCCATGCTTACCAAAGGAGGTTGAATGTTATGTTCCTGTGGATTCTCTTGAAATAATACCTATGAGTAAAACTTGTGAGAATAATTATGCTACTGTTATTTATGATAATCCATGCTATTTTGATAAATCTTATGATAATACTTTGTTTGTGCCTGATGTCGAAATGCATGGTACTAAAGAATTTTGCGTTGCAAATGTTTATGATAAAGCTCTAGATGATGGTTCTATGTTACTTGATAATATTAATTGTACTATTAATGAAAATGGGATTGGAGAGTTCTTGACTTTATCTATGAGTCCCATATCTCTTGAGATTGATCAATCACCTTGTTATATTATTGATAAAAGTGGGTTTGAAAGTTTTGACCCCACTATTTTTGAGATTGATAAAAATTATGTGTTTATGGATCATGAAAAACATGCTTTATGTGATAGTTATATTGTTGAGTTTGTTCATGAAGCTACTGAAAATTATTATGAGAGAGGAAAATATGGTTGTAGAAATTTGCATGGTACTAAAACACCTCTCTATACGCTGAAAATTTTGAGGTTACTCTTGTTTTATCTTCCTATTCTTGCCACTTTGTTCTTCATGAATTTATTTGTGTACAAGATTCCTATGCATAGGAAGTGGGTTAGACTTAAATGTGTTTTGAATTTGCTTTTTGATGCTCTCTTTTGCTTCAACTCTTATTTCTTGCGAGTGCATCATTAAAATTCCTGAGCCCATCTTAATATAAAGAAAGCACTTCTTGGGAGATAACCCATGTTTTATTTTGCTACTATTTTGTTGTGTCTTGGAAGTTGTTACTACTGTAGCAACCTCTCCTTATCTTTATTTTATTGCAATGTTGTGCCAAGTGAAGTCTCTAATAGAAGGTTCATACTAGATTTGGATTTCTGCTTAGAAACAGATTTCTATCTGTCACGAATTTGGGCAGGGCTCTGTAGGTAATTCAGACAAATCTACCAATTTACATGCTTGTTCCTCGGATATGTACGCAACTTTCATTAGTTTTGAGTTTTCTGATTTGAGCAACGGAAGTACCTCTTAAACCGTCTTTACTGGCACATTTGTTTGATTCTGTCTCTGTTTTTTGCATTGTCTCTTGTGGACTTTAAGCAAGGCTTTCTAGACGTGGAGAGCTGTAGCTAAAGTTTTATTGAGTTCTTGCAATGTGTCACTACAGGGATAAAGTGGATTAAAGTTTTGTTTGAGTACTAACCCCTCTAATGAAGTTTATGAGAAGTTTGGTGTGAAGGAAGTTTTCAAGGGTCAAGAGAGGAGGATGATATATGATCAAGAAGAGTGAAAATTCTAAGCTTGGGGATGCCCCCGTGGTTCATCCCTGCATATTTCAAGAAGACTCAAGCGTCTAAGCTTGGGAATGCCCAAGGCATCCCCTTCTTCATCAACAATTTATCAGGTTTCTTCTATTGAAACTATATTTTTATTCGGTCACATCTTATGTGCTTTACTTGGAGCGTTTGTGTGTCTTTATTTTTGTTTTTGTTTGAATAAGATCGGATCTTAGCAATCCTTGTGTGGGAGAGAGACACGCTCCGCTTTTTCATATGAACACTTGTGTTCTTCGCTTTTGGTTTTAATGTTCAATGACAAAAGTTGGAAGCTGTTGCATTTATTGCTATTTGGTTGGAAAGAGAAAATGCCTCATATTGTCTTGAATAATTTGACACTTGGCAATTGTTTTGAGCTTTCAAGTAGATCATGATTAAGCTCTTGCACCATGTAGTTTAAACCTATTAGTGGAGAACTACCATAGAGCTTTTTGAAATTGGTTTGCATGATTGGTCTCTCTAAGGTCTAGATATTTTATGGTAAAAGTGTTTGAGCAACAAGGAAGACAGTGTAGAGTATTATAATGCTTGCAATATGTTCTTATGTGAGTTTTGCTGTACCGGTTCATACTTGTGTTTGCTTCACATAACCTTGCTAGCCAAAGAATTGTACTGAGAGGGAAAGCTTCTCGTGCATCCAAAACCTTGAGCCAAAACCTATGCCATGTGTGTCCACCATACCTACCTACTATGTGGTATTTCCTGCCATTCCAAGTAAATACTTCATGTGCTACCTTTAAACAATTCAAAATTTATCATCTCTTATTTGTGTCAATGTTTTATAGCTCATGAGGAAGTATGTGGTGTTTCATCTTTCAATCTTGTTGGGCAGCTTTCACCAATGGACTAGTGGCTTCATCCGCTTATCCAATAATTTTTGCAGAAAGAGCTGGCAGCGGGGTTCCCAGCCCCAATTAATTAACTTTCATTAATAATTCTCTTCACATGTTTTGCTCTGATTCATCAGTAAGCAACTTAATTTTGCAAATAGACACACCTCCATGGTATGTGAAATGTTGGATGGCACCCGAGGATTCGGTTAGCCATGGCTTGAGAAAGCAAAGGTTGGGAGGAGTGTCATCTCTAAATAAAACTAAAATAAATAGACACTCCTTCATGGTATGTGAATGATTGGAAGGCACCCGAGGATTCGGTTAGCCATGGCTTGTGAAAGCAAAAGGTTGGAAGGAGTGTCACCCAAAAATAAAAATAAACTAAACTAAAGTACATGTGTAAACAAAAGAGAAGATGGATGATCTACCTTGCTGGTAGAGATAACGTCCTTCATGGGAGCCGCTCTTTGAAAGTTGTTTGACAAGGGGTTAGAGTGCCCACTACCATTCGTTGACAACAACAAACACCTCTAAAAACTTTACTTTTATGCTCTCTATGTGATTTCAAAACTTAAAAGCTCTAGCACATGATTTAATGCTTCCCTCTGTGAAGGGCCTTTCTTTTACTTTATGTTGAGTCGGTTTACCTACTTCCTTCCATCTTAGAAGCAAGCACTTGTGTCAACTGTGCATTGATTCTTACATACTTGCTTATTTGCATTCATCATACTTTGTGTTGACAATTATCTATGAGATATGCATGTTGAAAGTTAAAAGCAACTGCTGAAACTTATATCTTCCTTTGTGTTGCTTTGATGCCTTTACTTTGAATTTATTGCTTTATGAGTTAACTCTTATGCAAGACTTTTGATGCTTGTCTTGAAAGTACTATTCATGAAAAGTTTTGCTATATGTTATCTATTTGTTAGCAACTATAGATCATTGCCTTGAGTCACTGCATTCATCTCATATGCTTTACAATAGTATGATCAAGATTATGTAAGTAGCATGTCACTACGAAATTATTCTTTTATCGATTTACCTACTCGAGGCGAGTAGGAACTAAGCTGGGATGCTAATACGTCTCCAACGTATCTATAATTTCTGATGTTCCATGCTTGTTTTATGACAATACCTACATGTTTTACTCACACTTTATAATGTTTTTATGCGTTTTAGGAACTAACCTATTAACAAGATGCCACGTGCCAGTTCTGTTCTGTTGTTTTTGGTTCCGGAAAGGCTGTTCGGCGATATTCTCGGAATTCGACGAAACAAAGACCCGGTATCTTATTTTCCGGAAGATTCCGAACAGGAAGGAGAGTCGGACGGGTATGGGGGCCCACACCATGGCGGCGCGGGTGGCCTTGGCCCGCGCCGACCTATGGTGAGGGGAGGCACCCCCTTGCGCCACCTCTTCGCCTATATAAGCCCTTTCGACCTAAAAACGAGACGGATGTGAAACTCCGGAAAGACTCCGGGGGCGCCGCCATCAGAAACTCCAATTCGAGGGGACGGAATCTCACATTCGGCACCTGTAGGAGACGGGAAGTGCCCCGGAGAGCCATCTCCATCAACGACACCGCCTCCATCATGCTCCGTGAGTAGTTCCCCATGGACTACGGGTTCTAGCAGTAGCTAGTTGGTACTCTATCTCCCATGTACTTCAATACAATAATCTCATGAGCTGCCTTACATGATTGAGATCCATCGGATGTACATATTGTGTTTGTTGGGATCCGATGGATGATACATTATGATTAGTCTATCTATAAAGTTTGTGAAGTTATTGTTGCTGCAATCTTGTTATGCTTAATGCTTGTCACTAGGGCCCGAGTGGCATGATCTTAGATTTAAGCTCTATAATTATTGCTTAGATTGTATCTACAAGTTGTTTGCACATATTGCTATCCGGAACCCGAGGCCCCAAAGTGATAGAAATTGGGACAACTGGAGGGGAAGGCTATGATATGAGGATCACATGTTTTCACCAAGTGTTAATGCTTTGCTCCGGTGCTCTATTAAAAGGAGTACCTTATTGCCATAGATTCCTTGAGGCCCGGCTGCCACGGGCTGGGACAAAGATGTTATGCAAGTTTCTCATTGCGAGCATGTATGACTATATATGGAAAACATGCCTACATGATTAATAATCTTGATGTTATGTCTGTCTTAATGCTTTCAATCCTATCAATTGCCCAACTGTAATTTGTTCACCCAACACTTGTCACTTGTTATTGGAGAGTTACCACTAGTGTAGATCGCTTGGAACCCCGGTCCATCTTTCATCATCATATACTCGTTCTATATGTCATTGGAAGTAGTATCAACTATTTTCTGGTGCCATCGCCTCTGTGTTATTGCTACTGCTGCTGTGTTACTGTTACTATTGCTCTCATATTACTGAATTGCTTTCATCACCCCTGTTACTAGTGCTTTTCAGGTGCAGCTGAATTGACAACTCAGTTGTTTAGGCTTATAAGTATTCTTTACCTCCCCTTGTGTCGAATCAATAAATTTGGGTTTTACTTCACGCGAAGACTATTGCGATCCCCTATACTTGTGGGTCATCATCGCGTGACGATGACTTGGAAGGAAGGTCAGTAATTTCCTGCTTCAGCCCAAACTTTGCAGCAATCCTCTGAAAGTCGCGATCACAATTGTCCGAGCGTGAGATACTTCCATAGACTGTGATGTTTGTCCCGTTGCTCCCATGCATTTTCAGCTTGAGGTATGCGTAGTGCGGTACAACCATGAACTTGGCATAAGCTGGCCTTCCGAGTATAGCGTGATACTGCGATTCCCAGTTCACGACTTCAAACTCAATCTTTTCCTTCCTGAAGTTGTCGGGTTTGCCAAAGACAGCGTTCAGGTAAACTTTGCCAAGAGAGTACGCCGGTGAAGTGGGGAGAATCCCATGAAAACAGGTGTCCGTTTCTTCTAGCATTCTCATGGTGATCCCCATACTCTTGATTGTGTCGACGAATATCAGGTTTAGTCCACTTCCACCATCCATGAAGACTTTGCTCATCTTGAACCCCCCGATTTGTGCCTCGACTACTAAGGCAGCGTGTCCTGGTTTTGGTATGGTCATCGGGTGATCTGCTCGGCTGAACGTAATGTTCTGAGATGACCACTCGACATATTCAGGGATGTTCGCCATGATACTTTCTGCCAGATTGATTTCTCGGGTGAGCTTCTTCATTTCTCTTCTTGAAACACCTGTCCTGTGGATCATGCTCATCTGCCCACGTGGTGGTGGAAATGCCTCGTTGGGTTGGTGAGGTTGAGCCTGCTGGACCTGATGCTGCGGTGGAGGTGGTGGTGGTGGTGGTTGCTGCTGCTGGATGAGTTTCTGCATGTCAATGAACTGCCTACAGTCTTTGAGCAAGTGGTTTGACTTCGTTTTGTTGTCCTTAGAATCAACGTACGAGTGCAAGTAACAGGGAGCGTTGATCTGCTCAGCGTAGGGTAGTTCGGGAGTCCTCTGTGGTCGTGGTTTGTAATTGCCACGGTTTCCAGAGTTGTTCCGATTCCTGCCGATCGTCTCGTCTGTCGTCATATCGATCGTCCTGCCGATCAGAGTACCCTGCGGCTACCATGTTACTGTCGTCATAGCTGCGGTTCTTCCTCTTCTTGTGGCGATCCCTTCGTCCACCCGAGTCGTGCTTCGGCTGGTCGTCGTCTTCGTCGTCACTGCGCTGTCGCGGCTTTCGTACGTTGTCCTTGCCATCAGCCCAGCTGTTGGCGATTTCCATTAACTTGGTTATGGTTTTTGGCTTTTTGCGTCCGAGTTCCTCTATGTAGCTTTCACGTCGGATGCCATCGCTGAAGGCGTCGATTGCTCTGTCGACAGATACATCTTCGGCAGCATTTAGGAGCTTGGTGAATCTCCCGATGTATGCGCGCATCGATTCCTTCTGCTGGCAATGCGTAACTCCTCAATCCCGACGGGCCTTTTGTATGTTGCTTGGAAATTGGCACCCTTCGGCAGACCTCTTAACCAGACTCGCGCTGAATCCTTTAGGTAAAGCTGCAAGCATTGCATTGCTGCTATCCGATTCCCTTGTGCAGAATCACAGTGCGCAATATCGTCTATCCAGGACCTTGGCTCCTGCTGCCCATCGTATTTGGCAGCGTCGGTAGGGGTGGTTTGAACTTTCTGGGTGGCATCGCCTCACGGATTTTGTAGCTTAAACAATCGGCTCCCCTTAGCTCGCCGTCGTTCTCCTGACTCTCATCCGAAGAATCACTGTCATATTCCTCCCTAGCGGCGCGTCGTCACCTTGCTTTGTCGATTCTGCTCTGGGTGATTTCATCTCGAGCGTCTCTCGCATGATGCTTTGAGCCACTAGCCTGCAACGTGGTCTTTTCCTTCCGCGGGACCAGATTGTCTCCCAATATTGCGAGACTTTCTAGGGCACCTCGGTGGGCTTGAGCCATGGAACCTTCAGGGCGCTGATTGATGAGGTATGCAGCGAGGTTGGCGGTCGCTCCCGCGACGGTTTTTGGCCATGGCATGTGACATGGGCATACCCTTCGGGTACCCATTATTACTATACCTGGCTCGGCCCAATATGGAGAAGACCCAATATGGAGAAGGCCCAACAAGGCAACCCGAAGAAGTAGTCGACTAGGACTCTTGTAAAACCCTAGGCTGGTTGCATATATAAAGCTAGCCAGGGCACCCGAAATAAGGAGGCCAACAGATAGATAGAATATAGACAACATAGCTCCGCCTACGGAGGCACCCTGTAAACACATCTATGATCATATACTGGATTGCTAGCAGCACGTAGGGATCCTCCACCAGGAGGACCCGAAGCTGGGTCGTCGTGCATCTCTCGTCCCCGGAATCTCCATCGTCGCTCTCCCGAAACCCTAGTCTACAATACGTAGGCATTACCGAGGTGACCCCTCGTCAATTGGCGCCGTCTGTGGGAATCGCGACGACTGGATTTTGTCATCCGGGCGGGATCTATCTACATCGCCATCAAAGCTCGTTTACATCAGCAACCAGATTGCGTCTAGTCCGCGCAATTCGAAGCGCTCAAATACATCGTCATCAGCAAGCAGCAACTTCGTCGTCATCTGGAATAAGAAATCTACGATACATCACGCCTACTCGTCTTCTTCAAAGCAATCAGAATCATTATTACCAGCGGCCGTCTTTGTTGCGACAGTGGGTTAATCAAGATCTGCGTCCGTCAGTCAAGTCGAGTGCGGGCTGAAAAAAGAATCTACATCGTGGCTGACTTCGATATGGCTCTCGGCGAGCAAGTCTAGAGGCTTCATTGTCTTGAGCTGCAGCCACGTATCTTTGAGCCATACACAGAAGAAAAGGAAAGAAACGTTCTGGGCAAACACAAGTGCTGGCAACGCCCATGCAACATGTTCTCTCTACACGGCATCCAAAAAGAAAAGGAAAGTATCTATCTAAGGAAACTACTACCGTGCGTACAAGGAAAGGAGTAAAAAAAAAAGGGAGAAGAATCGGCCAGCTCCTTGCGACTTGCGAGGCTCACAAAAAGGAAAAAATGAAAAAGATGTGTCGGATGACTCAGAAAAAGATGTGTCGGAGGAGCTCGTTCGCGTTTTTTGGGTGACTCAGAGGCGCTGATTCCCGAGAAATCGGCCATGGCCACATTCACGATCCGCATGTCAACATTCAAGCAAAAGATCAGGGCCAACATCTCAGCTACAGCACATCCATCTCATCAACTACTACTCTACATTGATCAAGCCATCGAGGTCATTAGCGATGAACATCCAATACAAAAATATCAGCTAGGCGCCGCGTGGCTACATCAACTATTTTGACCGCGCCCGCTGCATGGACTATCTTTGGACGTGCAACTTCATCGACCGCGTCCGCCACACGGCCTGCTTTCACGTTGACTCCACCGCTCCCGATAATAAAGCTAAGTGTTCCTCTTTCAAAAGTTAACTATTATTTACTTTCACCATACCCGAATACTGGGGGCTGTGTCAATACAATACTACAGCAAATACACCCGACATTAGGGGCTGCGTCATTACTCCGTTACCACAAATATATTCGGTTACTTGGTGAATTTCTTTTCTTCGGCTCTGGATATATCTTCTCCGACTCAGTGGAATTATTTTCTCCGGCTTAGTAAAATTATTCGGCTTAGTGGATTTCTTTGGCTCGGTGGATTTATTTTCTTCGATTCTTGGATTTATTTCTTGGGTCAGTGAATATATTCGGATTCATCTATATGGATATTACTGGTTTACTCCTATACAAATTACCGATGTGTTTCCGGGTCAATGATTCATCTTCTACGGTATTACTGGATTTATTTTCTTCGGGTCAATGGATTCATCCTCTATAATATCAAGGGACTCATCTTCTATGGTTATTACTGGATTCTTCGGATCAATGGATTCATCCTCTATGATATCAATGGATTTATCTTCTATGATTATTACTGGATTCTTCGGGCCAATGGATTCATCCTCTATGATATCGACGGATTTATCTTCAATATATGCTCTATATTTAATGGCGTAATCTCCAATATGGATTCATCTCAAATACCTCATCTTGGCTTCATCTTCATGGATTTATATTATGTTACTGTCAATGGCTTCATCCTAAATGGCTTCAACTTATATGACGTCGCGACTCCGTTAACTTCTTTCGACATCATGGCTAAATACTCGGGGGCTTGACAATGACTTTTCCCTGGGTTATAATTGCGGTACCGTGTCTAAGCAACAATCATGACATCATCCTGGTTTCTACTTTGGCTAGATTTCTTATCTACACTCGAAGACTTCATCATGCATCGACTTCGTCGTGTCCAAAAAGCTAAGTGTTCTTTTATTTTGTACAAAATTGATTATCGTTTACTTTCGTCGTACCCGACACTCGGGGGCTGCGCGGCATATATTCACTTTACATATCATCGAATCTGAGCATCTGACACCACATGCGAAAAAGAGTCAAGGAAAAGATAGAAAAGTTTGTTTATTTGTGCAGGAGAAAGCAAAATTCAAAGTATATAAGAGAGAACCCAATGAAATTGTCTTCAAAAGAGAACTCGACAAAATCTTCTTCAAGGAGAACCCGACGAAAATGTCTTCAAGAGAGGACAGGACCCGACAAAATTTCCTGAAGGAGGAACCCGAAAAATTGTCCTCAAGGAGGGCCCGAAAAAATATTTTCCTGAAGGAGGAACTCGACGAAATTATCATCAAGGAGGAACCAAAAAAAGGGGGAAAGAAAAAAGAAGAGGATAGACAAATCTTCGGGTCCATTGACTCGTCATTTGTTCTGAGCAAGAGCATTGGCGATGTGCCTGACAACAATATAGAAGAACCCAATATATTCGGCTGTCTCATCACGCCCGAGAAAAATATAGAAGAACCCGTAAAATGGGTCATTGCATCAGCCGAACAAGGCACTCGACAATATATTCTCAGAAGCAAAGTTGCGAACAATTTCTGAATGCCACAAAACTTTGCGAAGGTAAGACCCCAGGATCCGTTACGTGTGGCGTAGCGCCGTCTCTGCGTCGGTTTGCTACTTTCTCCGTATCAACAGATATGAAGAAAAATCTAACGGACGCATTAGGTACCCGATAAAATATGACTGGGACTCGACAGAATGGTAAGACCTTAAGCGGCACCTGTCGAGTTTACACCGGTATCCCGAGATCATGTCCGGGGACGTGATCTTGAAGTAGGTTTTGCGGATTGCCACTAGAGCAGTTAACTAGTACCTGATCCGTCAGATGAACTAGCCCCAATTACCATTATCCCAGTACAATATAGATATGGATGTCAAAAAAAAATAGCAACGGCCTGGAGTCGACAAAAAGAGGGGCTGCGCCAAGTTGTTTATCGAGTAGTACAACTTGAGCCTATGCCTAGGTGCAAGCACCTGCTCAGGCTCGGGGCTACTCTTATCGAGAGTATTGTTCACCCTCCCAATAAGAAAGAGAAAAATTTTGGAGTCAATTACAAGCAAGTTGAGCCTACACCCAAGTGCAAACACTTGGGCTGTAGCCTCGGGCTACTCCCATCGGGAGCGCTGGTCGCGCACCCGATAGAAAAATAACTTCGACAACATCTATGACAATCAAGGTTTGTAGACTCAACTCGATTCTACGACTCGAGTGGAGCCTACTCCCATCGGGAGCACATGGATTTCATCAAATCCTCCAGAAATATAGTTAAATTCTTTATCGAGTAGTACAACTTGAGTCTATGCCCAAGTGCAAGCACTTGCCCATAGACTCGGGGGCTATCCCATCGGGGCGCTGCCGCGCACCCGATAATTTCAAAAATCGTCGACATCATCTACGCTACACATGATCTACGACATGGACCTCGCCTTGTATTTTCTTCGACTCCGGAGATGGTTATGCTTGGAGTTTCTACGCAAGTCTTCGACTTCCCTATAAACTCGGGGACTTGACATGGGCATACCCTTTGGGTACCCATTATTAGTATGCCTGGCTCGGCCCAATATGGAGAAGACCCAATATGGAGAAGGCCCAACAAGGCAACCCGAAGAAGTAGTCGACTAGGACTCTTGTAAAACCCTAGGCTGGTTGCATATATAAAGCTAGCAGGGCACCCGAAATAAGGAGGCCAACAGATAGACATAATATAGACAACATAGCTCCGCCTCGGCGGCACACATAAACACATCTATGATCATATCGGATTGCTAGCAGCACGTAGGGATCCTCCAGAAGGACCCGATACGTCGTGTGCCTAATCTCATCCCCGGAATCTCCATCGTCGCTCTCCCGAAACCCTAGTCTACAATACGTAGGCATTACCGAGGTGATCCCTCGTCAGCATGCTCGCGGTGTCCATGGTCATAAAGGACTTGGTCAGATTCGATGTTATTTCTCTGGCGTCGTCTTCCGAGAGCCTGGATAATCTTGATCGGTGCTTGCCTGCCCCTTGAGTGCTTCGAGAGGCGCTTCCTTGCGAGCCTCTCCGTCGTTCACTGGATCGATCTGCCGCGGATAAGCGTCTCTCGAGGGTGGCTTGCTCTTTGGATAGTCGCTCCCGGTTTTTCTCCAATATGGAGCGGTAAGCGTTGAGGGTTCCAACTGTGGTTCCTGCAGGGAGCGGCGTGTTGTTAAGCACGGCTGCCCTGGCTGCTGCCCACTCCTCCTCTGCGATGGTGTAATAGCTGTTGTTGTTACTGGCACTGTTCTCAAAACTTGCTCGTCTGCTGGAGCGGGGGGTGTGATCTCCGTCCCCCCTGTTCCTCGTGTTGTTGGCAACATAAACCTGGTGGTGCGCTGTTCCTCGGGTGACACTTCGGACGATGCTGTCGACACTGTCCTCTCCCGATGAGGGCATTGCAGATGAACGGTGTGTCGCTTGATCCTAGCCCGTGCCTGGTGTCACAGTTCAAGCAGTAGTACGAAGTCATCTCCGAAGATGTGGGATTGTTGGATCCAACCGACATGGAAGACGTCGAACGAGGAGTCGATGGCGCAGGCGAGCTCGTTGAGCCTGTCAGACCAGCTGAAGGTCGACTGATGACGACGTGCTTGGACCTATCGATCTGGAGGTGAGTGGTTCCAGCAGCCGAAGGACTCCTTCCGAGTTGACATTGTAGTGGACGGTGCCGAAGGTCATCTCCATGTTTCCTTGTAGATCGGAAAAGGTCGAGCGAGACGAGTCGCTGTGCGGGGTGAATTCGTAGGAGCCGAAGCGAATCGGGCTTCCCAGACTTGGTGATGACGGTGTCGATGAAGCTGCTGATGACATGACTGGTTCTGCCGATGACCGATCTTGTGCCGATAGGCTTCCCATAGACGGCGCGAATTGTCGAGGGTACTCCTCGGCAATGCCCTCAGATTGGGGCTTAGGGTTGATGGAATCTTGTAGTGACACGAGACATCGGTTCACGGACAAGCGGGGAGAGTGATTTACCCAGGTTCGGGGACCTCGATGAGGTAAAAACCTACGTCCTGCTGTCAGTCTTGATTATGAAGATATTGGGTTACAATGGGGTGCCGAAGGGTTCGGCTGTGTTCTCGTCGAGAGGCTAAGTGCTATGATGACCTAGCTCTAGACTTTTGGTGGCTAAGATTGCTAAGATTGATTGTATCCCTCGGCAGCCCCTCTCCTGGCCTTTATATAGGAGGCCAGGTCTCAAGAGGTCTAACCGAGTACGACTAGATTTACAGTAGTTCTAAATCTAAACTTTCCTTGTTCGGCTCCTTCCTTGTCTTGCCCGCCAAGGAATCTTCTGGTGCGCCATCCAAGTGGCCCGCCTTGCCTTCAAGTGCCTTCATGGGCCTCCAGCTAGATTATACAGGATAGGAAAATGCCGGTTACCCGAAGGGTAATGCCCACGTCACCTGTGGTCTGGGAGCCCTGGGCCTCCCCTCTGACTCTCCTTCGGTGTTCTGGTCCGTCTCGGTGAAATATGATGTTTGGCCTTTGTTTCGTGAATTCCAGAATACCCGAACAGCCTTTGGAACCAAAAACGGCGACGAGAGCGGCGCCGGCATCTTGTTAATAGGTTAGTTCCGGAAAATGCATGAAATCATTATATAGTGTGAGCAAAACATGTAGGTATTGTAATAAAACAAGCATGGAACATCAGAAATTATAGATACGTTGGAGACGTATCAGACCTCGAGATCCGAACAAGTCTTCCTCTGAGTGACCGCTACAGGGGCGTATAACCTGAGAGTTTCCAGCAGAAACATGTTGACGAGCTTGAGTTTGTTGAACATGTCGCCGGGGGAACCTCGTTGCCGCACTCCCTCAGCACCTCCTCCCTGAGCTTCTCCTGCCACTCCGGGTGCGTGCTCAAAAGGAACATGGTCCAGGTGAGCAGGTGCGAGATGGTGTCGTGCCCGGCGAAGAAGAAGGTCTCCAAAAAAGGAGTACATTCATCCACTTCTACATTAATAGGTATCAACTCTCTCTTATGATAATTAATTCTCATACCAGAAATTTGTTCAAAGCAAGTTAACACCCACTTCATATCAGTTGCAATCCTATTATTCTTCTCCAGGAAGAGTAAAGTGTCATCAGCATACTGAAGGCACACCACTCCTCCAGGGATAAAATCAGGACAAAGACCTCTAATCAGACCCTCATTGCCACCTTTGAGAAGCATTTTAGAGAAAACATCAACTACAAAATTAAACAGATCAGGGGATAGAGGATCCCCCTATCTTAAACCCTTGCCAGTAAGGAAGAAATCACTCTCTACGTCATTAATATTTACACCAACCGAGCCACCTGTAGTTAGTTGTTTAATAAGCCTAATCCAAAAAGGACTGAAACCCCTAAGTTGCAGGACCTCATACAGAAAATCTAAATTCACCCTATCATATACCTTTTCATAGTCAATCTTAAGAACAAACCCTTCCATTTTCCTCCTATGTACCTCATGTACAATTTCATGTGCAGTAACCACACTCTCTAGAATATACCTACCCTTAATAAAGGCAGATTGATATTGAGAAATCAATCTCCCTATAATTTTGGCAAATCTATTTGTCAAAACCTTACAAAAAATCTTGAAGCTACAATTCAAAAGGCTTATAGGCCTGAACTTCTTCATAGTCCTAGCATCATTTTCTTTTGGAATTAAAGAAATCATAGCAAAATTCAACCTAAAAATATCTAGCTTGTCATCAAACCAAGCATCAAACAAGTTAATAAATCTTGGGCAATAATGTCCCAATATTTCTGATAGAAGAAAAAAGACAAACCATTTTGCCCAGGTGCTCCATCAGCATAGGAACCAAAAACAACCTCTTTTATTTCTTCTAAAGTAAATCTACTACCCAGCATATCATTTTCTTCAAAAGTCAACTTTTCTTCGGGAAGAAAAAAATTATCTAGCAGCCTAATATCAGGTCTCTCTTCAGCTCCAAACAAATCTTTATAATATGCTTTAGCTATTTCTAACATATCTTTAGTGTCAATTATAGGGCCCTCAGCTCCATCTAACACAGGAATCATTTTCTTCATCCTTCTTTGATTGGCTAGAGCATGAAAATATGCAGTATTCCTGTCTCCCACAAATATCTCTATCTCTAGAACGTTGTTTAGCCTTAATTTTCTCAATGAGCCAAAAGGAGCTTAGTTCATCAAGGATTTGCTTAAATCTATCAGCCTCATCCACTAAGAGTTCCTGGCTTTCTGCTTTAATGTTTAAAATATCATACTCTTCCATAAGGGACTTTTTCTTTTTCCCAATTGCAGCATCTATGTTTGCACTCCACCCTTTGGCAGAGTTTCTAAAACATCTTACTTTAGCTTTCCAAATTCTAGCTTACTAGTATGTCCACCATTTCTCAAATTTAAAACTACTCTTACTCCACCACTTTTCAAATTTCACCAGAATCCCAAACTATGGGAGTATGATCACTTCCTAGCCTGGGAAAAGCTCTTGCATTCCCTAGAGAGAATAGAGCTACAAAATTAGTGTAAAAAATCCTATCAATTCTACTCATAATCCTATTACTCTGATTATTACTCCAGGTAAAAGACCTACCTGCTAAATGATACGTCTCAAACGTATCTATAATTTCTTATGTTCCATGCTACTTTTATGATGATACTCACATGTTTTATACACACTTTATGTCATTATTATGCATTTTCCGGCACAAACCTATTGACGAGATGCCGAAGAGCCAGTTTGTTGTTTTCTGCTGTTTTTGGTTTGAGAAATCCTACAAAGGAAATATTCTCAGAATTGGACGAAATCAATGCCCCCGGGTCTTATTTTTCCACGAAGCTTCGGAGGCGAAGGGGATACGAAGTGGGGCCACGAGGGCCCGTACCCATAGGGCGGCGCGGCCAGCATGGGGCCCGCCCCGGCCTATGGTGTGCGGGCCTGATGGCGTGTAACTCACACGTTCGTTGGGAACCCCAAGAGGAAGGTATGATGCGCACAGCAGCAAGTTTTCCCTCAGAAAGAAACCAAGGTTTATCGAACCGGGAGGAGCCAAGAAGCACGTTGAAGGTTGATGGCGGCGGGATGTAGTGCGGCGCAACACCGGGGATTCCGGCGCCAACGTGACCAAAGTACTTTGCCCCAACGAAACAGTGAGGTTGTCAATCTCACCGGCTTGTAACAAAGGATTAACCGTATTGTGTGGAAGATGATTGTTTGCGAAAACGGTAGAACGATTGCAGTAGATTGTATTTCGATGTAGAAATTGGACCGGGGTCCACGGTTCACTAGAGGTGTCTCTCCCATAAGATAAACGCATGTTGGGTGAACAAATTACAGTTGGGCAATTGACAAATAAAGAGGGCATGACCATGCACATACATATTATGATGAGTATAGTGAGATTTAATTGGGCATTACGACAAAGTACATAGACCGCCATCCAGCATGCATCTATGCCTAAAAAGTCCACCTTCGGGTTATCATCCGAACCCCCTCCAGTATAAAGTTGCTAACAACAGACAATTGCATTAAGTATTGTGCGTAATGTAACTAGTAACTACATCCTTGAACATAGCACTAATGTTTTATCCCTAGTGGCAACAGCACATCCACAACCTTAGAACTTTATGTCACTGTCCCAGATATCAATGGAGGCATGAACCCACTATCGAGCATAAATACTCCCTCTTGGAGTTACAAGCATCTATTTGGCCAGAGCATCTACTAGTAACAGAGAGCATGCAAGATCATATACAACACATAGACATAACTTTGATAATCAACATAATAAGTATTCTCTATTCATCGGATCCCAACAAACGCAACATATAGAATTACAGATAGATGATCTTGATCATGTTAGGCAGCTCACAAGATCCGACAATGAAGCACAATGGGGAGAAGACAACCATCTAGCTACTGCTATGGACCCATAGTCCAGGGGTAGACTACTCACTCATCACTCCGGAGGCGACCATGGCGGCGTAGAGTCCTCCGGGAGATGATTCCCCTCTCCGGCAGGTGCCGGAGGCGATCTCCTGGATCCCCGAGATGGGATCGGGCGGCGGCGTCTCTGAAGGTTTCGTATCTCGTGACTCTGCTTGGGGGTTTTGGAACGGAGGCTTTAAGTAGGCGGAAGGGCAGGTCGGAGGGCGGCACGAGGGCCCCACCACGGGGCCGCGCGGCCAGGGGGGCCGCGCCGCCCTAGGGTGTGGCCACCTCGTGGCCCCACTTCGTCTCCTCTTTGGTCTTCCGGAAGCTTCGTGGCAAAATAGGACCACTGGCGTTGATTTCGTCAATTAAAGAGAATATTTCGTTACTAGGATTTACTGAAACCAAAAACAGCACAAAACAATTCGGCATCTTGTTAATAGGTTAGTTCGAGAAAATGCACGAATATGACATAAAGTGTGCATAAAACATGTAGATAACATCAATAATGTGGCATGGAACATAAGAAATTATCGATACGTCGGAGACGTATCAGCATCCCCAAGCTTAGTTCTGCTCGTCCCGAGCAGGTAAAACGATAACAAAGATAATTTCTGGAGTGACATGCCATCATAACCTTGATCATACTATTTGTAAAGCATATGTAGTGAATGCAGCGATCAAAACAATGTATATGACATGAGTAAACAAGTGAATCATAAAGCAAAGACTTTTCATGAATAGCACTTCAAGACAAGCATCAATAAGTCTTGCATAAGAGTTAACTCATAAAGCAATAATTCAAAGTAAAAGCATTGAAGCAACACAAAGGAAGATTAAGTTTCAGCGGTTGCTTTCAACTCATAACATGTATATCTCATGGATATTGTCAACATAGAGTAATATAATAAGTGCAATAAGCAAATATGTAGGAATCAATGCACAGTTCACACAAGTGTTTGCTTCTTGAGGTGGAGAGAAATAGGTGAACTGACTCAACATTGAAAGTAAAAGAATGGTCCTCCATAGAGGAAAAGCATCGATTGCTATATTTGTGCTAGAGCTTTGATTTTGAAAACATGAAACAATTTTGTCAACGGTAGTAATAAAGCATATGTATCATGTAAATTATATCTTACAAGTTGCAAGCCTCATGCATAGTGTACTAATAGTGCCCGCACCTTGTCCTAATTAGCTTGGACTACCGGATCATTGCAATGCACATGTTTTAACCAAGTGTCACAAAGGGGTACCTCTATGCCGCTGTACAAAGGTCTAAGGAGAAAGCTCGCATTGGATTTCTCGCTATTGATTATTCTCAACTTAGACATCCATACCGGGACAACATAGACAACAGATAATGGACTCCTCTTTTATGCATAAGCATGTAACAACAATTAATAATTTTCTCATATGAGATTGAGGATATATGTCCAAAACTGAAACTTCCACCATGGATCATGGCTTTAGTTAGCGGCCCAATGTTCTTCTCTAACAATATGCATGCTTAACCATAAGGTGGTAGATCTCTCTTACTTCAGACAAGACGAACATGCATAGCAACTCACATGAAATTCAACAAAGAGTAGTTGATGGCGTCCCCAGTAAACATGGTTATCGCACAACAAGCAACTTAATAAGAGATAAAGTGCATAATTACATATTCAATACCACAATAGTTTTTAAGCTATTTGTCCCATGAGCTATATATTGCAAAGGTGAATGATGGAATTTTAAAGGTAGCACTCAAGCAATTTACTTTGGAATGGCGGAAAATACCATGTAGTAGGTAGGTATGTGGACACAAATGGCATAGTGGTTGGCTCAAGTATTTTGGATGCATGAGAAGTATTCCCTCTCGATACAAGGTTTAGGCTAGCAAGGCTTATTTGAAACAAACACAAGGATGAACCGGTGCAGCAAAACTCACATAAAAGACATATTGTAAACATTATAAGACTCTACACCGTCTTCCTTGTTGTTCAAACTCAATACTAGAAATTATCTAGACCTTAGAGAAACCAAATATGCAAACCAAATTTTAGCATGCTCTATGTATTTCTTCATTAATGGGTGCAAAGCATATGATGCAAGAGCTTAAACATGAGCACAACAATTGCCAAGTATCACATTACCCAAGACATTAATAGCAATTACTACATGTATCATTTTCCAATTCCAACCATATAACAATTTAACGAAGGAGAAACTTCGCCATGAATACTATGAGTAGAAACTAAGGACATACTTGTCCATATGCTACAGCGGAGCGTGTCTCTCTCCCATAAAGTGAATGCTAGGATCCATTTTATTCAAACAAAACAAAAACAAAAACAAACCGACGCTCCAAGAAAAGCACATAAGATGTGATGGAATAAAAATATAGTTTCAGGGGAGGAACCTGATAATGTTGTCGATGAAGAAGGGGATGCCTTGGGCATCCCCAAGCTTAGAGCTTGAGTCTTCTTAGAATATGCAGGGGTGAACCACCGGGGCATCCCAAGCTTAGAGCTTTCACTCTCCTTGATCATGTTGCATCATACTCCTCTCTTGATCCTTGAAAACTTCCTCCACACCAAACTTAGAACAACTCATTAGAGGGTTAGCGACAATAAAAATTAACATGTTCAGAGGTGACACAATCATTCTTAACACTTCTGGACATTGCATAAAGCTACTGGACATTAATGGATCAAAGAAATTCATCCAACATAGCAAAAGAGGCAATGCGAAATAAAAGGCAGAATCTGTCAAAACAGAACAGTTCGTATTGACGAATTTTATCGAGGCACCAGACTTGCTCAAATGAAAATTCTCAAATTGAATGAAAGTTGCGTACATATCTGAGGATCACTCACGTAAATTGGCATAATTTTCTGAGTTACCTACAGGGAAAACAGCCCAGATTCGTGACAGCAAAGAAATCTGTTTCTGCGCAGTAATCCAAATCTAGTATGAACTTTTCTATCAACGACTTTACTTGGCACAATAAAACACTAAACTAAGATAAGGAGAGGTTGCTACAGTAGTAAACAATCTTCCAAGACTCAAAATAAAAACAAAGTACTGTAGGTAAAAACCATGGGTTGTCTCCCATAAGCGCTTTTCTTTAACGCCTTTCAGCTAGGCGCAGAAAGTGTGTATCAAGTATTATCGAAGGGTGGTGCATCGTTATCATGAGCTCCCCCATCCGTAGTGGTACTAAGGGCTTTGTCAATTTTAGGCCTATAATAATACTTCTTTGGTCTAGGCACTTTAGAGACATACATAAACTTTTGCTCCTTACCCACATAAGCTTTCTCCTTATATTTAAGAGAAGAAAATGTTGAACCCAAGGTTCCCATAGTTTTTTCAAGTCCGTCAATCCTATTGCTTTGATCGTCATGGACAACACTAGTTTCTAGGACACTAATTCTTTCATCAATTCCTCCTAAGGATTTATCAAGTTCATCAGTTTTATCAAGTAACATTTCCAATTTAGTTTCAATACTTGGAAAAATTTTCTCTATGGTTTCCAATTTTTTCATAACATCTTCAAGAGAGATTTCAGTTTTAACTTCATCAACAGGGGGTATTCCAAATAGACTCTCAATAATGCAACTAGCTTCTAGTGCAGGAGTACTTAGGAAGTTACCTTTCGTGAGACTATCAAGAACATACCTATTCCAGCTAGAGATACCAACATAAAAATTCCTGAGTAGGATAGTGGTGGAGTGTTTCTTAGTGCACCTATTATGGGCATCACTAATTCTATACCAAGCATCTCTTAAACATTCTCCCCCTCGTTGCTTAAACGTACGAACTTCAACTTCAGGATTACTCATTTTAGCAGTAGTAAATAAAGCAAACTAGATAAAGTAAATGCAAGTAACTAATTTTTTTGTGTTTTTGATATAGCAAACAAGATAGCAAATAAAGTAAAACTAGCAACTATTTTTTGTATTTTGATTTAGTGCAGCAAACAAAGTAGTAAATAAAACTAAGCAAGACAAAAACAAAGTAAAGAGATTGAGAAGTGGAGACTCCCCTTGCAGCGTGTCTTGATCTCCCCGGCAACGGCGCAGAAAAAGCTTGATGGCGTGTAACTCACACGTTCGTTGGGAACCCCAAGAGGAAGGTATGATGCGCACAGCAGCAAGTTTTCCCTCAGAAAGAAACCAAGGTTTATCGAACCAGGAGGAGCCAAGAAGCACGTTGAAGGTTGATGGCGGCGGGATGTAGTGCGGCGCAACACCAGGGATTCCGGCGCCAACGTGGAACCTGCACAACACAACCAAAGTACTTTGCCCCAACGAAGCAGTGAGGTTGTCAATCTCACCGGCTTGCTGTAACAAAGGATTAACCGTATTGTGTGGAAGATGATTGTTTGTAGAAACAGTAGAACGTGTTGCAGTAGATTGTATTTCGGTATAGAGAATTGGACCGGGTCCACAGTTCACTAGAGGTGTCTCTCCCATAAGATAAACAGCATGTTGGGTGAATAAATTACAGTTGGGCAATTGAAAAATAAAGAGGGCATGACCATGCACATACATATTATGATGAGTATAGTGAGATTTAATTGGGCATTATGACAAAGTACATAGACCGCCATCCAGCATGCATGCCTAAAAAGTCCACCTTCGGGTTATCATCCGAACCCCCTCCAGTATTAAGTTGCTAACAACAGACAATTGCATTAAGTATTGTGCGTAATGTAACTAGTAACTACATCCTTGAACATAGCACTAATGTTTTATCCCTAGTGGCAACAGCACATCCACAACCTTAGAACTTTCTGTCACTGTCCCAGATATCAATGGAGGCATGAACCCACTATCGAGCATAAATACTCCCTCTTGGAGTTACAAGCATCTACTTGGCCAGAGCATCTACTAGTAACGGAGAGCATGCAAGATCATAAACAACACATAGACATAACTTTGATAATCAACATAACAAGTATTCTCTATTCATCGGATCCCAACAAACGCAACATATAGAATTACAGATAGATGATCTTGATCATGTTAGGCAGCTCACAAGATCCAACAATGAACCCCAAGAGGAAGGTGTGATGCGTACAGCGGCAAGTTTCCCTCAGTATGAAACCAAGGTTATCGAACCAGTAGGAGCCAAGAAGCACGTTGAAGGTTGATGGCGGCGGGATGTAGTGCGGCGCAACACCGGGGATTCCGGCGCCAACGTGGAACCTGCACAACACAACCAAAGTACTTTGCCCCAACGAAACAGTGAGGTTGTCAATCTCACCGGCTTGCTGTAACAAAGGATTAACCGTATTGTGTGGAAGATGATTGTTTGCAGAAAATAGTAGAACAAGTATTGCAGTAGATTGTATTTGATAAAGAGAATTGGACCGGGGTCCACAGTTCACTAGAGGTGTCTCTCCCATAAGATAAACAACATGTTGGGTGAACAAATTACAGTTGGGCAATTGACAAATAAAGAGGGCATGACCATGCACATACATATCATGATGAATATAGTGAGATTTAATTGGGCATTACGACAAAGTACATAGACCGCCATCCATGCATCTATGCCTAAAGTCCACCTTCAGGTTATCATCCGAACCCCCTCCAGTATTAAGTTGTAAACAACGGACAATTGCATTAAGTATGGTGCGTAATGTAATCAACAACTACATCCTTAGACATAGCATCAATGTTTTATCCCTAGTGGCAACAGCACACACAACCTTAGAACTTTCTGTCACTGTCCCAGGTGTCAATGCAGGCATGAACCCACTATCGAGCATAAATACTCCCTCTTGGAGTTACAAGCATCTACTTGGCCAGAGCATCTACTAGTAACGGAGAGCATGCAAGATCATAAACAACACATAGATATAACTTTGATAATCAACATAACAAGTATTCTCTATTCATCGGATCCCAACAAACGCAACATATAGAATTACAGATAGATGATCTTGATCATGTTAGGCAGCTCACAAGATCCGACAATGATAGCACAATGGGGAGAAGACAACCATCTAGCTACTGCTATGGACCCATAGTCCGGGGTAGACTACTCACACATCACTCCGGAGGCGACCATGGCGGTGTAGAGTCCTCCGGGAGATGATTCCCCTCTCCGGCAGTGCGGGAGGCGATCTCTGGATCCCCCGAGATGGGATCGGCGGCGGCGGCGTCTCTGGAAGGTTTTCCGTATCGTGGCTCTCGGTGCTGGGGGTTTCGCGACGGAGGCTATTTGTAGGCGGAAGGGCAGGTCAAGAGGCGGCACGGGGGCCCCACACCACAGGGCCGCGCGGCCAAGGGGGGCCGCGCCGCCAGGTGTGGCCCCTCGTGGCCCCTCTTCGTCTCTTCTTTGGACTTGGAAGCTTCGTGGCAAAATAGGACCACGGGCATTGATTTCGTCAATTCGAGAATATTTTGTTACTAGGATTTCTGAAACCAAAAACAGCAGAAAACAACTGGCACTTCGGCATCTTGTTAATAGGTTAGTTTCGAAAATGCACGAATATGACATAAAGTGTGCATAAAACATGTAGATAACATCAATAATGTGGCATGGAACATAAGAAATTATCGATACGTGGAGACGTATCAGCATCCCCAAGCTTAGTTCTGCTCGTCCCGAGCAGGTAAAACGATAACACAGATAATTTCTGGAGTGACATGCCATCATAATCTTGATCATACTATTTGTAAAGCATATGTAGTGAATGCAGCGATCAAAACAATGTATATGACATGAGTAAACAAGTGAATCATAAAGCAAAGACTTTTCATGAATAGCACTTCAAGACAAGCATCAATAAGTCTTGCATAAGAGTTAACTCATAAAGCAATAATTCAAAGTAAAGGCATTGAAGCAACACAAAAGAAGATTAAGTTTCAGCGGTTGCTTTCAACTTTAACATGTATATCTCATGGATATTGTCAACATAGAGTAATATAATAAGTGCAATATGCAAATATGTAGGAATCAATGCACAGTTCACACAAGTGTTTGCTTCTTGAGGTGGAGAGAAATAGGTGAACTGACTCAACATTGAAAGTAAAAGAATGGTCCTCCATAGAGGAAAAGCATCGATTGCTATATTTGTGCTAGAGCTTTGATTTTGAAAACATGAAACAATTTTGTCAACGGTAGTAATAAAGCATATGTATCATGTAAATTATATCTTATAAGTTGCAAGCCTCATGCATAGTGTACTAATAGTGCCCGCACCTTGTCCTAATTAGCTTGGACTACCGGATCATCACAATGCACATGTTTTTACCAAGTGTCACAAAGGGGTACCTCTATGCCGCCTGTACAAAGGTCTAAGGAGAAAGCTCGCATTGGATTTCTCGCTATTGATTATTCTTCAACTTAGACATCCATACCGGGACAACATAGACAACAGATAATGGACTCCTCTTTTATGCATAAGCATGTAACAACAATTAATAATTTTCTCATTTGAGATTGAGGATATTTGTCCAAAACTGAAACTTCCACCATGGATCATGGCTTTAGTTAGCGGCCCAATGTTCTTCTCTAACAATATGCATGCTTAACCATAAGGTGGTAGATCTCTCTTACTTCAGACAAGACGAACATGCATAGCAACTCACATGAAATTCAACAAAGAGTAGTTGATGGCGTCCCCAGAAACATGGTTATCGCACAACAAGCAACTTAATAAGAGATAAAGTGCATAATTACATATTCAATACCACAATAGTTTTTAAGCTATTTGTCCCATGAGCTATATATTGCAAAGGTGAATGATGGAATTTTAAAGGTAGCACTCAAGCAATTTACTTTGGAATGGCGGAAAATACCATGTAGTAGGTAGGTATGGTGGACACAAATGGCATAGTGGTTGGCTCAAGTATTTTGGATGCATGAGAAGTAATCCCTCTCGATACAAGGTTTAGGCTAGCAAGGCTTATTTGAAACAAACACAAGGATGAACCGGTGCAGCAAAACTCACATAAAAGACATATTGAAAACATTATAAGACTCTACACCATCTTCCTTGTTGTTCAAACTCAATACTAGAAATTATCTAGACCTTAGAGAAACCAAATATGCAAACCAAATTTTAGCATGCTCTATGTATTTCTTCATTAATGGGTGCAAAGTATATGATGCAAGAGCTTAATCATGAACACAACAATTGCCAAGTATCACATTACCCAAGACATTTATAGCAATTACTACATGTATCATTTTCCAATTCCAACCATATAACAATTTAACGAAGGAGAAACTTCGCCATGAATACTATGAGTAGAAACCAAGGACATACTTGTCCATATGCTACAGCGGAGCGTGTCTCTCTCCCATAAAGTGAATGCTAGGATCCATTTTATTCAAACAAAACAAAAAACAAAAACAAACCGACGCTCCAAGCAAAGCACATAAGATGTGATGGAATAAAAATATAGTTTCAGGGGAGGAACCTGATAATGTTGTCGATGAAGAAGGGGATGCCTTGGGCATCCCCAAGCTTAGACGCTTGAGTCTTCTTAGAATATGCAGGGGTGAACCACCGGGGCATCCCCAAGCTTAGAGCTTTCACTCTCCTTGATCATGTTGCATCATACTCCTCTCTTGATCCTTGAAAACTTCCTCCACACCAAACTCGAAACAACTCATTAGAGGGTTAGTGCACAATAAAAATTAACATATTCAGAGGTGACACAATCATTCTTAACACTTCTGGACATTGCATAAAGCTACTGGACATTAATGGATCAAAGAAATTCATCCAACATAGCAAAAGAGGCAATGCGAAATAAAAGGCAGAATCTGTCAAAACAGAACAGTTCGTATTGACGAATTTTAAAATGGCACCAGACTTGCTCAAATGAAAATGCCCAAATTGAATGAAAGTTGCGTACATATCTGAGGATCATGCACGTAAATTGGCTTAATTTTCTGAGCTACCTACAGGAGGTGGACCCAGATTCGTGACAGCAAAGAAATCTGGAACTGCGCAGTAATCCAAATCTAGTACTTACTTTTCTATCAAAGACTTTACTTGGCACAACAAAACACTAAACTAAGATAAGTAGAGGTTGCTACAGTAGTAAACAACTTCCAAGACACAAAATAAAAACAAAGTACTGTAGGTAAAAACATGGGTTGTCTCCCATAAGCGCTTTTCTTTAACGCCTTTCAGCTAGGCGCAGAAAGTGTGTATCAAGTATTATCAAGAGACGAAGTGTCAACATCATAATTTGTTCTCATAATAGAATCAAAAGGTAACTTCATTCTCTTTCTAGGGAAGTGTTCCATACCTTTCTTGAGAGGAAATTGATATTTTATATTACCTTCCTTCATATCAATGATAGCACCAACAGTTCGAAGAAAAGGTCTTCCCAATATAATGGGACAAGATGCATTGCATTCAATATCCAAGACAACAAAATCAACGGGGACAAGGTTATTGTTAACGGTAATGCGAACATTATCAACTTTCCCCAAAGGTTTCTTTGTAGAATGATCAGCAAGATTAACATCCAAATAACAATTTTTCAATGGTGGCAAGTCAAGCATATTATAAATTTTCTTAGGCATAACAGAAATACTTGCACCAAGATCACATAAAGCATTACAATCAAAATCTTTAACCTTCATCTTAATGATGGGC
Organism: Lolium multiflorum; assembly: GCA_030979885.1. Taxonomy (NCBI): domain Eukaryota; kingdom Viridiplantae; phylum Streptophyta; class Magnoliopsida; order Poales; family Poaceae; genus Lolium; species Lolium multiflorum. The sequence continues at coordinate 43,399,374 of CM061748.1, read as the reverse complement.
TCCCAACCATCCTCTAGCTTTTTAGGAATAGAGGCTTCGCGCTCTAGTTTCTCTTCTCTAGCTTTTATGAGAGCATTTGTAATATGTTGCGTGAAAGCCAAATTTATAGCACTAGCATTAGGACTTTTAGCAAGTTTTTGCAAGAACTTTATAACTTCAGAGATGTGGCAATCATCAAAATTCAAACCATTATAATCTAAAGCAATGGGATCATCATCCCTAATGTTGGAAAAAATTTCAGCAGCTTTATCACGGCAGTTTCAGCAGTTTTAGCAGTTTCAGGCAGTTTCTCGCTTTGCATTAGAAGTGGAAACATTGCTAACACCAATTCTTTTATTATTAATAGTAGGAGGTGCAGCAACATGTGTAGCATTAGCATTACTAGTGGTGGTAATGGTCCAAACTTTAGCTACATTCTTCTCTTTAGCTAGTTTTTCATTTTCTTCTCTATCCCACCTAGCACGCAGTTCAGCCATTAATCTTATATTCTCATTAATTCTAACTTGGATGGCATTTGCTGTAGTAGTAATTTTATTATGATGATTTTCATTAGGCAAAACTTTCGATTTCAAAAGATCAACATCAGCAGCAAGACTATCAACTTTAGAAGCAAGTATATCAATTTTCCCAAGCTTTTCTTCAACAGATTTGTTAAAAGCAGTTTGTGTACTAATAAATTCTTTAAGCATAGCTTCAAGTCCAGGGGGTGAACTCCTATTATTGTTGTAAGAATTCCCATAAGAATTACCATAGCCGTTGCCATTATTATAAGGATATGGCCTATAGTTGTTACTAGAATTGTTCCGGTAAGCATTGTTGTTGAAATTATTATTTTTAATGAAGTTCACATCAACATGTTCTTCTTGTGCAACCAATGAAGCTAATGGAACATTATTAGGATCAATATTAGTCCTATCATTCACAAGCATAGACATAATAGCATCAATCTTATCACTCAAGGAAGAGGTTTCTTCGACAGAATTTACCTTCTTACCTTGTGGAGCTCTTTCCGTGTGCCATTCAGAGTAGTTGATCATCATATTATCAAGAAGCTTTGTTGCTTCACCAAGAGTGATGGACATAAAGGTACCTCCAGCAGCTGAATCCAATAAATTCCGTGAAGAAAAATTTAGTCCTGCATAGAAGGTTTGGATGATCATCCAAGTAGTCAGTCCATGGGTTGGGCAATTTTTAACCAAAGATTTCATTCTTTCCCAAGCTTGAGCAACATGTTCAGTATCTAATTGTTTAAAATTCATTATGCTACTCCTCAAAGATATAATTTTAGCAGGGGGATAATATCTACCAATAAAAGCATCCTTGCATTTAGTCCATGAATCAATACTATTCTTAGGCAGAGATAGCAACCAATCTTTAGCTCTTCCTCTTAATGAGAAAGGGAACAATTTTAATTTTATAATGTCACCATCTACATCCTTATACTTTTGCATTTCACATAATTCAACAAAATTATTGAGATGGGCAGCAGCATCATCAGAACTAACACCAGAAAATTGCTCTCGCATAACAAGATTCAGTAAAGCAGGTTTAATTTCAAAGAATTCTGCTGTAGTAGCAGGTGGAGCAATAGGTGTGCATAAGAAATCATTATTATTTGTGGTTGTGAAATCACACAACTTAGTATTTTCAGGGTTGGCCATTTTAGCAACAGTAAATAAAGCAAACTAGATAAAGTAAATGCAAGTAACTAATTTTTTTGTGTTTTTGATATAGCAAACAAGATAGCAAATAAAGTAAAACTAGCAACTATTTTTTTTGTATTTTGATTTAGTGCAGCAAACAAAGTAGTAAACTAAGCAAGACAAAAACAAAGTAAAGAGATTGAGAAGTGGAGACTCCCCTTGCAGCGTGTCTTGATCTCCCCGGCAACGGCGCCAGAAAAAGCTGCTTGATACGCGTTCAACACGCGTCCGTTGGGAACCCCAAGAGGAAGGTGTGATGCGTACAGCGGCAAGTTTCCCTCAGTATGAAACCAAGGTTATCGAACCAGTAGGAGCCAAGAAGCACGTTGAAGGTTGATGGCGGCGGGATGTAGTGCGGCGCAACACCAGGGATTCCGGCGCCAACGTGGAACCTGCACAACACAACCAAAGTACTTTGCCCCAACGAAACAGTGAGGTTGTCAATCTCACCGGCTTGCTGTAACAAAGGATTAACCATATTGTGTGGAAGATGATTGTTTGCAGAAAACAGTAAACAAGTATTGCAGTAGATTGTATTTCAGTAAAGAGAATTGGACCGGGGTCCATAGTTCACTAGAGGTGTCTCTCCCATAAGATAAACAGCATGTTGGGTGAACAAATTACAGTTGGGCAATTGACAAATAAAGAGGGCATGACCATGCACATACATATCATGATGAGTATAGTGAGATTTAATTGGGCATTACGACAAAGTACATAGACCGCCATCCAACTGCATCTATGCCTAAAAAGTCCACCTTCAGGTTATCATCCGAACCCCCTCCAGGTATTAAGTTGCAAAGCAACAGACAATTGCATTAAGTATGGTGCCTAATGTAATCAACAACTACATCCTTAGACATAGCATCAATGTTTTATCCCTAGTGGCAACAGCACAACACAACCTTAGAACTTTCTGTCACTGTCCCAGGTGTCAATGCAGGCATGAACCCACTATCGAGCATAAATACTCCCTCTTGGAGTTACAAGCATCTACTTGGCCAGAGCATCTACTAGTAACGGAGAGCATGCAAGATCATAAACAACACATAGATATAACTTTGATAATCAACATAACAAGTATTCTCTATTCATCGGATCCCAACAAACGCAACATATAGAATTACAGATAGATGATCTTGATCATGTTAGGCAGCTCACAAGATCCGACAATGATAGCACAATGGGAGAAGACAACCATCTAGCTACTGCTATGGACCCATAGTCCAGGGGTAGACTACTCACACATCACTCCGGAGGCGACCATGGCGGCGTAGAGTCCTCCGGGAGATGATTCCCCTCTCCGGCAGGGTGCCGGAGGCGATCTCCTGGATCCCCCGAGATGGGATCGGCGGCGGCGGTCTCTGGAAGGTTTTCCGTATCGTGGCTCTCGGTACTGGGGGTTTCGCGACGGAGGATATTTGTAGGCGGAAGGGCAGGTCAAGAGGCGGCACGGGGGCCCCACACCACAGGGCCGCGTGGCCAAGGGGGGGGCCGCCCTAGGGTGTGGCCCCTCGTGGCCCCTCTTCATCTCTTCTTCGGACTTCTGGAAGCTTCGTGGCAAAATAGGACCCTGGGCGTTGATTTCGTCCAATTCCGAGAATATTTCGTTACTAGGATTTCTGAAACCAAAAAGCAGGAACTGGCACTTCGGCATCTTGTTAATAGGTTAGTTTTAGAAAATGCACGAATATGACATAAAGTGTGCATAAAACATGTAGATAACATCAATAATGTGGCATGGAACATAAGAAATTATCGATACGTCAGAGACGTATCAGGCAGCTCACAAGATCCGACAATGAAGCACAATGGGGAGAAGACAACCATCTAGCTACTGCTATGGACCCATAGTCCAGGGGTGACTACTCACTCATCACTCGGAGGCGACCATGGCGGCGTAGAGTCCTCCGGGAGATGATTCCCCTCTCCGGCAGGGTGCCGGAGGCGATCTCCTGGATCCCCCGAGATGGGATCGGCGGCGGCGGCGTCTCTGGAAGGGTTTCCGTATCGTGGCTCTCGGTACTGGGGGTTTCGCAACGGAGGCTTTAAGTAGGCGGAAGGGCAGGTCAGGAGGCGGCACGAGGGCCCCACACCACAGGGCACGCGGCCAAGGGGCCGCGCCGCCTAGGGTGTGGCCACCTCGTGGCCCCACCGTCTCCTCTTCGGACTTGGAAGCTTCGTGGCAAAATAGGACCCTGGGCGTTGATTTCGTCCAAGAGAATATTTCGTTACTAGGATTTCTGAAACCAAAAACAGCAGAAAACAGCAATGGCACTTCGACATCTTGTTAATAGGTTAGTTCCAGAAAATGCACGAATATGACATAAAGTGTGCATAAAACATGTAGATAACATCAATAATGTGGCATGGAACATAAGAAATTATCGATACGTCGGAGACGTATCGACCCTGCGCTGCCTCCACCACCTGCCCTTCCGCGATAGCCTTCGTCGTGAAAACCCCATGCCGAGAGCCACGATACGGAAAACCTTCCAGAGACGCCGCCGCCGTCCCATCTCGGGGCATTCAGGAGATCGCCTCCGGCACCCTGCCGGAGAGGGGTCATCTCCCGGAGGACTCTTCATCGCCATGATCGCCTCCGGATTGATGTGTGAGTAGTTCCTCCCTGGACTATGGGTCCATAGCAGTAGCTAGATGGTTGTCTTCTCCTCATGTGCTATCATGTTTAGATCTTGTGAGCTGCCTATCATGATCAAGATCATCTATTTGTAATGCTACATGTTGTGTTTGTTGGGATCCGATGAATATGGAATACTATGTCAAGTTGATTATCAACCTATCATATATGTGTTGTTTATGTTCTTGCATGCTCTCCGTTGCTAGTAGAGGCTCTGGCAAAGTTGATACTTGTAACTCCAAGAGGGAGTATTTATGCTCGATAGTGGGTTCATGCCTCCATTAAATCTGGGACAGTGACAGAAAGTTCTAAGGTTGTGGATGTCTGTTGCCACTAGGGATAAAACATCAATACTTTGTCTAAGGATATTTGTGTTGATTACATTACGCACCATACTTAATGCAATTGTCTGTTGTGCAACTTAATACTGGAGGGGTGCGGATGCTAACCCGAAGGTGGAATTTTTAGGCATAGATGCATGCTGGATAGCGGTCTATGTACTTTGTCGTAATGCCCTGATTAAATCTCATAGTAGTCATCGTGATATGTATGTGCATTGTTATACCCTCTCTATTTGTCAATTGCGCAACTGTAATTTGTTCACCCAACAAGCTATTTCTTATTGGAGAGACACCACTAGTGAACTATGGACCCCGGTCCATTCTTTTACATCTGAATACAATCTACTGGAAACATTGTTCTTTACTGTTCTTCGCAAACAAACATCATTTTCCACACTATACAATTAATCCTTCGTTTACAGCAAGCCGGTGAGATTGACAACCTCATTGTTACGTTGGGGCAAAGTACTTTGATTGTGTTGTGCAGGTTCCACGTTGGCGCCGGAATCCCTGGTGTTGCGCCGCACTACACTCCGTCACCAACGACCTTCATGTGATCCTTGACTCTTACTGGTTCGATAACTTTGGTTTCTTACTGAGGGAAAACTTGTTGCTGTACGCATCACACCCTTCCTCTTGGGGTTCCCAACGGACGTGTGCTTCACGCGTATCACTAAACCAATCTCCACTAAAGCCCACATATCTATCCAAGCATTAAATTTGTCAGCCCATTTAAAATCTATAGCCACCATTACTTTTATCACTTTGAGACCTAAGCAAATTGAAATCACCACCAATCATGGCAGGTCCATCCCAACATAAAAATAGCTCATGCAATTCTGAAATAAAAGCATCTTTACCCTCCTCATAGGGGGAACCATAGACTGTAGTCAATCTAATATCTACACCAGAACTTCTAATCCTAGCAGTTGTGCTCACAGAGAAAGTTTTAATATCCCAAGAAAGAACTTCAAAAACATCACTATTTAGACCAACTAAAATACCACCAGCAGTGCCAACTGCAGGCATATAGTTCCACTCAAAATTCCTATTTCCTAAAATAGTTTTAAGGAAAGATATAGAGAAATTCTCCTTTTTTGTTTCGTGGAAACCTATGTAGTCAACTTTTAAGGGAATAACAGTATCCTCTAGACATTTCTTCCTACCAGGAGCAGTTATCCCTCTAATGTTAAAAAAGGAAACTAACATTACATTCTCTTCCTGGGGTGCTTGCCCCGAGACTTCCTAATAAATTCTATCCATTTCTCACATTCTTCCTCATAATTGTCAGCACACTCCCTATATCTATTCATAGGAGTAGTATCTACTACTCCATCACTAGGAAATAAAACTGTACTCTGGAAATTAGAAGGAGCTACCTCTCTAAGTTTCTCCACATCTACCAAACTACTCATAGGAGAAATCTCATTATCACTACAAGCCCTAGCTTGAGCAGCCAAATTTTCCTCTACTCTACCACTAGCACTAATAGCAGATATATCAATACCTACATTCCTAGATAAAGATTCAAGATAATCAACATCTAAGGACTGAAAAGCATTAGAGTGCATTATATATTTCATCTTTTTGTTAGGTTCTTCCAGGTTATTCCTCTTCTTGTATTCAATAGCTTTCTTCAACACATTCATGGATCTATTCACTCTGGAACTTTGCCTTGTTGCTTGCACAGGTACCCAGACCTTCTTCTTCCTTGCTCTCCCCTGGTTCTCAATATTTTCTTCCTCTTCTTTGTCAGATTTATCAAAGCTGGGGAGAATCTCATATGGCAGAGCAGCTTCAATATCACCACTATCTATCTCCACACCTCCCAGGTCAATTTTCTATTGACGGGCTAGAATCTCTTGATCATCCAAGAGGAAGTTTTGGATCTATTCACTCACTGAATCATCAGCTCCACTACCTTCTTTTTTCCAGATAAATCTGCCATCTCAGCAACACAACCATTCCTAATCAGTAAGTCATAAACATCTGAGCCACTCACATATTCCTTGACCTCCTCATCATCAGAAACCAGTCTTCTCACCACAGATCCAGAGTTAGAGGCACCAGGGGTCACCACAGTAGAGCCAGCAGAAGCATTCCCAGCTGTAGCACCGCTGTCAGTATCCATGCCATCTTGCCTCTCACTAGTTTGTCCATCATTTTCATCAGAAGTAGGAGGGGGTGGGGGAGGGGGGGTCCTCAGCCACACCCATAGCAGGTTCTCCCTCAGCTTCAAACAATAGCTGGTGAAACTTCCCTTGGAAGTGGAACAACCTGCCAACAAGTATCCTATTAGCATCCCTGCACTTAATCTTGACCCTAACCACTTCAGCACAATCTTTGAACACACTCATCCAGTCAATCTCCTCTAAGATTCCAGAAACAGAGACAAGTCGAGCAATACAGTTCCACTCACACCAAGGAGGCTACAGCCCATGAATCTTCATCCAAGTTTCTTGCATCACAGCAACAGGATCTGGATCATCATCCCAAGCTTCCACTTTAACCCAAACCCCACCAATCACCTGATCTACTTGAATATGAGAGGGAAACTTGGCCAAATAAGACCACTGTGTGAGTTCCCTGATCTGCCAGGGCCAGTTTGTTTTGTAGATACCAGCAAACTCCTTGCCAGCTCAGCTTTTGTGATGTTGCCTTCCTTTATTAGCACTAGGCCACAATTCTTTGTAGTGGCCACAGGGTTAACCACCACCTCAGGAATCTCAATGTGAAAAAACCCCAGACCATTGGCAGCACTCCCTATGTATTTAACTACCTGTGGAGGTCTTTTGATGACAGGGCACCCCTCAACAGTGTGGTTAGTGGCTTTGCATATGAAGCAGAGGGCTTTCCTATCACAGGATTGCTTGAAATGTCCAGGCTCTCCACATCCCAAACAGATAGTATCCACATATGACATATGGTTAGGAATTACCTGAGCAGTTTCACCACTCGCCCCTCCCTTCTTCTTCTGCAGCTGTTTAGGCATACTACTTTTTAATCTAGTAGCATTATCTCCATCTGAGTCTGACTATTCTGAGGATTTTATTCATTGTTTGGGGCTATCCATTGATTAGACTGATACCCAAACTGATGTGGAGGAAACTGAGGATAAGCCCCTTGAAATGCCCAAGGGGAGCCATCCCACTAGGGACAAAACCATAAGGCTGTGGAGGGAAAGGAAAACCACCTTGATTTTGTTGGAAATCTTGGAATGGTTGATGATGCTGTTGTGGATTTTGTTGGAACTTGTTACTATGCTGCTGGCTGTTCCAATTATCCCCCTTCCTCCACCAGATTCTCTCCCTCTATTTCTTCCACCACGACCACGATCAGCCATGCTCTCCTCCTCAGACTCTAGATCTATGAACTCTGCTTCTTCAACCCCCAAGTAACATAGGGATGGTCTCTCTGGTGGTGGTGGCGGCGGTGGAGGGGAACTTCGAACCCTAGGCATGCCCTGTGTGGCTTTATATGTCACCTCCCTCGTGGGTAGATTGCCTAGATGCCGAGGAATATGCCACATCTGCTCAAAAAGCACTTCTACCTCCTCATCATCATTGTCCACAGCCGAGACATGGCACCCACCAGCTTTTGACTTGGTCCACTGTGCCATGGAAAAGCTTCTGGAACCCACCACCGCTCCTTCTGCTTTTTTCCTTCCCGCCAAATCCAAGCTTAGCATCTCCTATCAGGTTTCTGAATCCTCGAAATCTTCTGCAAAAGCTCCTAGTAGCAGCGCATGTTGATGAAGAATCAGAAGTGTTGCTGCTACCTTCAGCTCTATAACAGCAAGCCCCAGCGGATGAGGCCTCTTGTTCCACCGTGACGACAGCTGTGCCTGAGATCTCTGCACTGCCAACTCGAATGGGGATAACTTCTCCTTCAGAGATTTCCTCTGCTCCGACCACCCCCATGAAGGAGATATGCCCTAGAGGCAATAATAAAGTGGTTATTATTTATATCTTTATGTTTATGATAAATGTTTATATATCATGCTATAATTGTATTAACCGAAACATTAGTACATGTGTGATATGTAGACAACAAAGAGTCCCTAATATGCCTCTTAACTAGCTTGTTGATTAATGGATGATTAGTTTCATAATCATGAACACTGGATGTTATTAATAACAAGGTTATATCATTGTATGAATGATGTAATGGACACACCCAATTAAGCGTAGCATAAGATCTCGTCATTAAGTTATTTGCTATAAGCTTTTCGATACATAGTTACCTAGTCCTTATGACCATGAGATCATGTAAATCACTTATAGGAAAGGTACTTTGATTACACCAAATGCTGCGTAAATGGGTGGTTATAAAGGTGGGATTAAGTGTCCAGGAAAGTATGAGTTGAGGCATATGGATCAACGGTGGGATTTGTCCATGACGGATAGATATACTCTGGGCCCTCTCGGTGGAATGTCGTCTAATGTCTTGCAAGCATATGAATAAGTTCATAAGAGACCACATACCACGGTACGAGTAAAGAGTACTTGCCAGGAGACGAGGTTGAACAAGGTATAGAGTGATACCGAAGATCAAACCTCGGACAAGTAAAATATCGCGTGACAAAGGGAATTGGTATCGTATGTGAATGGTTCATTCGATCACTAAAGTCATCGTTGAATATGTGGGAGCCATTATGGATCTCCAGATCCCGCTATTGGTTATTGGTCGGAGTGAGTACTCAACCATGTCCGCATAGTTCACGAACCGTAGGGTGACACACTTAAAGTTGGATGTTGAAATGGTAGAACTTGAATATGGAATGGAGTTCGAATATTTGTTTGGAGTCCCGGATGAGATCCCGGACATCACGAGGAGTTCCGGAATGGTCCGGAGAATAAGATTCATATATAGGATGTCATTTTATGTGATTTAAAATGATTCGAAAGGTTCTATGGAAGGTTCTAGAAGGTTCTAGAAAAGTCCGGAAGAAACCACCAAGGAAGGTGGAGTCCGGAGGGACTCACCTCCATGGCCGGCCAACCCTAGAGGGGAGGAGTCCCAAGTGGACTCCCCAAGGGGGCGGCCACCCCCTCCATGGAAGGTGGAACTCCCACCTCTAGTGGGAGTCCTAGCTTGGGTAGGTTTCCCTATCATATGGAAGGTTTTGGGTTCGGGTCTTATTCGGAGACTTGTAGTCCAACCCTTGGGGCTTCCACCTATATAATGAGGGACAAGGGGGGGCCGGCCACCTCAAGACCACCACCTGGCCGCACCCCCCAAGTGGCCGGCCACCCTCCCAAACCCTAGCCGCCCCCCTCTCCTCCATAGCTCCCGCAAGCTTAAGCGAAGCTCCGCCGGAGTTCTCCACCGCCACCGACACCACGCCATCGTGCTGTCGAATTCAAGAGGAGCTACTACTTCCGCTGCCCGCTGGAATGGGAGGTGGACGTCATCTTCATCAACAACCGAACGTGTGACCGAGTACGGAGGTGCTGCCCGTTCGTGGCGCCGGAGGGATCGTGATCAAGATCTTCTACGCGCTTTTGCAAGCGGCAAGTGAACGTCTACCGCAGCAACAGAGCCTCATCTTGTAGGCTTTGGAATCTCTTCAAGGGTGAGACTCGATAAACCCCTCGTTGCTACCGTCTTCTAGATTGCATCTTGGCTTGGATTGCGTGTTCGCGGTAGGAAATTTTTGTTTTCTATGCTACGTTATCCTACGGTGGTATCAGAGCCGTGTCTATGCATAGATGGTTGCACGAGTAGAACACAATGGTTTTGTGGGCGTTGATGCTCTTGTTATCTTTAGTTTGAGTACTTTGCATCTTTGTGGCATAGTGGGATGAAGCGGCTCGGACTAACTTTACATGACCGCGTTCATGAGACTTGTTCCTCGTTCGACATGCAACTTGTATTGCATAAGAGGCTTTGCGGGTGTCTGTCTCTCCTACTATAGTGAAGATTCAATTTACTCTTCTATTGAAAACATTAGTATCAACGTTGTGGTTCATGTTCGTAGGTAGATTAGATCTCTCTCGAAAACCCTAAACCACGTAAAATATGCAAACCAAATTAGAGACGTCTAACTTATTTTTGCAGGGTTTGGTGATGTGATATGGCCATAATGTGATGATGAATATGTATGAGATGATCATTATTGTATTGTGGCAACCGGCAGGAGCCTTATGGTTGTCTTTAAATTTCATGTTGAGTAGTATTTCAAAGTAGTTGTAATAGTTGCTACATGGAGGACAATCATGAAGACGGCGCCATTGACACGCTACGCCGACGATGATGGAGATCATGCCCGAAGATGATGGAGATCATGTCCGTGCTTTGGAGATGAAGATCAAAGGCGCAAAGACAAAAGGGCCATATCATATCACATATGAACGCATGTGATGTTAATCCTTTTATGCATCTTATTTTGCTTAGATCGCGACGGTAGCATTATAAGATGATCCCTCACTAAAATCTCAAGATAATAAAGTGTTCATCCTTAGTAGCACCGTTACCAATACTTGTCGGTTCGAAGCATCTCGTGATGATCGGGTGTGATAGAATCAACTAGTACATACAACGGGTGCAAGACAGTTTTGCACATGCGGATACTAAGGTGGCCTTGACGAGCCTAGCATGTACAGACATGGTCTCGGAACACGTGATACCGAAAGGTAGAGCATGAATCATATGGTTGATATGATGAACACTTTGAGTGTTCGCCATTGAAATCACACCTTGTCTCGTGATGATCGGACTTAGGTGCGGTGGATTTGGTTCGTGTGATCACTAAGACAATGCGAGGGATATTGTTTTGAGTGGGAGTTCACCTAGATTTTTAATTATGTTGAATTAAAATTTGAACTCAATTTGTCATAAACTTAGTCTAAACTTTTGCAAATATATGTTGTAGAGATGGCGTCCCCAATCAATTTTAACCAGTTCCTAGAGAAAGAAAAACTTAAGAGCAACGGTAGCAACTTCACCGACTGGTTCCGTCATGTGAGGATCTTCCTCTGGCGGAAATCTGCAATATGTGCTTGATGCACCGCTAGGTGACCCTCCTGCAGAAACTGAAACCGATGAAGTAAAAGCTGTTTACGAGACTCGAAAAACTCGGTACTCTCAAGTTCAGTGTGCCATCCTGTGCAGTCTGGAATCCGATCTTCAAAAACGTTTTGAGCACCACGATCCTCGTGAGTTGATGAAAGAGCTGAAAGCTATTTTTGAGACTCATGTGGCCGTGGAGTGCTATGAAGCATCGAAACATTTCTTCAGCTGCATGATGGAAGAAGGCAGCTCCGTTAGTGAGCACATGCTCGCCATGACCGGGCATGCGAAGAAACTCAGTGACTTGGGAATAGTGATTCCTAATACTGGGGATTAATCATGTCCTTCAATCACTGCCCCAAGTTACAAGAACTTTGTGATGAACTACAATATGCAGAACATGAACAAGGAGTTACCTGAACTCTTTGGCATGCTAAAAGCTGCTGAGATTGAGATCAAGAAAGAGCACCAAGTGTTGATGGTCAACAAGACCACCAGTTTCAAGAAGGGCAAGTCTAAGGGAAAATTCAAGAAGGGTGGCAAGAAAGCTGCCACGCCTCCTATGAAACCTAAGAACGGCCCTAAGCCGATCTTGAGTGCTATTCGCAAGGAGAAGGGACCTTTGGAAGCGTAATTGCTCCAAGTATCTGGCTGATCTGAAGAGCGGCCTTGTCAAGAAGAAGAAAGAAGGTATATCGATATACATGTTATAGATGTTTATCTCATTCTCGTTCTAGTACGGGTATTTGATACTGGTTCGGTTGCTCATATATGTAACTCGAAACAGGAACTAAAGATAAACGAAGACTGCGAAAGATGAAGTGACGATGCGCGTTGGAAACGGATCCAAGGTCAATGTGATCGTGTCGGCACACTTCCTCTACATCTACCTTCGGGATTAGTTTTAAGCCTAAATAATTGTTATTTTGTACCGCGTTGAGCATGAACATTATATCTGGATCTTGTTTAATGCAAGACGGTTATTCATTCAAGTCTGAGAATAATGGTTGTTCTATTTTTATGAATAATATCTTTTATGGTCGAGCACCACAAAAGAATGGCTTATTTCTGTTAGATCTCGATAGTAGTGATACGCATATACATAACGTTGATGCTAAGCGAATTAAATTGAATGATAATTCTACTTATATGTGGCACTGTCGTCTTGGTCATATTGGAGTGAAACACATGAAGAAACTCCATACTGATGGATTACTTGAATCACTTGACTTTGAGTCACTTGATAGATGCGAAGCATGTCTAATGGGTAAAATGACTAAGACTCCATTTTCTGGTATGATGGAGCGAGCTACTGACTTATTGGAAATCATACATACCGATGTGTGCGGACCAATGAGCGTAGCATCGCGCGGTGGTTATCGTTATGTTCTAACCTTCACAGATGATCTGAGTAGATATGGGTATATCTATTTCATGAAACATAAATCCGAAACTTTCGAGAAGTTTAAGGAATTTCAAAGTGAAGTAGAAAATCAACGTAACAAGAAGATTAAATTTTTATGATCTGATCGTGGAGGTGAATATCTGAGTTATGAGTTTGGCATGCATTTAAAGAAATGCGGAATACTTTCACAATTGACACCGCCGGGAACACCACAACGAAACGGTGTATCCGAACGTCGTAATCGAACTTTCTTAGATAAGGTTCGTTCTATGATGTCTCTTACTGATTTGCCGTTATCTTTTTGGAGTTATGCATTAGAGACAGCCGCATTCACTTTAAATAGAGCACCATCAAAATCCGTAGAAACGACACCGTATGAATTTTGGTTTAATAAGAAACCTAAGCTGTCGTTCCTGAAAGTTTGGGGTTGCGAAGCCTATGTAAAGAAGTTACAACCGGACAAGCTAGAACCCAAAGCGGAGAAATGCGTCTTCATAGGATACCCTAAGGAAAGTATAGGGTACACCTTCTATCACAGATCCGAAGGCAAAATCTTTGTTGCTAAGAACGAAACCTTTCTTGAGAAAGAATTTCTCACTAAAGAAGTGACTGGAAGAAAAGTAGAACTCGATGAGATTGATGAATCTATACTCGTTGATCGAGTAGCGCAGTACCGGAAGTTGTGTACCGCCTACACCGATAAGAGAGGAAGCTAATGATAATGATCATGAAACTTCTAACGAAATACTGAACCTCGCAGATCGACAAGGGAACGTGCTACTCCTGATTGGTATGATCCTTGTCTAAATGTCATGATTGTGGATAACAATGATGAGGACCCTGCGATGTATGAAGAAGTGATGATGAGCCCAGATTCCAACAAATGGCAAGAAGCCATGAAATCCGAAATGGGATCCATGTATGATAACAAAGTATGGACTTTGGTAGACTTACCTGATAGCCGAAAGGCTGTCGAGAATAAATGGATCTTCAAGAGAAAAACAGATGCTGATGGTAATATTACTGTCTATAAAGCTCGACTTGTCGCAAAGGGTTTCCGACAAATTCAAGGAGTTGACTACGATGAGACTTTCTCACTGTAGCAAGCTAAAATCTGTGAGGATTTAGTTAGCAATAGCTGCATTTTTCGATTATGAGATTTGGCAGATGGATGTCAAAACGGCGTTCCTTAATGGAGACATTGAGGAAGAGTTGTATATGGTACAACCCAAAGGTTTTGTCGATCCTAAAAATGCCGACAAAGTATGCAAACTTCAGCGTTCAATCTATGGACTGAAGCAAGCATCAAGAAGTTGGAACCGACGCTTTGATAAGGTGATCAAAGACTTCGGGTTTATACAGTGTCATGGAGAGGCCTGTATTTACAAGAAAGTGAGTGGGAGCTCTGTAGCATTCCTGATATTATATGTAGATGACATATTATTGATCGGGAATGATATAGAACTATTAAGCAGTGTAAAAGGTTATTTGAATAATAGTTTTTCAATGAAAGACCTTGGTGAAGCATCATATATATTAGGCATCAAGATTTATAGAGATAGATCAAGACGCCTAATAGGGCTATCACAGAGTACATATCTGGACAAGATTCTAAAGAAGTTTAGAATGGACGAAAGTAAGAAAGGGTTCTTACCTATGTTACCGGGCAAGGTTTTGAGTAAGACTCAAGGACCGGCTACGGCGAGAAGAGAAAGGATGAGTAATATCCCCTATGCCTCGGGTAGGATCTATCATGTATGACATGCTATGTACTAGACCGGATATAGCACATGCTGTTAGTTTGACTAGCAGATATCAAAGTGATCCAGGAATGGAACACTGGACAGCGGTCAAGAATATCCTAAAGTACTTGAAAAGAACTAAGGATATGTTTCTTTGTTATGGAGGTGACCAAGAGCTCATTGTAAGTGGTTACACCGATGCAAGTTGGAACACTGATCCGATGACTCTAAGTCACACTGGTACGTGTTTATATTGAATGGTGCTGCGGTAAGCTGGGCAAGCTCGAAGCAGTGCACGGTGGCGAAGTCTTCAACAGAATCGAGTACATAGTGGCTTCAGAGGCTTCATCGAAGCGGTATGGATGAAGAGGTTCATTGTAGAGCTCGGTGTGGTTCCTAGTGCATTGGACCCATTAATCATTTACTGTGATAACATGGGTGCCATCGCCAATACACAAGAGCCAAGGTCACACAAGAGGCTGAAGCATATCAAGCTGGGTTACCACTCGATTCGCGAGTACATCGAAGATCGAGAAGTAAAGATTTGCAAAGTACACACTGATCTGAATGTAGCAGATCCGTTGACTAAAGCTCTCCCTAGGGCAAAACATGACCAACACCAGAATGCCATGGGTGTTAGGTATATTACAATGTAATCTAGATTATTGACTCTAGTGCAAGTGGGAGATGAAGGAGATATGCCCTAGAGGCAATAATAAAGTGGTTATTATTTATATCTTTATGTTTATGATAAATGTTTATATATCATGCTATAATTGTATTAACCGAAACATTAGTACATGTGTGATATGTAGATAACAAAGAGTCCCTAGTATGCCTCTTAACTAGCTTGTTGATTAATGGATGATTAGTTTCATAATCATGAACATTGGATGTTATTAATAACAAGGTTATATCATTGTATGAATGATGTAATGGACACACCCAATTAAGCGTAGCATAAGATCTCGTCATTAAGTTATTTGCTATAAGCTTTTCGATACATAGTTACCTAGTCCTTATGACCATGAGATCATGTAAATCACTTATACCGGAAAGGTACTTTGATTACACCAAACGCCACCGCGTAAATGGGTGGTTATAAAGGTGGGATTAAGTGTCCGGAAAGTATGAGTTGAGGCATATGGATCAACGGTGGGATTTGTCCATCCCGATGATGACGATAGATATACTCTGGGCCCTCTCGGTGGAATGTCATCTAATGTCTTGCAAGCATATGAATAAGTTCATAAGAGACCACATACCATGGTACGAGTAAAGAGTACTTGTCGGAGACGAGGTTGAACAAGGTATAGAGTGATACCGAAGATCAAACCTCGGACAAGTAAAATATCGCGTGACAAAGGGAATTAGTATCGTATGTGAATGGTTCATTCGATCACTAAAGTCATCGTTGAATATGTGGGAGCCATTATGGATCTCCAGATCCCGCTATTGGTTATTGGTCGGAGTGAGTACTCAACCATGTCCGCATAGTTCGCGAACCGTAGGGTGACACACTTAAAGTTGGATGTTGAAATGGTAGAACTTGAATATGGAATGGAGTTCGAATATTTGTTCGAGTCCCGGATGAGATCCCGGACATCACGAGGAGTTCCGAATGGTCCGGAGAATAAGATTCATATATAGGATGTCATTTTATGTGATTTAAAATGATTCGAAAGGTTCTATGGAAGGTTCTAGAAGGTTCTAGAAAAGTCCGGAAGAAACCACCAAGGAAGGTGGAGTCCCGGAGGGACTCCACCTCCATGGCCGGCCAACCCTAGAGGGGGGAGGTCCCAGTGGACTCCCAAGGGGGCCCACCCCCTCCACGGAAGGTGGAACTCCCACCTCTAGTGGGAGTCCTAGCTTGGGTAGGTTTCCCTATCATATGGAAGGTTTTGGGTTCGGGTCTTATTCGGAGACTTGTAGTCCAACCCTTGGGGCTTCCAGAGGGACAAGGGGAGGGGGCCGGCCACCTCAAGACCACCACCTGGCCGCACCCCCCAAGTGGCCGGCCACCCCCCCAAACCCTAGCCGCCGTCTCCATAGCTCCCGCAAGCTTAAGCGAAGCTCCGCCGGAGTTCTCCACCGCCACCGACACCACGCCGTCGTGCTTCGGATTCAAGAGGAGCTACTACTTCCGCTGGAACGGGAGGTGGACGTCGTCTTCATCAACAACCGAACGTGTGACCGAGTACGGAGGTGCTGCCGTTCGTGGCGCCGGAGGATCGTGATCAAGATCTTCTACGCGCTTTGCAAGCGGCAAGTGAACGTCTACCGCAGCAACAAGAGACTCATCTTGTAGGCTTTGGAATCTCTTCAAGGGTGAGACTCGATAAACCCCTCGTTGCTACCGTCTTCTAGATTGCATCTTGGCTTGGATTGCGTGTTTGCGGTAGGAAAATTTTTGTTTTCTATGCTACGTTATCCTACACCCCACTGGCTCTCGAACATGCGCTGTGTCCTGGAGCTCTAGATCTCGCCTAAAGACCTCCTCCATCACATCATGCCTCGGACCAGGCTTCCGCCCCTGCAACGGGGCCTGCATCGCCTTTATCACCCCTGTAACTAACCTTGTTTCTGGCTTCACTTAACCCATCGATCCCCGTCACCGTGCCGAGGAGGGCGAGCTTGGGATCAATGGCGATTGGCCCAAACGAGCCCACGCAGAAGCTAAAGCCTCCGCTCCGAGACGATGGAACTGCACTGCCCTGGGGATGTTCCCCGCGCGTCGGCCTCGACCTCGCCACTGCTGATCTAACTTCCGCACCCTCAGGGCCTTCGTGAGGCCCCATCTCCTCTTCCCTGCCTCCGGCACCTCGCTCCGACCACCACGGACGCTCCCCCGCCTCCTCTCCCTCCTCATCCGCGCAGATCGCCAGCGTTAGCCTTCGATTTGCCTTGGATTTCGGTAAGAACCTAGCTATCGGCGGTGAGCTCGAAGTGGAGGAGTTTGGTGTTGGAATAGAAGCAAGTGGCAGAGGAGGGTGCTCGCGCGATGCGTGGAGAGGTACTCCTCGCGCCTAGCCCATCATGGACGCGGATCGAGGTGATCCCGCCATGAACAGGACCTCGGGTCGGGCTCGGTGCGGAGTCGCCAAGAAGTCGCGAGAGGAACATTTTCTCCCCCGTTCGTGCATGTACAGATTGACTGTTTAATATCCATTGGGCTGGGAGAACGAGGAATGATAGGCCTATGAATAGGATGACGCTAAGAGCATGTACAATAAGGCTTACTCAGCTGGCTATAAGAAATAAAATAACATATTTTTGCCTAGTTGGAGGAGAGAAGGTAAGTGGGCTCTTATGCAAGAGTCAGCTCTACCATGTGCTCCTAGGTAATTTGTGAGAGTGAAAGGTGGGACATACATTGATAAAGTACTACATTGTTATAGCCAACTATTGTACATTTTGGCTACATGCTAACTATAGATGATTTGGCAATTTGCTTATAGCCAACAACCGGCTACACTATTGGACTTGCTCTAAGAGCATCTCCACTCGTCTACCCGACGAGGCCCCCGAGCGACGTTTTTTCCATCCGGACGGCGTAAGTCGCGCCCCCGGTTCCTCGTTTTCGTCCGGATTTGGCCCTTCATCCATCCGGCGAGCCCACGCCATCCCCGGTCCCTCGGGTGCGCTCGGGGACTCCGGACGAAAGAATTTGGCGCGAAACATCGTGTGGACCCGCGTAGTCGGCGACAGGAAACCAAATCATGTCGATTTTCCCTCCAATTTGCTTGCATATCCCCATTCTCTCCCGCCGAATTTGTCCATTCTCCTTCTCGTCTTCCAGTTCCAGTTCCCGGCCTCGTCTTCTCGTCCACCACCGCTCTCCTCCTCGTCTTCTCATCCACCACAATGCCGCCGAAGGCGACGACGATGAAGCCGCGGGCGAAGAAGGAGCGGCCGCCGGGCATGACGAACGCAGAGTGGGCGGCGGACGAGATCCGGCGCGAGGTCGAAACAAGCGGCAGGGCGGAGAGGGTGAAAAAAGCCGCCGTCAAGAGGGCGGCGGCGGCCCAGGATGAACAAGCGAGGAAGATCAGAAGGCCATGAGCATGGGCCATGTTCCCGTCGGCGGCGGCGGCGCCATGTTCCCCGGCCAATGGCCGACGCAAGGTACAAGCAGTTCCCCATCGTCCTTCTCCCCTTCGATGTACTCGCCGTCGCCGCCTGCCATGTTCCAAGAGGGCGCCTACATCAAACCGTCCAGGTTCACGCTGTCGCCGCCCGAGCTTGACATCGGCATCGGCGGCCAGTTCGAGGGCACCTCGCCGGCCCTGCGATGAGGGCCGCTCCCGTTCGGTGCGATGGTGGCGCCAAACGACGAGGAGATCCACGAGATGATCACCTCCGGCTCCATGGCCGCCGCTGCGAGCCCGGGGTTCTTCACGCAAGAGGAGGCGAGGGCGACGGCAGCTGTCGCGGAGCGCAACGA
Organism: Lolium multiflorum; assembly: GCA_030979885.1. Taxonomy (NCBI): domain Eukaryota; kingdom Viridiplantae; phylum Streptophyta; class Magnoliopsida; order Poales; family Poaceae; genus Lolium; species Lolium multiflorum. The sequence continues at coordinate 43,380,087 of CM061748.1, read as the reverse complement.
GTATGGGGAGGATGTTGCCAACGGAAGCCAAGCCGTCGAAGAAGAAGACGAAGAAGAAGAACAGCCAACTCAAGCTGCCGCCAACTTGTCGAAGGGGAACAAGAAAAGGAAGAAGGACTCGCCACCTGCCGAACCGCGTATCAAATGGACGCCGAAGGAAGAGGAGTGCCTCGCCGAAGCTTGGATGACCGTGCCCATGAACGGCATAACCGGGCCAATCAGTCGTTCGACACATATTGGCTTCGAGTGAAGCAGGCGTTCGACGAACGCAAACTCGTCGATCCCTACTTCAACAAGACGAACATGAACGTGTATCGGGGAGACAAGGCAATGGCCACCCATTGGGGGATCATGCAGACGGCGTGCAACAAATGGTACGGCATACAGGAGGAGGTCGAAGAACGACCGATCAGCGGCCACGACTTGGAGCAAAAGGTATGCTCCGTCGACCCTGCATCACCGAGGTTAGCTGTGCACCGTGTACATCGTCGTGAGCTGACCCGTATCGCCGTACTCTTTTTCCCCAGCTGCGCCGTGCTTTGGACATGTACATGGACGACACCGGCATGTAGTTCAAGTTCCTGAACGTCTACGCCCGCCTCGAGAACTGCGAGAAGTGCAAGGAAACCGGCAAGACCCTCTCGAAGAGCAAGACCGAGCAGTACAACCCCGACGCTCTGGCGGCTGGCGCGGCGGAAGGGCGCCCTGAACTCGGCCAGAAGCTCAAAGAGCTCAAAAGACGGGCAATCCCGCCGACGGATGCAGGCGTCGATCGACAAGTGCTGGGCCGACTTGAGGACGCACGCCGACGGGAGGAACGACAAGTTCGACGGCAGGTGGCGGGAGATGCTCGCCAACCAAGGCGTCCGGATTGCCCTGCTGAAGACGACGGCGGCGGCGAAGAAGAGGAACACAGACTTGGCGTTCCTGATGGTCGGCGGCAACATGGAACTGATGGACGAGGAGACGAGGAATGTGTACCAGGGCCACCGCAGCGACATCCTCCGAGCCACTCCGGCCAGTCCTTCGTCGTCTCCGCCGGCTCCTACCTCGTCTTCCTCACCGTCTACCTCGTCGACTGCCGCTGCATCGACGTCCACTGCCGCTGCTTCCACGCAGCCTCGCGGCCACGGCGTGTGAGGAAACTGGTCCGTCGGACACCGCCGTGCCAGCCGGGACTGCCGATGAGCCTGTTTCCGTGCAAAGACGCCACACTACTCTTTATAAATAATAGATCTTGAGTTCAAATCCCCAAACACTTGATTTTATTTTCACTTTTTAAAATTGTGCTAGACATTGTACTATGTTCTAAAATATAGAACCCAGCTCCGTATTGTTTCTAAAACTTTTTATCATTTTTTTAATCATTGTAGGAGTCCAAAATGAAACATACTCCCTCCATTATCCTAGCTTAAGAACAATATTGCTAGATTTATTTGAATCTTAATGTAATCCTCCGTCCATAAATGAATGTCTTTACTTTATCTAGATATACAGTTGTAACACGTTTTTAGTGTGTAAGTGTTGTACCTACAAAAAGTGAAGTCACTTATTTTAGACAGAGGGAGTACTTTTTATTTATATATATAGCAATAATAGTTGTAAATGATTAACAATTTCCAATCAATTTCACGTGGCATTGCGATTTAGGTTTGTAACTGTGTGTTACCCCAATTGTGTTCGCATGTTAAACTTGTAATTTTGGTGTAAACTTCATTTGATGTAAATGAAGTTTTGAACTCTACGTCATGAGAGGAATTTTAAGAAATGTACAGTAGGATCAAAATCCAATACCACAGAAAAATAACAGTTTTGAGGGCAGAACGAAATTAAATCAAGCATATGTGACAGCACTTTCATAGTTCCAAACCAACCACAAGTTCTACCATATACAGTTTCCAATCCCCAAAGAGATATCTTATCAGCAACATCACTCAAACTCAGTTGAAAAACATTTCAACAAAACAGTATTTCACTCAATCCTCAGAACTAGGTTGACATCAGGCAATGATGAAAGGAAGCACAGTCAACATGAATGCCTTTTAACTGAAAGTTGCAGACCAGGAGTAAGTGGTGTCTTTCTCCTTGAACTTCTCAGTCAGACCCTGCAAAAGAATTCAAAACAAATTAGCAAGGATATTTACAGAACATTAATTTTTTGTGCAGTATAATGATGTAATTAAGTGTAGCAGACCTGCGACTGAGTGTTGGCCAACGAAGAGACGACATATCCAACAGTTAAGTGTAGCAGAGATGCGCATGTTGAGATGGATATGTGGCCACACAAGAAAGGATCGGGTACGGAACGACGATATACGGGAGAGAGTTGGGGTAGCACCGATTGAAGAGAAGCTGGTCCAACATCGTCTCAGATGGTTTGGACATATCCAACGGAGGCCTCCGGAAGCGCCAGTGCATAGCGAACGGATAAAGCGTGATGAGAATGTTAAGAGGGGTCGTGGTAGACCAAACTTGACATGTGAGGAGTCCGTTAAGAGAGACCTGAAGGTTTGGAATATCGACAAAGATTTAGCCATGGATAGAGGTGCGTGGAAGTTAGCTATCCACGTTCCGGAACTATGACTTGGCTTCGAGATCTTATGGGTTTCAACTCTAGCCTACCCCAACTTGTTTGTGACTGAAAGACTTGGTTGTTGTTGTTGTTGTTGTTGTATAATGATGTAATTACCTTGACTGTAAGGCATCACCTGCATAGGTAAACAAAGAAAGAGTTAGGACTGTTATATTATGCAGGAATTATTTCTGTATTAAACATGAGACTAGTTACGCATCAGAAAACCAAGCAGAAAACAGAAAGTCCAATTGGTGAACAACCATTTTTCATTTAGAGACTTCAACAGTTGGGTACATTTCCAATTCATAAAATAGAAAAGTGACTCAATAATTTGAGTTCATGACATTATCAGATTGTGGTAAGCTCTAAACAAGAACAAAACTAGTCCCTGAATAACACAGATTGCACTACGCTTTGAACAGGAGCACTTCACCAACCGCAAATAAGAAAAAAAACTAAGAAACAACAATTTGAACACACCAGATATTATGATAGCCTATACTGCTTGTTTGGAAAATTAGCAAAAATATATTGAAGGAGTAATCTTACTCAATAAAGTTATCATATTCGACTGCTTTGCTCATGCACTCCTACAATGATTAAAAAAATGATAAAAAGTTTTAGAAACAATACGGAGCTGGGTTCTATATTTTAGAACATAGTACAATATCTAGCACAATTTTAAAAAGTAAAAATAAAATCAAGTGGTTTTGGGGAACTCAAGACCTATATGTTTGCATCAAAGGCTTCATCCAACTGAGCTACTACTATGCTGTATCAACTCTAGACAACGTTTATTTATAAAGAGTAGTGTGGCGTCTTTGTCATGGGCGCCACACATGCTTCCACGTTGGCAGCTGTAGGCCACACACGCACATGCTCGCATAGGCGCCGTACAAAAGGGTTAGTGAAGTGAAATAGTTTGGCCGGAATGTTATTTTGTACATTTCTTTCGCAAAAGGGTTATTTTTGTGCAAATCCCGTTGTATTTGCCTCACAGGATTGGGTTGCCAACTTGCTTTGGGGATCAAGGGTTTCTCAGACGGAGGAAGGCGAGGCGGCATCGTGTAACTGTAATTTGATCTTCTGATGCTGGGATACGCTATGGCAATCACGAGCCCCGGCCCGTTTATCATGGGCTGCCATGCTGTGGTGGCCCGTTTAGGGGCCCACCGGGCCGTGCAGTCAAATCGAACGAAACGTTCCCCGCTTCGCGCTGTCAAACAAAGCAAAAAACTTTTTTCTCTGAACTGAGAGCACGCGCGGTGACGAAAGCTTCTGCTTCGATGCTCTGCTCCGCCGTCAGGCACGGCCTCAAACCCAGGCCACGGCTCCCGCCTCCGGCGTCGTCGCCACCGCCGGCTCCCGCTCCCGCTTCCCCTTCCACCACCACTCACCGCACCTCTCACGCAGACGCCTCCCCCATCTCCCACGCCTCGCTGCTCCTCCGGCTGCGGTCGGGCCCCGCCCTCGCCGAGGCCCGGCGGCTGCACGCCGCTCTTCTCACCGGCGGCCACCACCTCCACGGCACCATTCTCCTCGCGCAGCTGGTGCACGTCTACTCTAGTCTCAGGGAGACCGATCACGCGCTGCGGGTGCTCGGCGGAATGCCCAGGCGGAACTCCTTCGCGTGGAACGCCGCCATCAGGGGCCTCGTCGACGCCGGCCGGTTCCCCGACGCGCTCGAGACGTACTGGGAGATGGTAGATGATCGATCGGTCGCCCCGGATGGCTTCACGTACCCACCCGTCATCAAGGCGTGTGCTGCGCTCGGAGCGGTTGAGCAGGGAAGGATGATAAGAGAGCATGTCGAAGCAGCCATTGCCCGTGGCAAGGCAACACCCAACGTGTTTGTGCAGTGCGCGCTCGTGGACATGTTCGCCAAGTGCGGGTGCTTGGATGAGGCGAGGAGCGTGTTCGACACCATGCCGATCAAGGATCTGCCCGCATGGACTGCGATGATCGGAGGGGCCGTGCACGCAGGGGATTGGTTTGACGCGATGATTTTGTTCAACCGGATGAGATCAGAAGGGTTCGGTGCTGATTCGGTGATCGTCGCCACCATCATTCCAGCATGCGGCAGGGCGAAAGAGCTACATGCTGGAACAGCGTTGCATGGATGTGCAGTAAGATGTGGAGTCGCTGACGTTACCTGTGTTTGCAATGCTCTGGTTGACATGTACTGCAAGTGCGGTTGCCTGGAGACGGCTGACTATCTGTTCCGTTCTATCAGCTTCAAAGACGTTGTCTCCTGGAGCACCTTAATCGCTGGGTATTCACAGAATGGAATGTATCATGTGAGTCTCAATCTGTTCGCTGAAATGGTCAGTGCTGCAGGGTTAAAACCAAATTCCAACACCATGGCCAGCATACTTCCTAGCCTTTCCGAGCTGAAGCTACTCGGCCATGGAAAGGAGATTCATGGCTTCTCATTAAGAAATGGACTTGACCAGAGCAAGTTTCTGGGGAGCGCGTTTATAGACTTCTACAGCAGACAAGGGTTCGTAAGGAAGGCAGAGACTGTATTTGAGCTCATGCCAAAGACAGATGTTGTCATATGGAATTCAATGGTTGCTGGATATGCAGTGAATAGGGATACAGATTCTGCACACTGTGCATTTAGGGCGCTGCAGAAAGCGGGATTTAAACCTGATCATGTCACTGTTGTTTCAGTTCTTCCGTTGTGCAATCACCATTCCAGGCTCACCCAAGGGAAGGAACTACACGGGTATGTTGTAAGGCATTGCATGAGTTCAGTTTGCTCAGTTAGTAACGCGCTTATAGATATGTACTGCAAATGTTGTTGCCTAGAAAAGGGCAAAGAGATTTTTCAATCGATGATAGAGCGGGATACTGCTACATATAACACCCTGATTTCTTCATTGGGAAAGCATGGTCATGAAGATGAAGCAATAATGTTATTTGATCAAATGAGGAGAGATGGAATTGCGCCTGATAAAGTGACTTTTGTGGCTCTCTTGTCTTCTTGTAGCCATGCAGGCCTTATTGACAAGGGCTTGTACTTCTATGACTCCATGTTACAAGACTACAATATTTCCCCAGATAAGGAGCATTATTCATGCGTTGTTGATCTTTACAGCAGATCTGGGAAACTTGACGATGCCTGGAAGTTCATTTCTAGTTTGCAAGAAGGGGCAGAAATAGATGTTCTTGGATGCCTCTTGGGGGCTTGCAGAGTGCATAATAGAACGGATATTGCTGAGCTAGTTTCAAAAAGAATATTTGAACAGAACCCCAGTGATCCTGGTTATCATATTCTGCTGTCCAATATATATGCTGATGCCGGAATGTGGTCTGATGTGACGAGGATCAGAACTATGATAGAAGAGAGAAGTTTGAAGAATAAAACAGGAAATACTTTGATTTAAGGTTATCACAACATAAGTTATGGATCTTATATATTGATCGGTGTTTTGCTAAAATAAGAGAACTGTTGAACAAGAACCATTCATGGTTTCATGGATACAAGCAACTGAAATGGCACTTAAAAAATGTTCGGGTGTCATATATACTTCCAACATTCAGAACTTGAGGGTGTCATTTGTACTTCCAACATTCAGAACTTGGGCAAAACACCTTGTGGTTACTCTGTACCATATGATGTATACAGGAGGGAAGTTTAAAACTGCAGAAGTTCGCAAAAAATGTCTGTCCTGGAGGAGAGTATGTCAGAGAAATATCTACTCTCTTAAACACGCTGTTGGAAGATTTTCTTCATAGGAAACAATTCCATATCTGTAGATATAGGTAACTAAAAGGTGAACTGGATTGTATTTACTCTATTTATTTTGGAGTTATGTCTATGTTGAGTGGCTCACAATTTTGCTTATTTCTCTACCTGCAGCCTTATGCTCCTTTTGTGCTAACTATCTAGCAATAAATAATGAACAGAGGCTGAGCTGATTTGTCTAAGGTCAGAACTTCACATTCCATTCACTGTGACTACGATCAGTTCTCTATAATTCTTAATGTTGAATATTTTCATCTTGTAGGCCTCTTTTATACGGGAACTATTTCTCTGGATTACTCGGTACCCCTCATTGTTCCATTTGCAACTTAATCTGTTCTAGTGCAAATTTTCTTTGCTTAACAGATTGTTTTTGTGAAACGCCAAGCAATGGTGTACAGCTGATGGCATGCTTATTTTTCTACTTGGGTTGCAGGTAATCTCAGTTTGCAGTCTACTAGTCTAAAGTTCTTTTATACAACACCCAAAGTAATATTATTGGGATCAAGGAATATCCTCTGTTTTGTGATTAGCCTTGTTTTGCTTAAACTGGTAACTTTGTGTTCTTTAGCTGTCCACCTATGTTTTTGTATCTCTAGCTGGTACCCCAGTTTTACTTTTTTTTTTCTTTGAGTTTCTGGTTCGTCTTGCAATCCTGGCCGGTTGATGGCTTCGTTAATTCAAAGGCGGGCTCATTTCGAGCCTTCCGTCTATAAAGAAACAGCATTAACCCAGTGCAAGTTCAATCTCCAGATGGTGATGTTTGCAAAGGAAATGTGGAGTTATACATTTTGGATTCTGAATCAAAACCAAAGCCCTTCCAATAACTGTTTCAATTCCCAATTATCCTTTGAAATATCAATTACCATGAGTCTGATTTTTTTTTCACCACACACGCAACATCTAGACCACACTGCTACTTAAATCTGCACAAAGGGTTCAGCATATTACAGTGCATGGTCCTACTTAAATCTCTTCACCTGTTGCTACCATATACTACAACGACCATGTTTCCATCAAATAGTAATATTACAGCTGATGGCATGATAAATCACCCAGCACGGTAAGACTTCTTGCTTTTGTACTTGGGTTGCAGGTAATAGCAATTCACTCTCTACTAGTCTGAAGTTCTTTTATACAGCACCCAAAGTAATACTAATAGTGTCTGAAGAAACAGCATTAACCCAGTGCAGTTTCAACCTCCAGGTGTTGATGTTTGCAAAGGAGATGTGGAGTTATTCATTTTGGAATCTACGGTTAAACCAGAAGCCCTTCCAATAACTGTTTGAATTCACAATTATCCTTTGAAATATCAGTTACCATGATGTCTGAATCTTTTTCACCACACGCACAACAACTAGACCACACTGCTGCTTAAATCTCCACAAATGTTCAGTATAGTACAGTACATGTTCATGCTTAAATCCCTTCACCTGTTGCTATCATATACTACAACGACAAATGTATCCATCAAATAGTGCCAAAAGCAAAAAAGATTTCTAAAGTAGATTATGTAAAGCATCCGGAATTCTCTGCTGGACAAAGGAGTGAGCTCATTGCATGTCTTGTCAGACAGTGGATGCCTACCTATCCTGCTAATTGTTGCTGCTGTCTGAAGTTTGTGCGAAGGGCAAGAACATGGTCTACATTATTACACCTTTTGCTGTGTCGATTCAGTTTCCTAGAACCGGTGGGACAAGAGGCTGCTAATAACTTGCTGACTTTATTTATGAGGGGGCGATGCACACTGATGTTTCAAGTATATCTGGTTTGACATATTTCTTGCTGTTACTTTCCTAAGAAAACATAAACATCACTATTTTGACTATTTATGTTACCATATTACTTGTCGCTGGAGAGTTGCATTGCCCCACAGTTCAAGAGGGCGTCTGTGACTTCATCTCTTGAATTTTTTTCTTGAATCAAATAGTGACGTCTCTAAGGACTAAGAGCATCTCTAACAGAGCCCGTAAATCCCTCCAGAACTGATTTTTTCCGGCGGATTTACGGGTTCGGGCCAAAAGTGGCGCAGAACGGAGCCCGAATCGGTGGGACGGGCCGTAAAAGTAGTTCGGGGATTTTTTCCGGCGGATTTACGGGTTCGGGCCAAAAGTGGCGCAGAACGGAGCCCGAATCGGTGGGCCGGGCCGTAAAAGTAGTTCGGGGGGCCGAGAAACTCCGCGGCCGCCCCGTATAAAAGGGGCCGCGGGGAGTTCGGTTCGCAAACCCTACTCCCCTCCGCCTGTGTCGCCGCTCCGCTAGCTCCGACGAGAAATTCTCGTGTCGGCATCGCTGCCCGTCGAGCTCCGGATGGCTTGCCACGGAAGCTCCGCTATGGGAGGAGGTAGTTTGTGCGGCGGGGACTCGCCGCCGCGCCCACCCGTATTCCGCACGGAGGAGGAGCGGCGCAAATGGGTTCGCTCGGAGGGCGCGCGCAAGCGCAGCGCCCGCCGGTGGACCAACTGGGGGCTCACGCGTCCGCCGCCTCGTCTTCCACTGCCACCACCTCCGCCGCCACGCGTAGAGGCCCCCGGGGCCGAATTTTGGGCAAAATTACCTCGCGCTGCTGCGGATAGTAGTTAATTTAGGTTATTAGTTCGAATTATGTAAAGTTTGGTGCTCAATCCGAGCAACAACTATCATCTATATGTGTTCATCGATGAATTCTCCCGCGAGAATTTAAATTTCGTGTTTTTAGTTCCTATTTTACAGTTTCTGTTCTGGGTGACTATCAAAATCGAACGAACTAACGTTTTCGGGAGACTGAATTATAGTTTTTCGGTTTCCACTTTTCCGGGCTCTACTAGAGATGCTCTAAGCAGAGTGAAGCACCGTGCTTTTCCACGATTTTTTTTTGGCGCCCATGGTGTCCTGATTTAGTTCCTTATTGTGTAAGGTCGACAGATTGACTTGCAAGATCCAAGAAAGCAAATTGACATCGTTTTCCTATGCAGGTCACATCTACACACCAACTCTGGAAGTTGTAGTGTCTGGTATGATTCGGGCCACCTGCCTTCCTGCAATGGTAACTATCTTCCTCCACAGAAATCTGAAATCCATAGTTTCTACATACGCAATCCAAATTAACTAGAGGGACTACTATTTTTATCCACTCAGATCTCAATCACATGTCGCTATGCTTAGCCAGCTAACCCACAGCACCGCCATCTGCAGATATACCGGGCAAGGAAAGCCAACACCACACATGTTCTGGAGTCTTGATCTGCACATTTCGCTGCCCAAAGTTTCACAAAAAATAAGCAGCTAATTACTAGGCTGATTAGCGTTGTTTAAGCTCAAGCCCTCACCATTGGCTGCCAGAAACAGAAAACTGGCAGATTCTTGAATGGCGCATCCATCCATGTGGGCGGATAAGGACGTGCTCCTCAGAATGAGGTACCGACCCACGCCCCTCTCTTCACGCCGCAGCCCATGCTCATGAATTGCTTTGATGTCCTGTTTCACCGGCCATGGGGGGAGGTGCTGCTGCAGGAGACAGGCTTGGACGTTTGCTTGATCTGATGATTCATTGGCTCATGATGTGTGTAGGGCGCTGCTGCTTCTGCTGCACAGTGGCGTTGTGGAGCTCAGTTTCCTCAGTAGGGGTCTGCTCCCCATTCAAATCATGGGCAATGGCTTGGCTTGGTGTGCAGCAGGGTAACCATATGCCCCGACACTTCTGCTCCGGTGCTCCTCCCCTGGAAATTTTTTAGGCCCATCAAACACAATAACAATGGAGATCTTGTCATACCTGTTCGTAAGCGAGGGCACGATTGTAATTTTAGTGTAGGTGCACCGTCCGTACAACCCTATATAGACCCGTATGGTCCGTGTTGTGGTGTACCTTGTTTTTGTACGTATCTACAGTCTTGTGCGTGTGCAAAAATAGAAAGATCCTATAAAGATCTTGCTCACGTGACCTTTTTTTCTACGCGACGTACACATATATACCATATCAACATAGACGGGTATACATTGGTTGGATATGAGTTTCGGCGGACCCAACATAGGAAAAACAATCCAACTATCACTCTTCAAATTTATTTAGGGGGGCACCGGAGCAACCCTCATGCCCCGAACCACTATGATGTTCAATTATCATGCAAGATTTTACATTATGATAGCTAGTACTAGCTCCATTGTATGTCGTGTTTGATTTGATCCAACACTGCCTAACAACTGACAGGACGGGCTAGTGGTTTAGTAATGGTCTATGTTGTAGTGTTTTTTTTTTTTTTGAGGGTTCTGTGTAGCTTATTTTCCATTGTGCATATGCCTCTTCTGTTTAAATGTTGCTATCTTTTACCTAAATGTAAGTCTTTTTAGAAAGCTAAACTAGCTAAGACTTCTGTTTAATTGTTGCTATCTATTTTGGAAGGCAAGTAGTAGCTTGTAGAGATATGTTCTGGTCCAGACAATCCGGCTGGGTCGTGACTGAAAATGCACTGCCCAAGCTAAACTAGCTAAGACCTAGCTGTAAACATCAAGTTAAAAATGTCAACCACACCCAAAAATTATTGGATGATTCTGCTAAAAGCAACACCCTTTCAATGCTGCAGGGTGAGACCACTATGATGTTTAGTTATCATGCAAGATTGCATTATGGATGTGATAAGGGGTTCCCAGCAGATCCACCTAGGTTGATGTCCGATCTTTCACAGCGAGAACACGGGGTAGTAAATCCTCCCAACAACGCGATGAACGCAGCCTGAAGAAGAGGGAACGAATCCAGCAAGCAACGGATCGATGAACGATACGCCTCAAACCTTGAGCTAGACAATCCTTGATGAACACAAGAACCTTCGCAGCGGATATAATAGATAAACGGCAGCGCCGTACCCCCGAAGGGTGATACACGTGAACACACGCAACTAGGTATAACCTAACTTTAGACTAAACTTGAACTACCCTAAACCCTAGCCGCCCCACCTCCTTATATGAGGGGGAGGTGGCCGGCCAGCCATTGCTGGGCTGGGGCGCCCCTCTATGGGTCTAACCCTAGTTGGATTGGACAGACCCAAATCCAACTAACTCACTAATAACCCTAATTTGGCCCACCACATGACCTGGCTACATTATTTCCTAACATAGAATGAATGACACAACCTTAGACTTAATTATTACATGGCGTAGGTCGTCCTAGCGTGTCACTCCTGGATCCTCGATGGCGTACCACCTAGCTTGGTGGAGTCCTGAAATTGGGCTCCACATAGGCCTCCGTGCCCATATCATCCTCCCCCTTCAAGAAGCGTTGTCCCCAACGCGTGAGGGTCTTCTGGAAAAAAAGACGTGATATGAACATGACACGTCCTCGCCGTCCTCAAGTCTTGTAAGGGTATTTTACCCTTATCCATTATTTTGGTAACAATGACACCGTGCTAGAGTATTTGACCTAATATGTTTATAAGGATTATCTCAGGTATTAGGCAAAGAGGCATAAATGGTGTATCAAAGGAACAAGAAGGCTAAAGGAGACCCCCACTTCAACAACAATCGAAAAGGGGTCTACAGCAGAATGCGCCATCCGTTGAACCGGCTCAGACCGTCCGCACGGTCCGGTCTGACCGGACTCCAGACCGGACAGTCCGATCAGGGGTCCGGTTGACCGGGTTTGACTAGAGAAAAGCTGAGGTGGCAAGTGACCAACAGCCATATTTCGAAGAACACTATAAATAGTCCTTCTCCTACCTCAGAACACTTAGGCACTACACTACAAGCTGTTCTTGAGCTCTCTCTCTCTCTCTTACTCCATTACTAGAAACACCAAAAGCCTCCGATCTCCCTCCTCCTCCACCCAAACTCAAATCCTCCGGGGAATCACTAGAGGAGGACCCGATCTACGTTCTACCAAGCCAAATCTCATTCCCCTTGTATTCATCGAGAAGCTTGCTCCTATGGTTCCTTGGAAACCCTAGGTGGGCAAGAGGAGTCCGGAAGCATCCGGGCTGTGGATTTGCTCCGGGCAAGATTGTGAAGGTTTGGAGGCTACCTCAAAGTCTACCACAAGTGAGTGAGTTATTCCTTCGTGGGATAGGCTCCGGAGGGTTCGTGGCGTGGGGAATCCTTCGTGGGACCTCCACCCTCCAAACGTGACGTACCTTCTTGCAAAGGAACACGGGAATACATCCTCGTCTCCGCGTGCTATGTTATCTCTAACCGAACTCCTTACTTGTGATTTAACTGCCTGAGAGAGCCTTCGTGCTCGAGTTAGTTGTATCCTCATCTAGGTTGCTTCACCTAGTTTGCATTAGGCTCACCTTTATATTCCGCAAAGCCTAATATTGCAAAGAGAGAATTAAAATTTGTAGAAACCTATTCACCCCCCCTCTAGGTTTACCATCTCTATACTTTCAATTGGTATCAGAGCATTGTTACCACATCTAGGCCTTTGGAGCTCCTTCATTTGGATCTCTTTGGGCCATCACATTATGATACTCTTGGTGGGAGCAAGTATGGACTTGTCATTGTTGATGATTACTCAAGATACTCTTGGGTCTTTCTCCTTAAGTCTAAGGACGAGACCCATAGAGAGTTCATCATCTTCGCCAAGAAAGCTCAACATATGTATGAATCCGAGATCAAGGCAATTAGGACCGACAATGGCACCGAGTTCAAGAACTACACTATGCAAGAGTTTGTTGATGATGAGGGCATCAAGCATGAGTTTTCGGCGCCATACACCCCTCAACAAAATGGTGTTGTTGAAAGGAAGAACCGGACTATCATCGAGATGGCAAGAACCATGTTGAGTGAATTCAACTCACCCCACAACTTTTGGGGAGAAGCCATCTCTACGGTCGTCCACTACTCCAACCGGCTCTTCCTCCGTCCCCTCCACAACAAAACTCCATACGAGCTCCTTACCGGTAACAAGCCTAATGTCATGTACATTCGTGTTTTTGGATGCAAATGTCTTGTTAAGAACAACAAAGGAAAGCTCGGTAAATTTGAAACTAGAACCATAGAGGGTATATTTGTTGGATATGCGGAGAACTCTCACGCCTATAGATACTACAACCGGTCCACCGGGACTATTGAAGTATCTTGTGACGTGGTGTTCTTGGAGGATAATGGCTCCCAAGTGGAGCAAGTTGTTCCATGTGTTGCAGGTAATGATGATGATCCATCTAGTGCCATCAAGCATATGGGCATTGGACACATCCGGCCCATGGAAGTTCATAATGATGATCAAGATGATGGAGTAGATGTATCAAGCACGCCTCAAGTGGAGCCTAGCTCAACTCAAGCCGAACCATCAAGTGCAACTCAAGAACCATCCTCTACTCAAGATGAGTCACGTTCCGAAGAACAAGAAGAAGATCCTCATTCCACGGAGCAAGACCATGATGATGATCAAGAAACATCCTCAACTCATGATCAAGCTCACGTGATCCCTCATGATCAAGCACTAGCAAGAGATGAATTCATTGATCATGAAGGAACTGTTCGGAAGATCAAGGCCGCTACAAGGGCAAGTGACATGAAAGTGGATCAAGTCCTTGGTAGCATCTCAAGAGGAGTGGTAACTCGTAGACACCATGCATTACTTATCACTTATTGTCAACATCATGCTTTTGTGTCTAGTTTTGAACCACTTAAGGTACATGAAGCCTTGGTCGATCCGGATTGGGTAATTGCCATGCAAGAAGAATTGGAGTGTTTCACTCGTAATGAAGTATGGTCTCTAGTTGAGAGACCCAAGGATCATCGCATCAATGTCATTGGGACCAAATGGGTATTCAAGAACAAGCAAGATGAGAATGGCATTGTCATACGAAACAAAGCAAGGTTAGTGGCGCAAGGGTTTGCCCAAATAGAAGGTATGGATTTTGAGGATACCTTTGCGCCGGTAGCCCGTCTTGAAGCTATTCGTCTTTTGCTTGCATTTGCATCTTTCCACAATTTCAAATTATATCAAATGGATGTGAAAAGTGCATTTTTGAATGGTCCCCTAAAAGAAACCGCATATGTGGCTCAACCCCCGGGTTTCGAAGACCCATGCCGACCCAACCATGTGTATTTACTCCATAAGGCACTCTACGGTCTCAAGCAAGCTCCACGTGCTTGGTATGAGTTCCTTAGGGATTTCTTGCTACATGATGGGTTTTGCATGGGTACGGTCGATTCCACCCTTTTCACCAAGCGGGTTAAAGGGGGTGGCCTATTTATATGTCAAATATATGTTGATGATATTATCTTTGGTGGAACTAACCCCAATCATAACAAAGCTTTTGAGCTATTGATGACTAGGAAATTTGAGATGTCCATGATGGGAGAGTTGAAGTTCTTCCTAGGCTTCCAAGTGAGGCAACTTGCAAAAGGCACCTTCATCTCTCAAGAAAAGTATGTGAGGGACATGCTCAAGAAATTCAACATGACCAATGCAAGCCCAATGAAGACACCCATGCCCGTAAAGGGACAACTTGGCTCATGTGACGGTGAGAAGGATGTGGACATAAAGGTATACCGCTCCATGATAGGATCCTTGCTCTACCTTTGTGCCTCTAGGCCGGATATCATGCTAAGTGTAGGGATGTGTGCTCGTTTTCAATCCGCTCCCAAGGAGAGCCATTTAATGGCGGTCAAACGGATTCTAAGATACCTTGTTCTCACTCCTACTCTCGGGCTATGGTATCCAAAGGGGTCAACCTTTGAACTCATTGGCTATTCGGATTCCGATTGGGCCGGTGATAAGGTTGACCGGAAGTCTACCTCCGGGGCTTGCCAATTTATTGGCCGGTCATTGGTGAGTTGGTCATCCAAGAAACAAAACTCCACCGCCCTATCCACCGCCGAAGCCGAATACATATCCGCGGCATCTTGTTGCACTCAATTGTTATGGATGAAGCAAACCTTGAAAGACTATGGTGTGTATCTTGGTACGGTGCCTCTTCTTTGTGACAATGAAAGTGCAATAAAGATCGCCAACAACCCGGTTCAACATTGTTGCACCAAACATATTGACATTCGCCATGACTTCCTACGTGATCATGTTGCCAATAAGGATATTGATCTCACTCATGTGGGAACAACCTACCAATTGGCGGATATTTTCACTAAGCGTTTGGATGAAGCCCGCTTTGTTAACTTGAGAGGAGAACTTGGTATTCTTGATCCTAAAAACTTGGATTGATTAACTTCTTGCACTATATTCTTGCATTTATCTTGCTATCTAGCTTAGAGGCATAGCACATATGGGGATAGTCATCCTACCATGTCTTGGTATGATGCATACCTATGTGTGCAACATAAATAGACCCAATGTCATTATATGGACCCAAGCATGTCTCTTCGAGGTCTCATGACATTTGCGCTTTCACATAGGGGGAGTAATCCCCCGCCCCTCATTGAGCCTTCATTACACCTTGATTTGACTATATAAGGCCAAATGATCTTATTGCAAAAATCATTTCCAAATGACTTATGATTCTTGATATATATTTCAAATCATGCCCATTGTTGCTATTTACATCTTGTTTGGATTTTCTCTCCAATGGGTATGCCTAGAGAACTTTGTGTTTCCAACCCCATGTCTATGCTCATCTCATCATCATCTATCTATCTATATGTACATGTCATCATCTGAGCACTCACACACATTTACACAAAGCATAGGGGCAAAACGAGGCAAAACTAGACAAATCTGGGCTGGCCGGTCCCTGGCCCGGTTGGACCGGGATCCTGACCGGATGGTCCAGTCGACCGGGCGCCAACCGGGCTCTGGGCTGGATCAGCCGGCGCCAGGTCCGGTCGACCGGGCGCCCGACCGGCCGCGTGGCCTGATATAAATTGGGAGGGGATACCCCTTGGGGTCATCTTCCTCATTATCCCCCAACTCCCACACCTCCATGGCCGGCGCCCTCATCACCTCCACCACGATCTAGGCCCTTCCCACCACAAGAATCCCCCCAAACTCCACCAAACCATAGATCGGGCTCCTTGGGACATCTCCACCAAAGGATTTGAGCCCTCTCAAGCTAGTTTGGGAATTTTTGGAGTTCTTGGTTTTCAAGCCCTACCTCGTGTTCTTCTTGCTCTCTTGATCAAGGAGGACAATGTCTTCGGGTAATGTACTCTCCCTTCCTCCCTAATTTCTAGTCCTCTTCACAGATTGCAAGTTCTTGACAAGATTTGAGGAAATCTTAGGGTTAGGGTTAGGGTTTGCAAGTCCTCATGCCTTTAGAGTGTCTCACAACACAAAGCACATACTCCACTCTATTGCTATAGTCTATATTCAAGTTTTTGAGTTTTTGCATGAATTTGTGGTAGAAAATCTGGGCAAATCTTCACAAGTCGACAGATCCGGTCTGCCGCCCGGTCAACCGGCCTCTCAACCGGCTGGCCCGGCGTGCCGTCCGGTCTGGCCGGATTGGCAACCGGCTAGTCCGGTCTGCCGTCCGGTTCGACCGGCCTGTGCGCCGGATCGCCCAGTTTTTCGCACAATCTCATCAATACACTTGGATATATGCTATGCTTTTTGGTTCCCCTCTTATTGATTATATGTACACTTACCCCACTGCTATCCTTGCTCTATTCTCTCATTCACAGGAAGTTGGAGTGGTGAACGGGGCACTGTTGCCAAGAGAGGCCGGACTGCTGAGAATCCACCCCGCCGGACTAGTGGTCGCGCACCTCCTGCAGCTCATCAGACTACTGACACTGGCAGCTCGGAGAGGAGAAGAACCAAGTCAGTTGGTGGTAAGAAAAAGGATAAGCATGCCACCCAAGAAGATGATGAAGAAGTGCCAGCTTTCAATCTTGCGGATGCACACCGTGGTGATTGGCGGGAAGTGAGGATGGTGAATCCGTACCTCTATGAGCGCCGGACTTACACGGGTGGGGACAAGTTCTTCTGGACCAAGACACAAGCAACCCTATGGCATGGTTTCTATGATGATCAAGAGTGTATGAAGAATGGGGCTGTTGTGATGCCCAAGGCCATCAATCCTCAGGAGCTTGCCTTGCATGAAGCCACAAAGTACCGCTTTGTGGTTGACACCTTGAAGGGTCTGGGGCTATATGACCTTGTGTGCCTCAAGCCTGATGATACACAAGAAGATTCCACCTATTGTCCTCTGCTAGTCCGTCAGTTCCATTGCACTGTCTACTTTCATGATGATGCAGACCGCACCATGACTTGGATGATTGGCAGGAAGAAGTACTCCTGCACCTACACACAGTTCTGTGCGGCCTTGGGTTGTGGTGGTGACCGTGCTCCAGGGTACAGAATCCACACTCGGTCTAAGATGACTAGAGGTGACATCTCCTTTTGCTACCCCACTAACCCAACAGCTGGGCCTCCCACCATCTCCGGGATGTACTACTCATACCTTGCTCTTGCCAAGATGTTCCGTGAAAGCCTCATCAGCAAGTCAGGAGACACTAGTGAAGTCAGGAACTATCACCTGAATCTGATGTACTACTGCCACCCTTCCAAGCTAAGGAAGATTGATGGGTGTGATCTTATCTACTGTGAGCTGAAGCGTGCAGTTATGGACCGCATGACTCCAAACTATGCTCAGTACGTTCAGAGGCTCATCAACTACATTGTTCCTGCTCCTCTCAACGTTCTTGATGAAAAGGTCGTCATGGAACCATTCAGATTCCCTACTCAGGATGGTCGCCTGGAAGTCCCTTCCATGATGCCCACCACTGAGCGCCGTTCCAAGGAACAGCATGATCCTGCAGCAGGCTCCAGTTACACTCGGCGCCCTCAGCGTGGTGCCGCTCGCTTCTTCTCCAGCATGTGGCAGATGTGCAAGAACACCAATGATGTCGCACATCGGAGTCTTGCCTTGAACCAGGAGACACAGAGGAGATAGAGTGAGTTTTTGGCTGCACGGAATGCTCCTGTTCCTCCTTCTGGCCCTGAGATGGAGTCTGTGGTTGCACCAGCTTGGGAGATGCCTCCCATTACCGATGAGATGCTCCAGAACTTTGACTTCTCCATGTATGCTCATGGTGGCCCTCCTCCTCGGACTGCTCGTGCTCCCTCCCCTCCTGCTGATGATGTTGATGAGGGTGACGGTGGTGCGGCTGCGCGCGATGATGGCGAGAGCTCCTACTCCGTCGGGCATGAGTTCTATTGATGGGTGCGATAGCATCTCTCCTCTTTTCTTCGCCTTTTTGGTGTCCCGATGCCAAAGGGGGAGAAGAGAGTAGAGTCTAGGACCACGGGGTTCCTTGATTGTCACAAGCCATGGGAGTTGCTTTATTTGGATCTTATATGGCTTGTGCTTATTTGTTTCGATTTCTCGAGAATCATTTGCTACTTTGAATAATTTGTGTATGGACGTGTATGGACGACTATGTGTATGCTTATTCACTCTATTAGGATAATCATGTTTTATGCTTATATATCTTGATATACTTGTCCATACCATGCTTGTTTCCTAAAGATATTGGGGGAGCTTCTCATATTACACAAATGGTGCACTTTGCATTCAAACGCAAATTCTCCAAGTGCACACATTATGGGGGAGATGTCGTAATATCTTATATGGAATCAAGGTTTAGAGCTTATCATAATATCTATATGTGACTCTAGCTCGGTTAGTCATCGTATACCAAAAAGGGGAGATTGTAAGGGTATTTTACCCTTATCCATTATTTTGGTAACAATGACACCGTGCTAGAGTATTTGACCTAATATGTTTATAAGGATTATCTCAGGTATTAGGCAAAGAGGCATAAATGGTGTATCAAAGGAACAAGAAGGCTAAAGGAGACCCCCCACTTCAACAACAATCGAAAAGGGGTCTACAGCAGCAATCCGGTCTGCCATCTGGTTGGACCGGGCTCCAGACCGGCTGGTCCGGCGTGCGGTCCGGTCGACCGGGCACCAACCGGGCTCCAAACCAACGCCTGAAGAATCCGGTTTGCCGCCCGGTCAGCCGGCCTCCAGACCGGCGAGTCCGGCGTATGGTCCGGTCGACCGGGCGCCAACCGGAGGAGCTCCTGGACGAAGAAAAGAGGGATCCGGCCCAGTATCCGGTCACAACCGGCTGGTCCGGTCACTGGTCCGGTCTGATCGGACTCCAGACCGGAAAGTCCGGTCAGGGGTCCGGTCTGACCGGACTCCAGACCGGACAGTCCGGTCAGGGGTCCGGTTGACCGGTTTTGACGAGAGAAAAGCTGAGGTAGCAAGTGACCAACGGCCATATTTCGAAGAACACTATAAATAGGCCTTCTCCTACCTCAGAACACTTAGGCACTACACTACAAGCTGTTCTTGAGCTCTCTCTCTTACTCCATTACTAGAAACACCAAAAGCCTCCGATCTCCCTCCTCCTCCACCCAAACTCAAATCCCTCCGGGGAATCACTAGAGGAGGACCCGATCTACTGTTCTACTAAGCCAAATCTCATTCCCCCTTGTATTCATCGAGAAGTTTGCTTCCTAGGGTTCCTTGGAAACCCTAGGTGGGCAAGAGGAGTCCGGAAGCATCCGGGCTGTGGATTTGCTCCGGGCAAGATTGTGAAGGTTTGGAGGCTACCTCAAAGTCTACCACAAGTGAGTGAGCTATTCCTTCGTGGGATAGGCTCCGGAGAATAGGGTGAGCTTTCGTGGCGTGGGGAATCCTTCGTGGGACCTCCACCCTCCAAACGTGACGTACCTTCTTGCAAAGGAAGGGAACACGGGAATACATCCTCGTCTCCGCGTGCTATCGGTTATCTCTAACCGAACTCCTTACTTGTGATTTAACTGCCGGAGAGAGCCTTCGTGCTCGAGTTAGTTGTATCCTCATCTAGGTTGCTTCACCTAGTTTGCATTAGGCTCACCTTTATATTCCGCAAAGCCTAATATTGCAAAGAGAGAATTAAAATTTGTAGAAACCTATTCACCCCCCCCCCTCTAGGTTTACCATCTCTATACTTTCAAGTCTTGTTTGCCTTCCACACCACATCCTCCCTCGCGGCCTGCTTGACTTGATACAGCGTTGGCGTCTTCTTTCTTCTCCATATGAGCTTGGACTTCGGCGCCAATACCTTCTTCTTGCGAGGTTTTGATGGACCCCTGTGTCGCTGCACATGACCCTGCACAAGATGTGTAATTCCTGGGCCACATAGATGTCTCACACGTCCATCCTTGCCTCAATGCATCTGCGGTGTCGCGGAAAACTGGACTGCAGTACTCCTAGCACGGTAGTGCCGCTGCCTACTGTCTCCACTGACGCTCTCGCCTCCCATTCCTCCCACGCGCATCTACGCCATATATACTGAAACACCATCAGCACAAACATCATCAGTCCGCATACTAGCATCAACACAAACGGGAACTGTAGCACATGCTGCAACATCCACATCAACAACAAGTGTAGCTTCATCCGGCTTGTCACCAACAAGAACTGGCTTGTCATCAACATGCATGGCTGAAACATCACCAACATCAATGCTCGAAACATCATGCACCTCTCGCTGCACTTTAGGCTTGTGCAACTTCTCCTTACGCACCACTAACTCCACATCGGACTTGATATGATCATCACCCATAGGCTTCAAAGTCCGCTGTTTGCCACCATGCATAAAACAATATGTATTTTCTCTCCTAGCATGTGTCACATTGCAATCATACTGCCAAGGACACCCAAGTAGCAATCCACACACCTCCAATGGCAACACATCGCACTCTATCTCATCAACTATAAATGGCACACGCACCTTGTGAGTAATCTTCAGCATACCACAACTATTCAACCACTCAAGACGCTTAGGTTTAGGAAGACTCCATGTAGATAACCCCAATGCTACCACCATCGCCTTGCTAATGCCATTAGTACAGCTACCTCCATCAATCATCAATTTGCAAGCCTTGCCCTTAATAATGCACTGAGTCTGAAATAAACTCCACCGCTGGACCTTGTCAACTGTCTTGCAAGCATCACCTTGTAACTTCTTGAGTTGCATATTCAGCCTGCTCAGTGGTACATCCTCCTCAACAATCACAGTAGTGCTCTTTTGACGCCCCGAACAGCCATGGATGATAGCCAAACTGCACCAAAGCAACTCCAAACTTCCTCCAACCAACCTCCTTCGACCGAGAGCCAAGCTCCACCGATCTAGAGCCAACCTTCTCCGATGCAAACCGATCTAGATACGATCGATCAACAAAACCTCGCCGTGAGCAACCTAGAAATTTTATACCACATGATAAGGGGTTCCCAGCAGATCCACCTAGGTTGATGCCCGATCTTTCACAGCGAGAACACGGGGTAGTAAATCCTCCCAACAACGCGATGAACGCAGTCTGGAGAAGAGGGAACGAATCCAGCAAGCAACGGATCGATGAACGATACGCCTCAAACCTTGAGCTAGACAATCCTTGATGAACACAAGAACCTTCACAACGGATATAATAGATAAACGGCAGCGCCGTACCCCCGGAGGGATGATACAGTGAACACACGCAACTAGGTATAACCTAACTTTAGACTAAACTTTAACTACCCTAAACCCTAGCCGCCCCACCTCCTTATATGAGGGGGAAGTGGCCGGCCAGCCCTTGCTGGGCTGGGGCGTCCCTCTATGGGCCTAACCCTTGTTGGATTGGACAGGCCCAAATCCAATTGACTCACTAATAACCCTAATTTGGCCCACCACATGATCTGGCTACATTATTTCCTAACATAAAATGAATGACACAACCTTAGACTTAATTATTACATGGCGTAGATCGTCCTAGCGTGTCACTCCTGAACCCTCGATGGCGTACCACCTAGCTTGGTGGAGTCCTGAAATTGGGCTCCACATAGGCCTCCGTGCCCATATCAGGATGCTATACTAGCTACTCCCTCGGTGCAAAAATAAATGTCTCGAATTTTTCTAAATACGGCTAGAGTAAAGTGTGTCTACATACATCTATATCTAGATAAAACTAAGACAATTATTTTTGGACGGAGATGGTAGCTCACTAGCCAAGACGGGCTTGTAGTTTAGTATTGAATGTCAATTTGCCAACTGCCAGCGACCAATGCGTAGCTTATTTTCCATTTTTTTGCATATATCTCTCCTGTTTAAATGTTGCTGTCTAATACATTGTAGTGATATGTTCCGGTGTGGGGGCAACTGGTCTGGGTCGTGCTTGAAAATGTACTGCGCAACCTAAACTAGCTAAGACTTACCTCTAAATTAAACATCAGGTTAAAATGTCAACTACGCCCAAAGTTAAAATTATAGGATGATGATACTGCTAAAAGCAACACAATTTCAGTCCTGCGGGCATCTTATACTTTTTGAGTTCGAGAACATGCAAGGGCATCAATAAATCTCGATCTTCCAGGTATGCATCTTACTACTTTAGTTCTTTCCAGGGTAGCCGTCCAACATTTCCCTGGATCCACATGAAGATGCTAGGGAATAAACAGCTCTCGGTCATAATGCGAGGTTAGCTCAGCCTACTTGTCATGCATGATTCCCTACCAGAAAGGCGGCAGAGAGGATTATCAGGAAGACGTCTGAGTCTTAGTCGCTCTCTTTAATCAAGCAAACTCTTGCTTGATTGATCAGGATGCAGAGCATTCTGGAGGAGCATGCCATGGACCCTACTGCAGTACGTGCATAATCACACTAAACACTACCTAATGTGATGTCACTTGAAAGGATAAAAGATCTCGCGGCATAACCACCCCGGATGCCTGCGCTGTAGCGTGAAAGGGAGTTTGGTGTGGCCGGTAGATGTTGCTGTCGTGCCAACTCGCTCTGTTTTTCAAAGACGAACGGGTTCAAGGGCTGTATACTATTGTTGCATGTTCTTTTTCTCCGCCTCGATGTTTTGGAAGAGTTCCGGCTGCCTAGCCTATGGATTTTGAAAAGAATTTTGTAGGATTTTTAGCTCATAAGACGATGTCTGCCGAGTTGCCAATTGGCTGTACTTACAAATGCCGAATGGAAACTGATACAAGAATGGCTACAATTAAACAATTCAATTCATTATTGGACACTTACAAATGCTGAATGAAAACAGATACATGAATGGCTACAATTAAATTAAAATTAACTAGTTAAAAAGGTAAACTATTATCCTTGCGAGGACGATTGGTTCTCATCAACTCTCGGTACTAAGTAACATGATATTGTATATGATATCATTCTTCCATCTCCCGAACGTAGTCTTAAAACGTTCGAATTACTTTCGACCAAAGATTCTTTTGGCAAGGTCATAGTGAGAAAAAAGAAGAAAAAAACGATGGCTAAGTGGAGTGCGGTTTGCTGCCCTAAAGATCAACTAGGACTTAGTGTTCATGATCTTGAGGTGAAGAATAGAGCTCTCCTAGTTAAATGGAATTTCAAGCTTCTTACCGAAAATGAGATGTGGTAAACTCTCCTAAAGAGAAAATACGTTTGCTCACGGGAGTTGTCTCAGGTTTTGTGGAAACCGGATGACTCGCACTTATGGGCTAGGTCTTATGGCAACGAAGAAATTCTTCTTCCCATATGGTTCATTCTCACTTACTAATGGCTCGGAGATAAGGTTGTGGCTCCATGAACATTATTCTCATTTGTATAATATTATTCATCATAAAGGTGATATGATTATTAGGGTGTTGGAAACTTCCCAACGAAATATGGCGTTCGGACGAGATGTTATTGGACTCAAGCTAGCATCTTGAAATGCTTTGCTTCTGCGTCTAGATTCTATCCGATGTGTCTTGATGGAACCTGCATCGGAGTAAATAATTGGAATTTCCTAAATAATTCTCCGTAGACTCTGTGTACAAAGCTTTTAACTTGCTGCTGAAATCTGAATTGTTGCAAGAATTGGACTTCCGCAGGCAACGGCTAGGTACCCGTGGATGTGGATGTGGATGTGATGCCACTTGGCTAGCTCTCGATCAAGCCTGAAATAATGAAGCGGATGCCAGCGGGGAAACGGCACTTGAATAAACAGTGGTGGTGAGGCATGCACCACGGGTTCGTCGACACGACGACGCTGACGATGGAACACACAGGTGACCGTTTGTGCTATCCACGAATTAGCAGTCAAAATGTACTCGTAGCTAGCCGGGATAATAGTTAGGAGCGCGGTTTTGTCTTCTGCTGCAGCCTCGTAACCTTCAATGTTGTTAAGCAAGAAAAACCATCGATCGGCAGGCAACGGAAACTCTGATGGAGAAGAAGCGCGTTTGTTTGTCCAGGCAGAAAAGCCGGCGCGCAAACCGCAGAAAGATTAAGAATCGGACCGAAGGACTGGGTGGCCGTTGGAGCCTCAACAGCGAAGCACACGCGGGCGGGGCTGGCCGGCAGGGGGAACCTTGGGATCCGATCCCATCCCATCCAACGTAACGTGACCCGGAACGCCGTCGGCGCCTCGCCATCGTCGTCGTCTTTATAAAGTGGCCTTGCTCGCACTCCTCCTACTCAGGGCATTAGCATCACACCATCACCGCTAGCGACACATCCCTTCCCTCCTTGCTGTTTCATCTCCTTGGAGAGAGAAGAAGATGTCGGACGAGGGCACGGCGAACTGCATCGACATCATCCTCGCCATCATCCTGCCGCCGCTCGGGGTCTTCTTCAAGTTCGCCTGCGGGGTAATTAGGCGGCTTGGAGCTTGTCCTAGCTTGTCTCCAGTCTCTCCTAGCTCTACACGATGTGGTTACTGATTCGTTGTGCTGCGTTTGCAGATCGAGTTCTGGATCTGCTTGCTGCTCACCTTCTTCGGCTACCTCCCCGGCATCATCTACGCCGTCTGGGTCATCACCAGGTAGAGGGCTCCGGCCCCCTCCCTGCCCTCCATCCACAAGGTATGCATGCACTTTCAGGAACTTGGAACTTTCCCCGTGATTTTGGTTACTGGACCAGCTGTGCCTGGGGACATGCATGAACATCTCTGCTCGGGTTAGGCCTTTGTGTTTGTGGTATTAACAGAAGAGAAGAAAAATCCCACCTTTAACCAAGAAAAGAAAAAAAGCAAGAAAATGGTTTGCAAATCCAACAAAATAGCTCTTCTTTTCCTTTTTCTTTTGCTCCATCTCTCTTCCTGAAAAAAGAGTGGTTTTTTCTTGTTACAACTACTTGAGGTTGCGGACGAACTAACTAACCATGCTTGTTCTTGGCAGGTGATGACGATCCTGTTCTGTGCTCTGGTGGTATAATCTGTTCGTTTGAGACGGTTCATGGTGCTGCGTCTGCATGTGTGTGTGTGTGTGTTCGTGCTGTAAATCTGTTCTGTGTTTGTGTGCTTAGCTTGCTCCTCTTCTCGCACCTTCTCCACTCCAGTGGCGCTATCATCATCATCATCATCCAGTTCATCCTTGTGTCTCCGTCCCTGTAATTTCGATTAATTAATGGATTAATCAATTGATTGGTGGAGGAATCCCGTTGTTTCCTGCCTCAGCATTGATTCTTGCGCAAATACATTTGTTGTTGTTTTGTTGAGAATTTCCTGCGGCCAAGGTTGCGAATTTCAAACGGATAGATGTGACAAACGGGTTGTGGATCCGAAAAACGGTATGGAAAACAGTGGACGTTTGTCACGCTCGCAGTGGGAGTGGGAGCGGAGTCACTCTCTCATTGTTTTGTTTTCGTGCGAATGCTGATCTCAAGGACAAGTGAAGAGTGACAGGTCCTGACAAAATAACAAGCTCAACGTGGCACCTAGTAGTGCCACACTCTACAGTGTGCCCTGGAGGTACACATTTCAAAGGGCACGGAAGAAAATGTGACCTGTGGCCCCTGCGCCGATCAATTGTCACACACTTGCACGCCCAAATTTAATCCTAACAAAGCCTGACGTAAAAAAAACCCAAGCCTAGGCCCGGCCTGGCCCGACTATCGGGCCTGAAATTTTGACCCAAACCCAGTCCATCACATGAAATACCCATCGAGCCTCTGGCCGGGCCTCTTCCTTATTTAACGCATTTCTCGAGCTTAGGCTATACTCAGCCCGACCATCGGGCCTAAATCTGTGGCCCATGCCCGGCCCACAGGCATGCTTGGGCCCAATTCCAGGAATTCGGGCTGGGCTGGGCTTCTCATGGCCAGGTATGGTGGGAAATAACTTAGACTAGTAACATATATTATGTTAATAGAGGTAGTAACTTAGATGTGGTTTCATGCATTGTGTAATTTATTACGTTGTAGACTTATTTTGCATTACAATGTGTGATGTTAGAACATCTTCAGCCGCATCCCCACTCCCCAAAGGGATTTGGGGCGCGCCAGACAAAAAAAGTTCCCAGCCGCGTGCCCCCAAGACTCTTTTTGTCCAGCGCGGCCCGAGCCCATCCCCGCTACACAGGGGACGCTTCGAGCACGCCAGACACAATGAAAAGCGAGGCGAAGAGATGCGGGCCCGACTCATCAACGGCTCGGAAGCCTAAAACCTTATCGCATACTTTTGGTCAAGCGACGTTAATAGCGTTCCAGATTTCCCAGGCAACACAGGGACGCGTCTCGTCGTGCATGGCCGCGTGACCGGCCACGCCGACATTTATTGTGTCCAATGACCCGCTGCCGCTGCTGTACATTAAGAGCGTCCATGCGGTTCTTGTTCATCCCAATCTCTCGCCGCTCCCAAATCTTCTCCTCGCCGCTCCAACCTCTACCCAGTGTCGTCGTCCTCCCGCAAGATCGTTGCGGCGAACGGCTTCGGCCGCGACAGCCTCACCGTGGCAGAGACGTGGGCGCTGTACCACGCGGGATATCCCGTCCCGCCGGACATGCACCTGCCAAGCAGCGGCAGGTGGAGGATGACCATCAACGACATAGGTGTCCCGCCGCCGCTATCGCGAGGCACGGATCGCTGGAGGGACTCCATCAGGGCCCGACGGTCTGCCCTCACCGCCGACGAGCAGGCCGGTCCGACCTGGGCGGCCACCGGCAACAACGCCTGGTGGGTCGCCTACTTCCAAGCGCAGTACGTCATGGAGATGAATAGCACCACCGTCCTCGTCGGCCGACGGAGTAGCTGGAACAAGGACGGACGCGTCCTCTTCTGGGGCGTTCCGGGGCGCACCCTGGAGAACATCGTCGACGACATCCACAACGGCCCTCCAAGGTTGGAGATACCATCGTCGCTGCCACCATCTCCGCCTGCAGCGTGCTGGCAACCGAGGAGGACGTACTCGTCTTCCTCCAACTCTTCCTCATCAGGACCGACGCGATCGGCGCCGTCCTCGTCGCATCGCGCCGCGCCCTACATCGTCCCCAAGCGCGAGTTGAAGGAGGAGGGGCCGGAGTTCGCGATGCCACCATTCATTCCGAGGCATGGCGGCAATGGCAGCAGGAAGCAGCAAAGGCGCGGCAGCGGCACCCTCCTCATCCCGAAGCCGGAGGTGAAGGAGGAGCAGGACGACGAGGCAGCCGGGAAGGCGGCGCTGCTGGCGGAGTACGAGTGGCAGCAACGTCTCATCACGAGCAGCGATGACCCCAAGGACTGCCCAGGGCTGCGAGCAGCGTTCTTGGCGTCGTTGAATGACAAGGAGGCCTGGAGGGTGACCTCAACGCGGCGATCGCCACGTCTATCCGCGATACAGGGAAACCGCTCGTGGACATCATCGACGACAGCGAGGCTGGACCAAGCGGTGCGGTGAAGGACGAGCCCGTCGACCAGCCCGACGAGCATGGCAAGCAGGAGGTCGTCACCGACGACATGTATAACTTCCACCGGTACTACGACGCCTGCGGCCGCCGCAAGTACTACTAGATTAGGTTTAGTTTAAATTTCATTGAATTTCGTTCGAATCTATGTAATATATAACAAGTTTGAATGAATTAGCTTAAGTTTTAAATATATGAAATTTTGTTTGGGCTACGCGGCTGGGGAGCGACGTCCCCCAAACACGACACGAACGAAACACGTCCCCCAAACGCTCGATCCAGCGCCGTTTGTGGGACGCTTTGTGGGACGCGGCTTTTGATGCTCTTATGGTAACATAGCTAGTTACCATATCACTCTCTTTCTTCAATTATTGTCATTCCATGTCACCAAAATGACTTGAGATGCTTTAGGGGCCCTATATCTTTGAATCTTACCCACCTGCAGTGTTATATTACATATTGAAAGAATATGGAGCATCCATGTGTGATTTTGATAATTGATGATAATCTCTATTGACTAATGTTGCATTGAGTTTTTCTTATAGGTTTTCTTCATTGATATACTTAAACCATATGTTGGTTTCAAAATGCAAGAAGAAGCAAATGAAGATGTTCAAGTGACAATTATGTCTTGAAGCAGAAGAAGGAGCGAGTTCTCATGCACATCTTCAAAGGCATCAACAATATGATGAATGAAGATGGTGGCGTGCAATGAAGAAGATGAATAAAGATGGTGGCGTGCAATGAAGATGGATGAAGACGGAGGCGTGCATTGAAGAAGTGGAATGAAGGGATTTTGTCATCCATATGGTTGTCATGGATACATGAAGATATGCCAAATAAAAATCTCTCCCATAGTGGATTATGGGGGAGCAATCCACAAGACTTCATCGAGCAAGTAAAATCAATAAGGATGTTCCATCTTGAAGCGGTCCAGATCGTCATCATCAAACTCGAGTGAAATGTGCAAGGTGAAGATTTGCTCTTGATAGGCTTTCTCTCTTACTGGTCTCTTGGTAGTGTTAGGAGACCGGGTTTGTAGGATAGTTGGACGTACTATTAAGAGCTTTCATCATTTGGTTTTACCCTACCTTGATGGGCTATGTTGCTATCTTCCAAATAAAAGGATAGAGATGGTAACCTAGAGGGGGGTGAATAGGTTCTACAAATTTTCTTTGATTTCTTTTGCAAGTTTAGGCTTTGCGGAATAGAAAGTGAGCCTATGCAAAGTAGGTGAAGCAACCTATATGTTGAAACAAGATACTCAAGCACGAAGGCTATCAGGCAAGTAAATAACACAAGTAAAGAGATCAGTTAGAAATAACCGTGGCGCGCGGAGACGGAGATGTATTCCCGTGTTCCCTTCCTTAAGAGGAAGGTATGTCACGTTTGGGGGGGGTGTCCCACGAAGGACTTCCCAAACGCCACAAAGGCTCACCTTCTTCTACAGAGCCTATCCCACGGAGGAATAGCTCGCTCACTCGTGGTAGACTTGAAAGGTAGTCTCCAAACCCTTACAAACTTCTTCTTGGAGCAAATCCACAACCCGGATGCTTCCGAGCAACCCTAGCCGCCTAGGGTTTTCACAAACCCAAGAGTAACAAGCTTGCTCAATGAAATCAAGGTGGAATAAGATTTGGCTTGGTGGAAACGTAGATCGGGACATCCTCTTCATTTCTACCAAAGGGATTTGGTTTTGGGTGGGTAGAAAGAGAGATACAAGCTTTTTGGTGTTTCAACAATGGTGTGAGAGAGGGAGCACAAGGATATGGTTGACCTAACCCTCTCAAGCTGGAAGAAGGGGTATATATAACCCAAGGAGAAAAAGAGCCATTTGGAAAAAAGTCATGTGAGCCAAACCGGCACTGCCGGAATTTTCGCCGACTAGACCGGTCAGCCGAACCGTGTGCCGATTTCGGACCAGCCCACCGGAACGGTCCCGGAATTGCCAGAACTGCTTCCTGTACCGCTTTCTGACGAAACTGGAATGAAACCGGCAGACCGAAAATTTCCGGCGGTAAAGCCGGTTCCATCTGAACCTGCGCTGGAACTCGCTAGACTATTTTCAAACGTCGATTTCTCCAAAAATAACCTTCTCTGAAAAGTGTGATGGATCAATATGGTGTTAGGATGTGTATGTATGGCTGAGGCAACATCCACAATGAGCTTATCGAGATGGCCCCTCTTAATAGGGCAGTGTTTCCTATGACTCAAGAATAAAGCAATAGAGATAAGAGCCAAAACACCGTCGCTTCTTGTGAACAACAAATGGGGGGTCACACACCACCTTGCAATCCCACATGCGGACTAAACATGTGTATATACTTAGAGAAACCATTAGCCCACACTATAGCTCCGGTGCCATTTTTAACCAAAATAATGGTTAAGGGTAAAATACCCTTACAATCTCCCCCTTTTTGGTTAACGATGACAAACCGAGCTAGAGTCAAATAAAGAAATTATGATGAGTAAACAATTGGTTCCATATAAGATATTAGATAAGCTCCCCCATAATGTATGCACTTGGAGATTTTGCGTTTGAATGCAAAGTGCGAGTATATGAGAACATCCCCCAATATCTTTAGCAAACAAACATATCATGGACAAGATAAAGCAAGGATATCTAAGAATATAGATGATACATATCATAACATAGATAGATATCTAAGGTACTCATAACATAATACAAAATTGTCCAACACACGATCATAAAGCAAATAGTTCGAATTAAATAGCAAATGGTAGCACAAGCCAATAAGAACGGAATAAAGCAGTAGGGCTTGTGCACACAGAGAGCTCCGGAGACCCCGGCAAAGAACCCGTAATCCTAATAGACTTTACTCTTTCTCCCCCTTTGGCATCGAAACACCAAAAAGAGGGCAAAAAGTAGACGATGCTAACGATCAAGCAAAGAAGGTATCGTAGTCATGGTGTTGGGAAATCTCCTCTGACTCATCTTCACCATCACTGGAGCCGGTGTGACTGCCACTGCCGGTACCACTGCCACTGGCAACACTACGACAAGGATGGGAATGAGCATGAGCTGAGCTAACTGGAGGCAGCCTGGACATGTCAAACCCATGGACATAGCATCATCAATCGTAGGCATCACAAAGGACTAATAGGGCACGGGATTCATCTCTGGCCCTGGCGGGGGAACAGTCACATTCCGTTCACGAAGGAACTCATCCTGCCTCCTCCTAGTCTCTTGAGCCATCTCCAAGACCTAGTGGTTCACATCATAGGAGCACTTGCACATCTGCCAAAGGTTGGTGAAGAACTTGGCAACCCCCTTCATTGGCTTGGCAATACCACCACGAGCACCACGACGAGAAGAAGAGGTACCCAGGGTATAGATAGGATCATACCTAGCCTTGGTCCTAGCTTTAGGAGGCATCATCTCATGAACATCCATATAAGTACCACAAATTTCAAGAGAGAAGGAGTCCATCCGCACTTGCTGACCTCTGGGAAGATTATCAATAGGCACAACATGGGAGAGAAGATATTGAACAAACTGGCAGTAGTTGGGGGACATGCGCTTCTCCACAGACCTCTGCAACTCATAAAAGATGAAATCACAATCATTAATGTTCTTCAGATTCTTGGGACGGTAATAGTACATCAAGTTGACATGATAATGGCGACAACTAGCCTCGTCACCGTCCTTGCTCACAAGATTCTACTGGAATAGCTTCTGAGAGTGTCTAAGAGAATCACAGAAGTCATCAAAAGAAGCAGAGTACTGATCCTTGCCAGTCATCCAAGTGATAGTGCGAGCAGTATCTGAGTGAAAGAATACAATGGCATGGAACTGGAGAATGACATCCGGTAGCAACAGAAGATCTTTCTCAATGCACACAACATCAAGAATATTCAACCGTTTCAAAGCATCATCAATGAACCGAAAGTCAGTGGTGGTGTGGAGGCTGAAGTGATCCAAATTCAGATATTTGGGAACCACATAAAAGCCCTTCTTCATATGGTCTGAGTCATGATAGAAGTCAATCCACATCTGAGCTTGATTCTTAGTACAAAACAACTTGTCACGACCAGTGTAGGTCCTTTCTGCAAAGCGATAAGGATTGTCTTGCCGTATGGTCCTCCATTGACCAACATGAATCTCAGCAGCATTCTCAGTGAGCACATCTTCTTCTTCCTGAGGAGGGGGGTGTGCTTGCCTTCATTTTTTCCCACAGTGGTCTTGAGCTTAGTTGCACTACCGCGGCTACCACCGGGTCCTCCATGAGTACTTCTAGGAACACGCCCACTGGTGCCGCAACCAGGCAGCCTCACAGTCTTCTCAGTCCTCTGTCTCTTCTCCCCAATCACTAGATCATCACTACTGTACTCATCATCTGTGAAAAAGCATATAGAGGGAAGCACAAGACAATAGGAGTCCAAAGAATGTATGAGGTTTGAAAAAGCGATGAGTTCGAAAAAAATTTGGAGACATCAATTTTCGGAGAGCAAACGGGCGGAGCCGGAAATTCCGGTTACAACAGCCGACAGACCGGTTCCTGCGCCGGAACGTTCTGGCAAGCAAACCGGTAGACCGGTTCACCAGCCGGAAATTTTCGGCGCCAGACCCTACTGGCCGAAACTCCTGCCGGAAACACACCGGGAAATATATTTGTGTGTAAAAATCTTCAAAACTTGTCAAAAACATGCTCAATGCTTGTACAAAGCTACCATTAGGAAGGTGAAGACCATGAAGTGAGGTGGTAGGTCTCCAAGACAACACACACAAACCTAACCCTAACCCTAGATCTTAACAACCTCATATATGGAGAAGAAAAAGGGAGGCAATCAAGAACTAGAGGGAGAGGAGAGCAAGGATTACCCGAGGACATATTCTCCCTTGCCCTAACTTGGTGGAGAGAGACTTCTATGGAGATGCTTGGTGGGTGGATACCCAAGATCTCCCAATGAGGTGCAAGAATAGAAGAATCCTTCGGTGAAGAACCTCAAAATAACCCGATCTATCGAATCTTTGGTTGTTTGTGGAGTTCTAATGGATGAAATCCACTAGAGGAGGGTGGAATAGTAAGAGGGGGCGGCCATGGAGGAAGGAAACTCGGGGAAGAATGAGGGGGGCTAACCCTAGGGGAGCCCCGAGCCCTTTAGATGAAGGCGACCCAAACCGGCTGCGTCGGGCTGTGCTCCAGTTTGGAAAATCCAAACCGGCACACGGACCGGTCCGACCGGTTTGGCTGCTGGAACCCTTTTTTGCCGGAGACAAAATATGACATGTACATTAGACAGAGAGAGAGAGGTAGGGAGTAGCAAAGACACAATATGAGAAAAAACACATGTATTCTAGACATAGCCGTTGGGGAAATCCAAACAAGAAGTGAAAAGCTACAACGGGCATGATTTTGAATGACATCAAGAACCAAGTGCAACAAACACAAGTTTTGCAGTAGAAGTAAACAAAGCCTCAAAAGATGGATAAATAAGAGTCAAATGAAAGGGTGGGGGATTTCTCCCCCTATGTGAAAGCGCAAATGTCATGAGACCACGAAGAGACGTGCTTGGGTCCATATTTTAACATTGGTTCTATTAATGTTGCACACATAGGTATGCATCATACCGAGACATGGTAAGATGACTATCCCTACATATGCGGTGCTACCAAGCTAGATAACATGTTAAGAGCAAGAATAGAGTGCAAGAAGTAAATCAATCCAAGTTTTTAGGATCAAGAATACCAAGTTCTCCTCTCAAGGTAACAAAGCGGGCTTCATCCAAAGCCATCATGAAAATATCCGCCAATTGGTACATTGTTCCCACATGGGTGAGAGAAATGTCACCATTTGCGACATGGTCACGTAGGAAGTGGTGGCGGATGTCAATATGTTTGGTGCGGCAATGTTGGACGGGGTTATGAGCGATCTTTATTGCGCTTTCATTGTTGCATAGAAGAGGCATCGTACCAAGAGACACACCATAGTCTTGCAAGGTTTTCCTCATCCACAACAATTGAGCGCAACAAGATCCCGCAGCGATGTATTTGGTTTTGGCGGTGGATAGAGCGGTGGAGTTTTGTTTTTTATGAACAATTCACCAACGACCGGCCAATAAATTGGCAAGCCCCGGAGGTCGACTTCCGCTCAACCTTATCGCCGGCCCAATCGGAGTCCGAGTATCCCACAAGATCAAAGGTTGACCCCTTTGGATACCAAATCCAGAGAGTAGGAGTGAGAACAAGATACCTTAAAATCCGTTTGACCGCCACCAAGTGGCTCTCCATAGGAGCGGATTGAAAATGAGCACACATCCCTACACTTAACATGATATGCAGCCTCGAAGCACAAAGATAGAGCTAGGATCCTATCACGGTTCGATATACCTTTTGGTCCAGGCGTTGCGCATCCTCACAAGACCCAAGTTGCCCATTCAATGGCATGGGGGCTGATACGTTGCAAACGTATTGCTGGCGTGTAGTTGACGTGGGAGTTAGAAATCTTTGTGGTGTAACTTTTCTTCAGTTCCCCGACAACGGCGCCAGAAAATCTGCTTGATACGCGTACAACACGCGTCCGTTGGGAACCCCAAGAGGAAGGTATGATGCGTACAGCGGCAAGTTTTCCCTCAGCAAGAAACCAAGGTTTATCGAACCAGTAGCCAAGAAGCACGTTGAAGGTTGATGGCGGCGAGATGTAGTGCGCAACACCAGGGATTCCGGCGCCAACGTGGAACCTGCACAACACAACCAAAGTACTTTGCCCCAACGAAACAGTGAGGTTGTCAATCTCATCGGCTTGCTGTAACAAAGGATTAAATGTATAGTGTGGATGATGATTGTTTGCAGAAAATAGAACAAGTATTGCAGAGATTGTATTCGATTAAAAAATGGACCGGGTCGACAACTAGAGGTGTCTCTCCCATAAGATAAATAGCATGTTGGGTGAACAAATTACAGTTGGGCAATTGACAAATAGAGAGGGCATGACAATGCACATACATGATATGATGAGTATTGTGAGATTTAATTGGGCATTACGACAAAGTACATAGACCTCTATCCAGCATGCATCTATGCCTAAAATTCCACCTTCAGGTTATCATCCGAACCCCTCCAGTATTAAGTTGCAAACAACACAATTGCATTAAGTATGGTGCGTAATGTAATCAATAACTACATCCTCGGACATAGCATCAATGTTTTATCCCTAGTGGCAACAGCACATCCACAACCTTAGAACTTTCTATCACTGTCCCAGATTTAATGGAGGCATGAACCCACTATCGAGCATAAATACTCCCTCTTGGAGTTAAGAGTAAAAATTGGCCAGAGCCTCTACTAATAACGGAGAGCATGCAAGATCATAAACAACACATAGGTAATAGATTGATAATCAACATAACATAGTATTCTCTATCCATCGGATCCCAACAAACACAACATATAGCATTACAGATAGATGATCTTGATCATGTTAGGCATCTCACAAGACCCGACAATGAAGCACAATTAGGAGAAGACGACCATCTAGCTACGCTATGGACCCATAGTCCAGGGTGAACTACTCACTCATCACTCCGGAGGCGACCATGGCGGTGAAGAGTCCTCCGGGAGATGATTCTCCGGCAGGGTGCCGGAGGCGATCTCCGAATCCCGAGATGGGATTGGCGGCGGCGTCTCCGGGAAGGTTTTCCGTATCGTGGCTCTCGATCGGGGTTTCGCGACGAAGGCTTTAAGTAGGCGGAGGAGATAGGTCAGGGGGCCACACGAGGGCCCCACACGCTAGGTCGGCGCGGCCAAGGGCCAGGCCGCGCCGCCCTAGTGTTTGGCCACCTCGTGGCCCCACTTCGTATCATCTTTGGTCTTCTGGAAGCTTCGTGTGAAAATAGGCCCCTGGGCGTTGATTTCGTCCAATTCCGAGAATATTTCCTTACTAGGATTTCTGAAACCAAAAACAGCAGAAAAACAACAACGGCTCTTCGGCATCTCGTTAATAGGTTAGTGCCGGAAAATGCATAAATATGACATAAAGTATGCATAAAACATGTAGATATCATCAATAATGTGGCATGGAACATAAGAAATTATCGATACGTCGGAGACGTATCAGCATCCCCAAGCTTAGTTTCTGCGTCGAGCAGGTAAACGATAACAAAGATAATTTCTGGAGTGACATGCCATCATAATCTTGATCATACTATTGTAAGCACATGTAATGAATGCAGCGATCAAAACAATGATAATGCAATGAGTAAATAAATGAATCATATAGCAAAGACTTTTCATGAATAGTACTTCAAGACAAGCATCAATAAGTCTTGCATAAGAGTTAACTCATAAAGCAATAATTCAAAGTAAAGGTATTGAAGCAACACAAAGGAAGATTAAGTTTCAGCGGTTGCTTTCAACTTATAACATGTATATCTCATGGATAGTTGTCAATGCAAAGTAATATAACAAGTGCAATATGCAAGTATGTAGGAATCAATGCACGTTCACACAAGTGTTTGCTTCTTGAGGTGGAGAGAGATAGGTGAACTGACTCAACATAAAAGTAAAAGAAGGGCCCTTCGCAGAGGGAAGCATTGATTGCTATATTTGTGCTAGAGCTTTGGTTTTGAAAACATATAGAGAGCATAAAAGTAAAATTTTGAGAGGTGTTTGTTGTTGTCAACGAATGGTAGTGGGCACTCTAACCCCTTGCCAGACAAACCTTCAAAGAGCGGCTCCCATTTTATTTTATTTTATTTTTGTGTGGCACTCCTTCCAACCTTTCTTTCACAAACCATGGCTAACCGAATCCTCGGGTGCCTGCCAACAATCTCATACCATGAAGGAGTGCCTTTTTATTTTAGTTTTATTATGATGACACTCCTCCCCACCTCTTTCTCAAGCCATGGCTAACCGAATCCTTCGGGTGCCGTCCAACAATCACATACCATGGAGGAGTGTCTATTTTTTTCTTGTTAATTAATTTGGGACTGCGAATCCCATTGCCAGCTCTTTTTGCAAAATTATTGGATAAGCGGATGAAGCCACTAGTCCATTGGTGAAAGTTGCCCAACAAGAATGAAAGATAAACACCACATACTTCCTCATGAGCTATAAAACATTGACACAAATCAGAGGTGATAAATTTTGAATTATTTAAAGGTAGCACTCAAGCAATTTACTTTGGAATGGCGAAGAAATACCATGTAGTGGGTAGGTATGGTGGACACAAATGGCATAGTGGTTGGCTCAAGGATTTTGGATGCATGAGAAGTATTCCCTCTCGATACAAGGCTTAGGCTAGCAAGGTTTATTTGAAACAAACACAAGGATGAACCGGTGCAGCAAAACTCACATAAAAGACATATTGTAAACATTATAAGACTCTACACCTCTCCTTGTTGTTCAAACACTCTACTAGAAATTATCTAGACCTTAGAGAGACCAATTATGCAAACCAAATTTTAGTAAGCTCTATGTATTTCTTCATTAATAGGTGCAAAGTATATGATGCAAGAGCTTAAACATGAGCACAACAATTGCCAAGTATCACATTATCCAAGACATTTTCGCAATTACTACATGTAGCATTTCCCGATTCCAACCATATAACAATTTAACGAAAAAGATTCAACCTTCGCCATGAATATTATGAGTAAAGCCTAAGGACATATTTGTCCATATGCAACAGCGGAGCGTGTCTCTCTCCCACACAATGAATGCTAGGATCCATTTTATTCAAACAAAACAAAAACAAAAACAAACCGACGCTCCAAGCAAAGTGCATAAGATGTGATGGAATAAAAATATAGTTTCACTAGAGGAACCTGATAATGTTGTCGATGAAGAAGGGGATGCCTTGGGCATCCCCAAGCTTAGACGCTTCAGTCTTCTTGAAATATACAGGGGTGAACCACCGGGGCATCCCCAAGCTTAGACCTTTCACTCTCCTTGATCATATTGTATCATCCTCCTCTGATCCTTGAAAACTTCCTCCACACCAAACTCAAAACAACTCATTAGAGGGTTAGTGCACAATTAAAATTTACATGTTCAGAGGTGACATAATCATTCTTAACACTTCTGGACATTGCACAAAGCTACTGAAAGTCAATGGAATTGAAAAATCCATCAAGCATAGCAAAACAGGCAATGCAAAATAAAAGGCAGAATCTGTCAAAACAGAACAGTTCGAAAAGAAGAATTTTATTGAGGCACCAGACTTGCTCAAATGAAAATGCTCAAATTGAATGAAAGTTGCGTACATATCTGAGGATCACTCACGTAAATTGGCATAATTTTCTGAGTTACCTACAGAGAATTAGGCCCAGATTCGTGACAGCAAAGAAATCTGTTTCTGCGCAGTAATCCAAATCTAGTATGAACCTTACTATCAACGACTTGACTTGGCACAACAATGCACAAAACTAAGATAAGGAGAGGTTGCTACAGTAGTAACAACTTCCAAGACTCAAATATAAAATAAAAGTGCAGTAGTAAAATCATGGGTTGTCTCCCATAAGCGCTTTTCTTTAACGCCTTTCAGCAGAAAGTGTGTATCAAGTATTATCAAGAGACGAAGCATCAACATCATAATTTGTTCTAATGATAGAATCAAAAGGTAACTTCATTCTCTTTCTAGGGAAGTGTTCCATACCGTTCTTGAGAGGAAATTGATATTTAATATTGCCTTCCTTCATATCAATGATAGCACCAACAGTTCGAAGAAAAGGTCTTCCCAATATAATGGGATAAGATGCATTGCATTCAATATCCAAGACAACAAAATCAATGGGGACAAGGTTATTGTTAACGGTAATGCGAACATTATCAACTCTCCCCAAAGGTTTCTTTGTAGAATTATCAGCAAGATTAACATCCAAATAACAATTTTGCAATGGTGGCAAGTCAAGCATATTATAGATTTTCTTAGGCATAACGGAAATACTTGCACCAAGATCACATAAAGCATTACAATAAAAATCAATGACCTTCATCTTAATGATAGGCTCCCAACCATCCTCTAGCTTCCTAGGAATAGAAGTTTCGCGTTCTAGTTTCTCTTCTCTAGCTTTTATGAGAGCATTTGTAATATGTTTCGTGAAAGCCAAATTTATAGCATTGGCATTAGGACTCTTAGCAAGTTTTTGTAAGAACTTTATAACTTCAGAGATATGGCAATCATCAAAATTCAAACCATTATAATCTAAAGCAATGGGATCATTGTCCCCAATGTTGGAAAAAATTTCAGCAGTTTTATCACAGGCAGTTTCAGCAGTTTTAGGTAGTTTTTCACGCTTTGCATTAGAAGTGGAAACATTGCCAACACCTATTCTTTTACCATTAATAGTAGGAGGTGCAGCAACATGTGGAGCATTAGCATTACTAGTGGTGGTAATAGTCCAAACTTTAGCTATTTTATCTTCTTTAGCATTTTCTTCTTTCTCCCACCTAGCACGCAATTCGGCCATCAATCTTATATTCTCATTAATTCTAACTTGGATGGCATTTGCTGTAGTAACAATTTTATTATTATGATTTTCATTAGGCATAACTTTCGATTTCAGAAGATCAATATCAGCAGCAAGACTATCGACTTTAGAAGCAAGTATATCAATTTTCCCAAGCTTTTCTTCAACAGATTTGTTAAAAGCAGTTTGTGTACTAATAAATTCTTTAAGCATAGCTTCAAGTCCAGGGGTGTGTTCCTATTATTATTGTAAGAATTCCCATAAGAATTACCATAGCCGTTACCATTATTATAAGGATATGGCCTATAGTTGTTACTAGAATTATTCCGGTAAGCATTGTTGTTGAAATTGTTATTTTTAATGAAGTTTACATCAACATGTTCTTCTTGGGCAACCAATGAAGCTAACGGAACATTATTAGGATCAACATTAGTCCTATCATTCACAAGCATAGACATAATAGCATCAATCTTATCACTCAAGAAAGAGGTTTCTTCGACATAATTTACCTTCTTACCTTGTGGAGCTCTTTCCGTGTGCCATTCAGAGTAATTAATCATCATATTATCAAGAAGCTTTGTTGCTTCGCCAAGAGTGATGGACATAAAGGTACCTCCAGCAGCTGAATCCAATAGGTTCCGCGAAGAAAAATTCAGTGCATAAAAGGTTTGGATGATCATCCAAGTAGTCAGTCCATGGGTTGGGCAATTTTTAACCAAAGATTTCATTCTTTCCCACGCTTGTGCAACATGCTCATTATCCAATTGTTTAAAATTCATTATGCTACTCCTCAAAGATATAATTTTAGCAGGGGGATAATATCTACCAATAAAAGCATCCTTGCATTTAGTCCATGAATCAATACTATTCTTAGGCAGAGATATCAACCAATCTTTAGCTCTTCCTCTTAATGAGAAAGGAAACAATTTTAATTTTATAATGTCACCATCTACATCCTTATATTTTTGCATTTCACAAAGTTCAACAAAATTATTGAGATGGGCAGCAACATCATCAGAACTAACACCAGAAAATTGCTCTCTCATAACAAGGTTCAGTAAAGCAGGTTTAATTTCAAAGAATTCTGCTGTAGTAGCAGGTGGAGCAATAGGTGTGCATAAGAAATCATTATTATTTGTGGTTGTGAAGTCACACAACTTAGTATTTTCAGGAGTACCCATTTTAGCAACAATAAATAAAGCAAACTAGATAAAGTAAATGTAAGTAACTAATTTTTTTGTGTTTTTGATATAGCAAACAAGATAGCAAATAAAGTAAAACTAGCAACTATTTTTTTTGTATTTTGTTTTAGTGCAGCAAACAAAGTAGTAAATAAAATAAAGCAAGACAAAAACAAAGTAAAGAGATTGGAATGTGGAGACTCCCAGCAGTGTCTTGATCTCCCAACGGCGCCAAAAATCTTGTGGCGTGTAGTTGACGTGGGAGTTAGAAATCTTTGTGGTGTAACTTTTCTTCGCTCCCGGCAATGGCGCCTTAAATCTGCTTGATACGCGTACAACACGCATCCGTTGGGAACCCCAAGAGGAAGGTGTGATGCGTACAAGCAACTTTTTCACTAAGAAACCAAGGTTTATCAAACCGAGGAGCCAAGAAGCACGTTGAAGGTTGATGGCGGCGAGATGTAGTGCGGCGCAACACCAGGGATTCCGGTGCCAACGTGGAACCGCACAACACAACCAAAGTACATTGCCCCAACGAAACAGTGAGGTTGTCAATCTCACCGGCTTGCTGTAACAAAGGATTAGATGTATAGTGTGGATGATGATTGTTTGCAGAAAACAGAGAACAAGTATTGCAGAGATTGTATTCGATTAAAAGAATGGACCGGGGTCCACAGTTCACTAGAGGTGTCTCTCCCATAAGATAAATAGCATGTTGGGTGAACAAATTACAGTTGGGCAATTGACAAATAGAGAGGGCATGACAATGCACATACATGATATGATGAGTATTGTGAGATTTATATGGGCATTACGACAAAGTACATAGACCGCTATCCAGCATGCATCTATGCCTAAAAAGTCCACCTTCAGGTTATCATCCGAACCCCTTCCAGTATTAAGTTGCAAACACCAGATAATTGCATTAAGTATGGTGCGTAATGTAATCAATAACTACATCCTCAGACATAGCATCAATGTTTTATCCCTAGTGGCAACAGACATCCACAACCTTAGAACTTTCTGTCACTGTCCCGATTTAATGGAGGCATGAACCCACTATCGAGCATAAATACTCCCTCTTGGAGTTAAGAGTAAAAACTTGGCCAGAGCCTCTACTAATAACGGAGAGCATGCAAGATCATAAACAACACATAGGTAATAGATTGATAATCAACATAACATAGTATTCTCTATCCATCGGATCCCAACAAACACAACATATAGCATTACAGATAGATGATCTTGATCATGTTAGGCAGCTCACAAGACCCGACAATGAAGCACAATTAGGAGAAGACGACCATCTAGCTACCTATGGACCCATAGTCCAGGGGTGAACTACTCACTCATCACTCCGGAGGCGACCATGGCGGTGAAGAGTCCTCCGGAGATGATTCCCCTCTCGGCGGGTGCCGGAGGCGATCTCCGAATCCCCGAGATGGGATTGGCGGCGGCGGCGTCTCGGAAGGTTTTCCGTATCGTGGCTCTGCACTGGGGGTTTCGCGACGAAGGCTTTAAGTAGGCGGAGGAGATAGGTCAGGGGCCACACGAGGGCCCCACACGCTAGGTCGGCGCGGCCAAGGGCCAGGCCGCGCCGCCCTAGTGTTTGGCCACCTCGTGGCCCCACTTCGTATCATCTTCGGTCTTCCGGAAGCTTCGTGTGAAAATAGGCCCCTGCGTTGATTTCGTCTAATTCCAAGAATATTTCCTTAGGATTTCTGAAACAAAAAAACAAAGAATCCTCTTCGGCATCTCGTTAATAGGTTAGTGCCGGAAAATGCATAAATATGACATAAAGTATGCATAAAACATGTAGATATCATCAATAATTTGGCATGGAACATAAGAAATTATCGATACGTCGGAGACGTATCACGTATCTATAATTTTTGATGCTCCATGCCTGTTTTACACCAATTTATATATGTTTTGCTTACACTTCGCTGCACTTTTATACATTTTCCGGCACTAACCTATTGAGAAGACGCCACAGTGTCAGTTCCCTGTTTTCCGCTGTTTTGTATTTCAGAAAAGTTGTACAGGAAATATTCTCGGAATTTGACGAAACAAAAGCCGACGATCTTATTTTTCCACAACGAAGACAAAGTCCAGAGGAGAGACGAGGATGCGCCATAGGGCGGCCAGATAAGGCCTAGGCGCGACCTAGGCCCTGGCCGCGCCTAGGGGTGGTCTGGGGCCCCCTGGCCTCCACCGACCTCACCCTTCTGCCTAAAACTGCCTCCCGACGCGAGAACCCTAAAGACACAAGCCTCCGTCCACGAAAAGTTCTGTAGGTCCGCCGCCACCGAAGACAAGATCCAGGGGACAGAAGTCTCTATTTCAACACCCCGTCGGGATGGGGACTTGCCCCCGGAGCCATCTCCATCCACTCCACCACCATCTTTATCACCGTTGCTGACTCCCATGATGATGAGTGAACAGTTCTCCCCCGAGGCTAAGGACATTACCGGTAGCTACGTGGTCTATCTATCTCTCCATGTATGATCTTTATGTGATCATGAGCTTTTTAATCTAGTGGAATAAGTAGATGTTATTCTTCAACTATTGTGCTACTCAAGTGGATTTATTATGTGATCTCCGGGGACACCTTGTCCAACGATGTGAAGGTGACAGTATGCACACCGTGTTTCTTTCTTAAGCTTAATTTACAGAAATACTTATGAATTGTGGTGACTAGTTAGTACCATCTTTGTATGCTCAAGGTGATAGTGTGGGGCGTCCATAGATTGGGAATGCGAACTTTAAGGAATGCTTATGCAGCCCTACGCAGTGAATTTGTGTTTATTATCAAATCAGAGAGTGGTTCAGAGTAGCATAATGAAGTGATAATGTCTATGTATTCAATTATGGTATCATTGTTGAGAGTGACCACTAGTGAAAGTATGATCCCTAGGCCTTGTTTCCAAGCATTGAAACACCATTTACAACTAGTTATTCTACATGTTTTCTTGCTGCCATTTTTATTTCAGATTGCAATTACCAATCATAATCATCCATATTGCTTGTATTTCACTATCTCTTTGCCGAACTATTGCACCTATACACTTGACAAGTGTATTGGGTGTGTTGGGGACAGAAGAGAATTCTTGTATCGTAATTGTAGGGTTGCTTGAGAGGGATATCTTTGACCTGTAACTCCCCGAGTTCGATAAACCTTGGGTGATCCACTTAAGAGAAATTTGATGTTGTTCTACAAACCTCTGCACTTGGAGGCCCAACACTGTCTACAAGAATAGAAGCGTGCGTAGACATCAAGCTCTTTTCTGGCGCCGTTACCGGGGAGGTATGGTAAAAGGTAGTCACATCCTTTGGCTACTAAGTTTTCTAGTTGCCGGTGAGTGCTCGAAGTTATTTCCTTTAGATC
Organism: Lolium multiflorum; assembly: GCA_030979885.1. Lineage (NCBI taxonomy): Eukaryota > Viridiplantae > Streptophyta > Magnoliopsida > Poales > Poaceae > Lolium > Lolium multiflorum. Next base: position 43,336,226 of record CM061748.1, on the reverse strand, counting down.
CTGCAATTATATCTTTTGTTTCTTGTTTTTATTTTCACTAGTTAGGCTTAATGGAAATCAACAAAAAAAATTAGAGAGCTTTATAGTATTTATCTTGAGTTAGGACATGAGGTGTTTGAAGAGAAAATTAAAAAACCTATGGAACTTTATTTGCATGCTAATAGCAATGTTATTGGTATCAATTCTTTGAGCACCATTATTGCTAATGCTATGGAAAAGTCTAAGCTTGGGGAAGCTAGTTTTTATGAAAATGATCTATTTAGTTTCCCAGCTTTGGAGGAGGAAATTTGCTATGATGATACTAAACCTCCAATTTATGATAATTACAATAATGATTATGATATTTTCAGTCCACCTACTATTGAGGAGAAAATTAATTATGATTACAATATGCCTACTATATTTGATGATTATGGTGATGAGATATCTTAGCCCTTGTTGTATGTGGGAAAGGCTCAAAGTTGGAATATGTATCTCATAATACATCCCTGAATAACCACCACAACGACCTTCAGCAAGCCACCTATGGGTCCATTACAATTAAGGGATTGCCCCCATGGTTATTTGTTAAGCTTTGCGAGTCCCTTATTATCCCCCTCTTCCGTATAATACTGCACCGCACATGGGATGTCACTTCCAGCAGTATACACTACCGAACTTCTGACGGTAGTTCCCTCCTGTGACCCTTAGGAAAATATCACATGGTCGACATCATGCAACATCACAACAGAAAACTAACATACAATCATAGTGCAAAGGTATAAGTTATCTTAATTCATATAATAATACTTCTAGGGTATCTCCATCTCTCCCAAGAACGGGCTACTCACACATGGAGACAATGAAGAACGTCATCATAAACTTGCGTATGGAAAAGGGATAACAGTGTGAATCCAAGTACAAACCCACGATGGTGATGGAGATTACAATATAATGAGATGGAGAGAATGGAGATGGTGATTCGTTGTGGATGATGATGAAGGTGATGATGCCTTGTCCTCTAGAGATCCGGGTAGCAGCATGGATGATGCCCCTTCTTTATCTTCCTTTAGATCTCTTCTTGGACAGTGTTCTGGTGTTTCTGGTCGCGTACTGCTTGGATCTCAGATCCGTATGTGGGAGGTGAAAGTATTTGACGAGGCGGTTCTTCCGACAGGTGGTACGGGAGACGGTACGGGAAGGCCCACCAGTACCGATGCCTGTTAAAGTTGCAGAAGGTCGTTCTCGCATTGCCCTTTTGGCCAGGTGCGTTATTAAGTGCAAACATGATTTTTATCACAGCAAAATGCCATAAAATGATAGTTTTCAATGATATTTAATTATTGACTTATTATTTGGAGATCCTGTATAGACAAGCATAAGGGCGCGGTAGCGAGGTGAAATACAAAATCCCTACCACTAATATTCAAAAACATAATGAAATAACATTACAAAACATGCTAAAAATTCACTCATCAGGTATCAACTTATAATGCTACCATCGCGATATAAGAAAAATAAGATGCATAAAAGGATAAACATCACATGCATGGATAATGTGATATGATATGGCCTTTTCTTCTTGTGCCTTTGTTCTCGATCTCCAAAGCACATGAGCATGATCTCCATCATCACCAGCATTGCGCCAAGGTCCATGGCATCGCTTCATGGTTGTCCACCATCCATAGCAACTATTGCAACTACTAACTCATAGTAATGAAATAAAGCTATTACATGGTGATTGACACGCATGTCATGAAGCAATAAAGACAACCATTAGGCTCCTGATAGTTGCCATATTACAATAAGGGTCATCACATACATCAAATATAATCACAATCACATAATTTTCATATCACATCACATGCCTCTGCAAAAACAAGTTAGACGCCTCTAATTTTCTTTGCATGTTTTACGTGGCTTGGGGCTTTCGAGTAAGAATCGTTCTTACCTACGGACAAGAACCGCAACATTGATACAATTTTTATCAACCACCAATTGTAAATTGGATCTAAACTATGGTGGGAGAGACAGACACCTGCAAAGCGACTTGTGCAATACAAGTTGCACGTCAAGCGTGAAGCGATTCTCATGTGCGTCGACATGTAAACTTATCCCGGGAGGCTTCATCCCACCACCCCGCGAGATAAAAAGTACACACATAGAGGCAACAAAAAAGCATCAATGCCCACAAAACTATTGTTTTCTACTCGTGCAACAAATATACGCATAGACTCGGCTCTGATACCACTATCCTAGGATTTCTACCGCAAGAACGAATAAAACCAAGATCTAATCTATGGAAAAGCCAAGATACAATCTATGAGATCTATGCAACGAGATAGATGAGAAACTAACCCTCGTAGATCCAAAGTATTAACGAGATCACATCTCGTGGTTGATGTATGTGTACACTTGACGGACTCTGTTTTCCATTGCAGTCCTTTCCAGTGCTGCGATCGGGCAGCACTTCCGTACTCGGTCACACCTACGGTGTCGATGATGATGCCCTCTCCCCGTTCCAGCGGGGCAGCGGATGTAGTAGACCCCCTCGAAACACAACGGTGTGGTGGTGGTGGAGAAGAAAACATGCAGGGCTTCACCAAGCCTGCGCAGGAAGGAGGGAGAGAGGGGCGGCTAGGGTTTGGGGGGTGTTGTGCTGCGCCCCAGCCCTCCCCTACCTCTTATATAGGCATGGGGGGCTCCTTGGCCCCTCCTCCAAGCCCTAGGGTTCGCCAAAAAGGGGGAAACTTTGTCCCCAAGTTAAGTACCTATTTTCAAGGGATGTGATCTTATCCACTTGATCAAGACGCATGGGCCTTGGGGCCCGGTGTGCCTGGCCCATGTGGGCCTATGCAACCCCCTCCGGTCCATGTTGGTCATCCGAGATAGGTGGGCCTCACTATGGTACCCTCCGAAACCTTCTAGAACCTCCGGCACAATACTGAAAAATCCCGAACTTTTCCGGTAACCCTGAAAACGATTTCCCATATATGAATCTTATTCTACGGACTATTCCGAACCTCCTCGTGATGTCCTGGATCCAATCCGAGACTCCGAACAACATTCAGTCTCCACATCAAATTCCATATTGGTGAATGAAGCAGACATGATCGAGACACCTCTCCGATCAATAACCAACATCGGGACCTGGATTTCTATAATGGCTCCCACATATTCAACGCTTCGTTATCAAAAGAACCATAACATTGTTTACCAATTCCCTTTGTCGCGCGATACTTCACTTATCTGAGATTCGATCATCGGTATCTCCATACATAGTTCAATATCGTTACTGATAAGCTAGTACTCTCTACTCGTTCCATGATACGACATCCCTTGTGACCTAGTCACATGCTTGCAAGCTAATTGAATGCCATGTCACCGAGAGGGCCCAGAGTATATATCTCCGTCATTTGGATGCAAAAATCCCACCCTTGATCCATGAGCTTCAACTATCACTTTCAGAATACCCAATGCCACCTTTATAGCCACCCAGTTACGAAGTGGTGTTTGATGTCATCAAATCATTACTCTGCTGTTAGTGATTAACACGATCTCATGGTCGAAGGAATAGGTTACTATGCATTTGAGCTACATCAAAATGAACTTTAATGACTCGATCTTATTATTATGCTTACTATGGGTGTGTGTCCATCATATCATTCTCCTAATGACATGATCTTGTAATTAACAACATCCAATGGTCATGATCAGCAAACATTGATCATCAATTAATCAACAAGCTAGTTTAAACAAGAGGCTTACTAGGGACTCCGGTTTGTTTACAAAACACACATGTATTAATGTTTCCAATTAATACAATTATAGTATGAGATGTAAACATTTATCACGAACACTAAGATATAATAATAACCAATTTATTATTGCCTCTCGGGAAAATATCCAACAGCAACGCACGGACATTTTTACTAGTACCACAAATAACCTTATGAGTTCCCTATACATGAATTACTACAGGACATCCTTTGAATTCACTCTGTTTGGTGCTCAGTGATCACAATATCCTAGGATGTAGTTCTTCTCATCATTCATGTAGATCGCTTTGTCACACATTGTTTTAGTTTGGTTGGATGCTTTTTGAAGGGGCATGAGCTACCATGCCTTGATTTTACATGTCCGAGAAATTAGGGTTGATGGTACGCAAAATGTCTGATCTACAACTAAGAGCTATTCCATATGTATGGGTTAAACCTATGATGACCCGTATATCAACGATGGCATGTATCTTTTTTGGTGTTTCCCTTATGAAATTACACTTGTATATATTCAGTGTGTCAGGTTTTCTATAGCACTTTGGTTACACTGAACTTCCTTCTCCATTACATTGTTTTGTAAGGAAGAATATGTATGTGTGTAATTTTCCCTGGATCAATATAGAAGTGTGGGAAAAATAGTTTGCGTTCAACTAGTAAATGAAATGATGCGTCCATGTAATTATTGTTGAGCATTACATCGTGAGAGTTCAACGCCTATACCCTATCAAAATACACGTACATGAATATGAAATTCTATCGGGAAGGAACAATGTTGTATGTCCATCATTACAGACCCTTTGTATCTCGAATATTGACGTATATAGTACGCATGCACCTGCATCTACATCAGTTCTTCTTCGCCATAATTCGTCCTCGAAGCTCCCCAAGAGCCAAAATAGGGAATATGTTGCGGTAGTTGGCATAGTTAAAGTACAGGGAGGAGTTAAAGCATCCAATATGTTCCTGGTATCAAAGTCCAAGCACAAGAGCACCAATTTATGTGTAGTTCAAGTTATGTGTAGTTCAAGTTCTAATGACTAATTATCATTAAATCATGAAGAATCTTATTAATTTAGATTACACTGTACACATCTTCGGGCATGCCACTTGAATTTACTATCCTACAAAATGATCACTAGGGTGTATCTCAATACCTTTTTTTGTCATATCATAAATAAATTTTGCATCTCAAGTTTTTAAGATGGTTTTTTTGTTATGTGAAACTATGTTCCGTAATTATCTTTCAGAAATTGATCTTAAGAGTACCATATGTATAAACCAATAAATCTTAATTACCTGTTGTGGAAATTCTCCGGTTCCAAGCTGAATGTTGATCAATAGTCTTGCTGCTTGGTATACTGGTAGCGGATCTCGTCCAAGCTGGTAAGAATCAAACATATGAAATTCTCTTGAAAAATAAGGAATACTTTTCACAATATGACATTATGTAAACAAAGTAAACAAACCTGCCCAGCATAAATTAAAGCTAACATTGCAAATGAAGTGTTCACTGCATTAGGTTTACCACTGTCAACATAATCCTGCAAAAAGTTCATTAAGAAACACAACGATTAACAACATGTAATCTTGAAAATACTTTTAAAATCAAGTTGAAGCTACAATTAATGAAAATCACTAGGTTCTACATTACACTGAGAATGTCTGAATAAATTAATGACACATAGCCAAGAGTAGAAGATTCAAACAATGTCACATGTAGTACATACTCAATTTGGTGTATCTAGTCGTTGCAAAAGCTGTCAGTTTTAACATTTCTGTTTGGTATACTAAATGCATATTTGTTCTTACATAATTACTAGCTAGTCCTTATAATTATAGCAAAATGAGCCAAAATACTTTCCATATTCGTGAGAGTAGTATAGAGCTATGTGGCTTAAAACTTCACAAAGAACTTGAACGATAGCATTAGGTGATATAATTAAGTTTATCTTTTCCATCGTTTTGGTAATTAAATATACTATGCCAGCTAGTAAATTTAAATACAACAACACATAATCTATGGAAGAGATATTACATGACACCAGCGCATGCACTACAATTTATTAGACTTATTTTGGTTAAGAAACTTCATGATGCAATGGTTGTTAAACAAGCTTTATTATGGATACAGAGAGAGGCAAAATGGGAAACATTATTGGATAGGACTACTAGTTAGCGATGCAAAGTATCCTTAGTGTGCGACACCCAATACCTCTCGACTAAACCCACTAGCAAATTCACGAGTAAATGCACGCGCCCCACAACGTGCAGCTCCTATTAACATTGGTAAGTTCAACGTTATACATTACCTAATAAATCAAGAGATCTCTATGCGTTTTCTCAAAGTACTAACTACAATAACTAGTAGTCCAGTACATAATACTACAGAAGTTATCAACACATGTGTCAATATATGCTTTTGAAATTATGTATGTGGTTTCTTGGTTGCAACAATTTGATTCATCATGTTTAAAATTGAAATCTCACCAAACATGCTAGCATGTCTAAAAAATCCAATTTATTATAAACTGATGTCAACAACATATTTTCTAATTTCTATTTCATTATAAGGAACTATGGTCAGCTCAGTTCATGATTGGGGTGATGAATACCTCATGTGATGATCAGAATATCCAAGTATACAACTATCAAATATGGATTAGCAATGTAGGTAACAACTACAAGATTTTCTCAATTGTAACACTACTAAGTCAGTCAATTAGAAACAACTGCCAGGTTTTACTAAACATTGTTACCAAAGCAGTGGCTAAGTTATCTGGAATCCATCTCCGCAAAATTTACATAACAAGTTATTTACAAACAATTTATCAGGTTTTGTAAAAATAGGCACAATGATCGCGTGCCAGGACACATAGTTGTATATTTATGATTGTCATGTTTTTCGCATAAATATTAGGTTTTTAGATAACAATTATCAAGTCCTACAAATAAAACTACCAGGTTGTTTAAATATACTAAACTGGTTTTTAAGAGTTACTAGGTTCTCAAAATCATTCTACCGCAGTTTTTAAAAGCACTTTCTGTGTAAACACACATGAGGTTCTCGGAAACATCTCCTAGGTTCTATAAACATATATGCCAGTTTATCGAAGCATAACAACGAGCTTGATCACAAAAAATTCCTATATTTTTTTGATCTATTAGGTTTTGAAAATGTTACTAGCATGTTGTTTAGAAACACTTAAATAGTTACCAGATAGAGTAACTAGCTTGTCCAGACATCTATGAAATTCTCCAATGTAGCTACTAGTATTTCTTTGAAATAGCCACTATTTGTTTCAAAATTACTTCCTAGTCATTCACTACAAATATTATTTATCCCGATATGTGCATATAATGTGCCAACTCTCATATATCTGGTGGTCAAGCATAACAATTGTTGTGGTTATCAGATTGTTCAGTATATGAAACAAGTTCAATATTATATAATTACTAGACACCTTAAAATATGTTCTACCAATTAATCTAGATTTATGGCATTGTAATTAGTTTATCTTACCCACATATTGAAATTATGAACATTCTGTTAGTCATAAGTCATCACCTACTTGTCTCTACATTTAAAAGGAATGTCGCGTAAGATAGAGAGTGAGAGGCGTGGCAGTTTTAAATTCTTGCATTCACGTGGCAAATATGGTCAATCGGAAAACACAAGCTGTGCAAATGCATTGCAACATGACATTGTCGCATATCCACTGCAACAATGTATGTAGTCTCTACTCTGAATAATGTGTGGGATACTTCCTAAACCTAAGGAAAATGTGCTCTCTCTCTCTCTTCCTCGAAGAAACGCACGCTCGCCTCCTCCGCTCACGCGACCGTTAGATGAAATCCACCGGACAAAAAATATTTCAGCCTCCCACACCCACGGCCTTATCCTTTTGCTTCTCGTCCTCTCCCCACAGCGTGCCGTCTCCACCCCATCAATTCCTCTCGTTTAAATTTCTCTCGGCTCTCTCTCTCAAGTGAGACTCATCAGGGGGTGACATAGCCTATGTTGGTTGTTTCTGCTTGGGCGGCAAGCTCCATTATGTTTGGGAGCGTGTGTAGTCTCCTGGGTCACCAAGGGAACCATTGGATTATGCAAGGGGCTATGGAGGTGGTGCTCAAGTGGTGTGAGGCGCTGCTCCCATAGGCGGCCATCGATGCTCCCATGGGGCATCCCTCGACGCTCGCACCAAAGGCCGGACCTGCTGCCAAGCCGGATCTGCTTCCATGGGCAGTTGGCGCTGCTCCCACGGGAAGCTGGCACTGCTCCCACGGGCGCCAGTCGTTGCTCCCATCATTCGGCGGTGGTGGTAAAAGTGGCGCTGCAAAAGAGGGGGGGGGGCATTGCTACTAGAGGTTTGCGGTGTTGCTACATAGGGGGCACCACGGTTGCGGCAAAAAAGATCACAGAGCTAGGGGAGGAGCAGGCGGCACAGCTGCAACTCGGAGTGGGATGCTGCAAGCAGGGAAGGTCATACTCCCCGACGTGTGCGGTGTTTCTACAAGGGGCAACATTGCTTATGCAAAGGTGGCTGGTGGAGCTGCTGCACCAGCAACATCATGTTGAGGTTGTCCGATAATGGAGAGTGACGTCGGTTTGCATGGAGAAGGTGCATGGCGCGGGAAAGTATGCTGCATCAGCGATGCCCTCGACTGTATTCTCATGTGATGTCTGCGACCTGTTGTCCACCGACAGCCATGGGACGCACATGGTGGGGGGAAAGAGCGGTTGTGCGGTAGCACCATGTGCGAAGGAGAAGATAGTTTCTCGTTGCTTTTTGGTATTTTTTTAGAAGAACATGTGTTGGCACGTGGAAGCTAAGGATCGAGTGATATTATGCGCACGGGGATGCTTAACGCGCACCTAAAACTAATCAAGCATGTATGTACAAGCCCCCCACAACAACACATGCATGCACACATGTCGCAACAGGTTCTCCGGACACTAAATCAGGAATGTTATCTTTTCCGAACCAGTTGTTTTATTTATGATATTCTCCATTATTTCAAATTTTCGTTTTGAAGTTGCCTTATATATCATCTTCGCGTATAGTGTTTTTGTGTCCATTGAGTTAAACATTATTTTAATGTTATAATGACATAATTATTTGCAAGAATTATGAGAATCATTAAAACTCTGACGGGTAAATGTCTTTGTTCATAAGAAATCAGTTAAAAATGTTACCTCAATGTCACTAGAAATATAGCTTTCTCCCCATCCACCTGTATTTTGTTGATTCGACAACAGAAAACTGCAAGCTTTCCTAATGGAATGACTATTATCATAAGTTCTTCCAGCAGCAACTAATCCTCTTACAGCAAACATGGTTCCATAAGTGAAACAAATACCCCAAGTGCCATACCTGCGAGTTAAACAAATAATGATATAGTCCCAATCATTATGCAAGACGTATGCATGTAATTAATGGCATAATGGCACTTACCATGCACCATCCTTTCGTTGGCTCTTTTCAATGAACAGCGAAGCATTTTTTATGCAATTTTCTATCTCTCCTCTACGATATTGTGGATACATATCTTTGAAGATCACCAAAGCATCAAGAGCCGATGATGTGCATTCAACCGATCTAGAAGTTATTAATTTACGACAGCTTAGTTGACTGGATAAAGTACTGATATAGTGGCAAAGCGTATAATGACACCATATTATTCTTACGGGTAATCGACGACAATGTTGCGAAAACTCTCAGAAGGATTGAGAACCTAGGTGAACAGAATACATATGTTATGATGGAGACTAGAGGTACAAAATAGAAATTATTGAGCTTTGGAAGAACAAGAGCTTGTGTAAAGAATTTGTTTCCAGAGGGTCTACTAGCAAATGCAAATGTGCTGCAGTTGCCAGGCTCTTTGCAACCAGATTACCTCCCCCGCGTTTGACCGCGAGCGCGGTTGTTTTCGTGCGCGAAGCTCACGCGGACGCGTGATTCAATTCTCTTTATCTGCCATCTCTTTTGTCGTTTTCTGCATGCAGTCCCACACTAATCGCACATGCACAAGCAAACTCTACTAATACACATGCGGCCATGCATATTTTATCGTTTTCTTCAAACCCTTTTCACATGTAGCCATGCACATCCACCTGCCACTTCTTTTCTAACTAATCACCATGCGCATGCACATGCACAATCACACGCTGATTACATGCTATGCACGTGCTCATGCGGACCAGACCATGTGCATGGAGTATTTTGCAATTCCCTTTTAATTGATTATTTGATATGCTAATTAATGTTTCCCTTTGAACAATTCCCTTTTGACAATTTCTTTTTGACAATTCTCTCTTTGCAATTTCTCTTTTTGTTATTTTCGTACGGTAATTCATGTTTTTTGGATTAATTTTTATAATTCCCTTTTTTGGGCTAGTGATTTTTTAGAGAGAAAATAACGGGTGGGGGATCCACTTGAAACTCAAATGAACTACCACTTGCTACTAAAATTAAGTACTATTTTAAGTTGTAAGCTAAAAATGGAATTTGAGTTGCACATAAAATTTACTTTTTAGGGTTGCTAGGTATTTAAATTTACCGTTGATAGATACCGGGGCACCGGGTTGATAACTTGTGAAAAAAAAGAGTCGCTAAAATATTCTAAATGAAAATTAATTTTTAGGGTTGCTAGGTATTTAAATTTACATTGATAAATATCGGGCACCGGGTTGATAACTTGTAAAAAAAAGAGTGGCTAAAATATTCTAAGTGAAATTAAAATTTTAGGGTTGATAGTTATTTAATTTTTACCACTGATAAATAACGGGTCACCGGGTTGATAGCTTGTAAACTTAAAAAAAGTCGCTAAAATATTCTAAATAAAATAAAGTTTTAGGGTTGGTATTTATTTATATTTTGATGTTGATAAATAACGAGACACCGGGTTGATAGCTTGTAAGTTAAAAGAGAGTCGCTAAAATATTCTAAATGAAATATTTTTTAGGGTTGATAGTTATTTATTCTAACCGTTGATAAATAACGGGGCACCGAGTTGATAGCTTGTACAGTAAAAAATAGTCGCTAAAATATTCCAAATAAAATTAACTTTTTTAGGGTTGATAGTTATTTATATTTACCGTTGATAAATAACGGGGCACCAGGTTGATAGCTTTGTAAGCTAAAAAAAATGTTGCTAAAATATTCTAAATAAAAATTACTTTTTAGGGTTGATAGTTATTTATATTTCCAGTTGATAAATAACGGGGCACCGGATTGATAGCTTGTAAGGTAAAAAATGTATTCTAAACAAAATTTAGTTTCTCGGGTTGATAGTTTTTATATTTTACCGTTGATAGATAACGGGGCACCGGGTTGATAAATGACGTTTTTCAGGGTTGATAACTTGTAGTCCAAAAAAAGTTGTCGAAACATATTAATATGGGTGCTAATTTTGAAGATCTCGTCGAGACGTAATTATTGGTGAAAATGAATGTTAATTTGGAGTTATCATCTGACAGTTAAAATATTTTGAATATTTAAATTTGGAAATGATTCTGCTGAATTCAGCGGAATCTGTCGGCTAGTGCATCCTTGCCGAATTTTCCGTGTATAAAAAATTTAGTTAAATTATTTTTTGCTAAAAATGGAAATTTTACCATAAATATTTTTTTGAATATTACTATTTTTTTTCAAATACTTTGTAAGAAATTAACTTTTCGTGTCTGTAAGTTTTTAAATTTACGGTTGCTAAATTCCGTATTTCAGGATTGATAAATTTTAGCCCGAAAAAAAGTTATCGAAACATATTAACATGTGTGTTAGTTTCGAAGATCTCGTTGAGACCGGTTCATAGGTGAAAACGGATTTGAAATCAAAGTTGTCATTTGTGAGATTAAACATTTAAATTTTTTATTTCTGAAAGATTCTTGCTTACATCAGCAGATTCGTTCTGTTCCACATACATGCAAAACTTTTCAAAAATAGCAATCACTACAGTTTAAAATATGCCTAAAATGAAATGTTTTCTTTGTCTAAACTAACCGCTCCCTTTAGCTTGGGCGGGTGACCGTCAACTAGGGTTGCCTGCAACCTTTGCAACTTGTTCTGGGGTCACCGTTTCGAAACCTTCTCGGACACAATAAATCTTAGGATAGTTTTAACTCTGACGCAAAAATGGAAACAAATACCGGCAATTCATCAAGCTTGCTCGAGCATGCAACCTGCTGGGCGAAGGAGCAAACCTCTGACCAATATTCAACAGTGCACAGTATGGATAGCAAGTTTAGTTGTTTTGGCACCAAAAAATTTGAATTCAACATTTGTTTGAATTTACTCAGACGGTAAATAAGCGAGATTTTTGAGATTGTGCAGTAACCCGAAATTCCAGTGTCCTCAGGTAAAAATAAAGTAGCTTGAGAAAAAAAAGGCATTGCTTTTTTGAAAAAAACGAGAAAGGCATTGCTGGAAAGACACAACCAACTTAAAAAAAAAACGAGACCCATGGGCACTAGCACCCAGGGCTTATTCTTATAGAAGAAGCTCAATGAGCCGCAAATCCGTGTCCGACAAGATTCGAACCTGGGTTGCGGGGTAGCCACCAACTCGAGCTAACCATCTGACCCTCTGGTCATTCTCAAGACACAACCAACTTACTCAGGGCCTCAGGGGACACCGTGAGCCGGAGAGCGGAGAACATTCAAAATCTGAAGTCCATTTCAATATCAGTAGTCAATGGGAGGTGTAGGTTTACCCGAATACATATTATAGTTACCCATACATAAAATCATTAGGTATTGCCCAATGGACACGGTTAACCAATGGATCATTCAAACGTCGCTTTCATGCAGCTAGCTAGCTCTATTCATCTCATTCCTCGTGGAAAAATAAATAGATCTTGGCGTGGTTGAAATGTGAAAATCGTAGAGAGAGCGGACTAATCCTTAAGGTTATGGCTTCCGAACCGGATGGAGCATCACTACAAGGCTTGAGCGCAATTTAGGACTTGTTTTGTGTTTGGGCTAGCTACCTCCAGCTACACACGCCAAGCAGCCCTCCCGCGCTGGCGACAAACGCCGCAGCCCTCCGGCGACACATACCGGGCAGTTCTCCGGTGACACAATCACCGGAACTGAAGAAGACGAGGGAGACACCATAGAGTTTTCCTGGCGACCAACGCTGCATGGAGGTACACATGCACACACGCAACACTACCCGGAGGAGCTCTCCTACCGGCCGGGCACACACCACGGTCATGCTGAGACTACATCTCTGTTTCCTCTCCACACACGCTCATAAGCTGGAGATTACACATGAGACTCTCATCTGCTAGCTCTAACGTAGCCGCTTTAAATAGCGTCACACACTCACCTAGCAGCCAAGCAACGACCTGGCCCTGATCGCGCGCCACTCACGCACTAAATCAGGCCACAAACACATGACTACTTCATACGTACACATGTAGCTAACAACTTTTTTTAAAACATGTAGCTACTAACTCAGCTATTCTCTTGGCTAGCCGCACCTTCCGGCTCCATGAATCTTGTGAGTCAAGATTGCTTTGCTGAGCACCGACATGTTAACATGGCTAACATTTTCAGGAGCGGTTTCAGTTGCTTTGCTGAGCACAATCACATGGCGATTGGCTGAAAACACTTGGTTCCCCCAATACTCTTCTCTACCTCAACCCCCTTCCGATTTGTCAAATTTGGCTGTTTGGTACACACGTTTAATTCAGCAATACCATTGGCTATTGCATCGTTTGTCAGGAGAGAAGGCAGATCGGCCCTACACCATACTCTTCTCTACCTCAATCACCTTCCCATTTGCCAAATTTTGCTTTTTGGTGCACAGGTTTAAGTCAGCAATAATACTCCGGCTATTGCATCGTTTGTCAGGAGAGAAGGCAGATCGGGACACCGACATGTTAACAAACGGCCAAAAACGCGAGGGTATAAATCGCGGTTCTGATCTACTTCAACCTGACAAGTTTCCAGGGTATTGCTGGGGCTCAACCCGTGTAATCCCGGCCTATGAAACGGTTCATGGAGAGTTTTTGAGGGTATTGGGTTAGCTCGGGAAATACACTACAAACCCACGAAAACTGGTGTGCGAAACGAGGCCCTTAATCGTCCAGAATGCACCCTCGTCGTCCTGGAGGATTATTGTGTTTCGACCATATACCCGTGAACGGCACCGTCGCAATCACAACCAGTAACGGCACCGTACATGCTCTGAAGTAATAAGCTTACTAGAACGAAACTCATCAGAGTGTTACGTACCTCTAACCAAGACGCAGTTCTTTTACGTTCGTACGTAGAGAAAGTCCCATCGGTATTCTTCAGCACCAAAATAAACAAAAAAGAGAACCAGTTATTAGTCTGCTGGTATAGTTTTTTTAAACTGTAGGAAAGATGCCATGCTTTAAATTAATAAAGCCGTGTGGCCGAAAAATACAGGAATGCTAAAATAGGTTACAACACAACACCCAACTCAAACATATAAAGATAAACCAGAAACACAGCTTGAGTCGGCGATATCCTCCTTGCAAGAACGCCAAGACAGAAGTAGCTAGTAGCAGCACCAAGTAAGCAATGGCATGGAGGGCAGCACACAATGATCACCAACCGGTGTCAACGAAGAAACACCTTCTTCCTCCATCGCCGAAGAGAGCCCCAACCCTCTTGCCTTGGATTGCAGGGTGCCGTTCGGTCCGCGAGTGAAGATGTTCACCCTAGAACATGGAGAGATGCATTCCAGGAAACTAAACGGGCATACCACACAGACCTCCTCGCCATGACAGGCACACCGGTGCTACGAACAACTTCAACGAGGACAACCAGGAGAAGGGAAAAGCTTGGGATTAGCCGTAGAACTCAAAGACGCAGCGGAGCTGAGAAAAGCAGCAACACCGCCAACAGATAAACACCGACTATGGCACAGCTCGTCGCTACATCACCGGTCCCAAGATGGCGCCTCCAAGGAGGGAATGATGCCCATGGCGCCGCAACCATCCAATCCAAGCAGATTTTGGGCTTTCACCCAGGACGGGGGTAGGAAGGTGAGGGGATGGGACCTCAGTGGAACCTCACCAAGTCACGGCACCCCAAAGGCGTCGCCGCCACTATGGTCAAAGACCGAGGATTTCTACCAACCCTAACAGCCACATCCGCTCTTTAGCCATCCATAACCGGTACGAAGCCAACATTGAAGATCCTCAAGGAGGGAGATGCCAGAGGGAGGGTGAAGATGTGATCTTTGGGCTCCGACGGGAGCAGACAAAGCCACCCACCCTTGAGCCGCACCCGTCGTCGTCTAGCCGCCCGCACGGCAGGGCGCTAGTCAGCATCATCCACGAACGCAACCGGCTGCACGGTCAGCGTCGTCTCACCATCCGATCCCGCCGCCTCGATTATGTATCCCGCACCGTGAAAGCCGTCGGACAGATCTCCCTCGGCTAAGACCTTGCCAGGGGCCAGCCATCGAAAAAAGGGAGCCCGTAGAGCAGCCACCTTTGTCATGGCGATCCCGGCGCAGAGATCCTCCACCTAGACACCTGCAGGGGGTGGGGTGTGGGGGGGGGGGGGGGGGGGGGGGGGGGCAAGGGCTCAGCTCCCCGCCGCCCCCTTCATGGATATCGTGGGTTTATCCCGGCGGTGTCTCCAGGCAGGGACGAGGAGGAGGAGGGGAGGGTAAGGGGAGCTGTGGCAGCACGGCTAGGATTTCAACCCCTCGGTCGCCTGGTGGGTGGGTGGGGGGGGGGGCGACCGTACGAGAGCAAAGCGGTCTTTTTTTTTCTGGATGGACTCGTGCATCTATTTCATCGGCTGGTATATGCACAACGGGAAGACTAGCCGATGTCACAACAAGCCTTGTGTACGAGAAAAATCTTTATAATATCAAAATACTTAATAAGATCAACTTATTCTTTTCTATGTAGTATGTACTTTTTTCCATTTGTTTAAATTAGAACTAGTTACGTATGCTGACACTCTGGGTCAGGTATCTGTATAGTTCTGATCATATACTGCGTGTACAGCATACTTCTTCACAATGTCCAACAAGGTTTGTTTATTTCTTCTGCATTTGTTTACATAGAACCAGCGAGGAACACTGCATTTGTATGTCAGGTTTCTGTATACTTCTGATCTTATATTGAGCATATTGTATGGAATATTGATGATCAACATAATTTAATGTTAGTTGATTTACTTACAATGGTCTTACCATAAAAGAAAGGAGGCAATCTATGGCGTCATACAACCTTTCTTGTGATATTGGATCCCCAACAAGTTTAGGTGAAATCTTTGATAACCGCAGCAATGCCTAAAGGAAATGACCAAAGAATATTTGTAATTTAGAGTAAATAAACCATGACTATTTCATAATAAATTATTTGATATCAGG
This sequence comes from Lolium multiflorum, assembly GCA_030979885.1. Classification (NCBI taxonomy): domain Eukaryota; kingdom Viridiplantae; phylum Streptophyta; class Magnoliopsida; order Poales; family Poaceae; genus Lolium; species Lolium multiflorum. The sequence goes on along the minus strand of CM061748.1, from coordinate 43,320,106 downwards.
AGGCTGGTTCTTAGTGCAAATAAATGTCATTGTATAAGGATACAAAATACTAATGCTAACCTTAACAACTTCTGCAGTACAATCGGCCACCGACCAACCATTGTCTACAGTTGAAAGTGTCCATGCACCTTTTGATCTATGGCGGTAAAATCTTCTGTAGTTAGGCTGGTTTCTTAGAACCTTCAAGTAATAAAATATATGTTAGATTTGTTTTGAAATATATTTTTTACATGATAAATATGGAGAACCCCATACCTGTGATTTTTTAATGAAATCGTGAGCCTTTTCTAGAGTTGTGGCAAACTCGGCAATAAGATCCGTTGAGAAATAGGCATGGATTATGAAGGCTAATTCCCAGTTATGGCAGCCATCATATACCTGTGTTTATATAATATATATTATTTTGGTTGTCTTACATTTTGCATTGGACATACCATGTTTTATTTAGATGATCTGTTCATATCGAATAGATCTTTATGGTTAACATGAAAATATGAAAAATACATTTTTGCTTCCATACATATCTGGTGTAACATAGAAAAAGTATGTTACATTTCAAGTACAACATCAATTTTATATTATTTACTTAAAAACATAATTTATAGTTATGCTAGGGATCGAACTATAGCTACAAAAATGTGAGATATACCTCTACGATTACAATTCTCCTCCAATAGTTCCAGCACACGTTTGAATTATGCCTATTGACTAAATTTAACTAGCGAACAATATATTTCTCACAAGTCTAAGGATTATAAAAAATTTGATTTCTTTGTGAAACTTGTTAATGACCGAAAAAATTGTCACACGTAAAAGTAAACTTGAAAGAATCCACATATTATCAAGTACCTGTGCTTTCATTCCATCTTCTGAAAGCCATAAGTAATCATAAAACCTCGGAAGATGTTGCTTGAATGCATCTGAATTTGGGTTTTCTACCCAGCAGCAAATCATGTTCAATGCCTAATTACAAAGTTAAGTCACAAAATTTGACTGGATAAGTTAGGACTTCAATCCATTTAAACAAATTAGATTCCATATGTTTTTACCTTGTTAATAGGACATTTTCCGACAAAATTTGTTGTTTCGTCTTCATAATGGATGTGCTCCATAAGGTTACTCAAAGCTCTCTCTCTGAGCTTGTTGGCTGGCCAACAGTTCAGCACGGGCTCCACAAAGTTGTTAAGGCAACCAAAGAGTATATCTTGCACATGTGAGCGAGGATAATGAAGGTCTTCCTGTACAAAAAGAACAAATGCGTGCCACTTTTGCATTTTAAATATATTTGTTTACCTAGAAAACAATATTTCTATTTTCACAGCACTACGAAGGCTAGCATTACAGGGATGATGTGGCTACATGTACTTAGTAAGTTTACCTCACTATTAATAATAACTTGTGAAAATGCAGATCTTAACTAACCATACGCATCGAATTAATAATTAAAAAAATGATACTAGCAAACGAACCTTGGCACATGAGTGACGCGCCTTGTCCCAGTTAACTTTCTCATATGCTGTATTATAGAGGTCATCTCGTAGTGCTAAGATAGTTGTAGTAATGGGTCCAACAAATTTCTTTCCATAAAGATAGGCCATTGACATGTACACCAACCGGGTAAAACACCAAAACCGACCTGGATATGAATGATTAGTTTGGAGAATGACATGGGAATGGTAAGGTTTGTAGAAAATAAATATGCTTAGGCAGTAAAATGATTGGTGATACATGAAAACAAACTCACATCTCGAATATGAAGGATTGGGCGAACTAACAAAAAAGACAAATCGGAGGCTCTCAACGGAGCTACCTTAACCGCTCTATTTTTTTCTTTTTAATGCTTTTCATGTTGAAAAAAATATTCCGCATTTTCTACATTTGCTAATTTTTTTATGGAAAGAAATTCTTGTACGGTGCTTAGGCAATTGGTGACCTTTAGTGGTGAAATGATCAATTTAAGAAAATACCACTACTACAATATAGATAGACACCCTCCCACACTATTATTACAATTGTTGCACTAGCCAACTACTCAAAAGTCTGAACTGGTGAAAGGCTAAGCAATATATTATTCCCTCTGTTCCATAAAGGTTATCTAAGACCTGAAATTTTTTCAATAATTCTCAGAAAACCTTCATGGGATGGAGGGAGTATATTTTGTCACTCCCCCTCACGTCTAGGCCGATAGGATTCTTCTTCATGGGCCTAACACACGTGGATTAGTCTGTCCACATATATTTATTTGTAATATTGTGTTAGCCATGATTTGAACTCAAGATCTCTGGCTCTGATACAATATTATAATTGATGCAGTGGCAACTATCATAAAAGTGCAAACTAATGAAAATAGTTAGGCAAGATATAATATTCCAACAATTATGTCATTCAGTTATGTTTGCTACGGTAACTTATCTAAAGAGTACCTGGGTGAATGGGAAGAAAATCTGGAACCAGCCACAACTCAGGAATAATTGGATTGTTTCCTGACCATTCATAAACGCCAATTATCTGTTTTGACATATCCATGAGTAGCTTACATTAGTCATCTCGCATAAAAGTTTCATTAAACATGGTTTTGATGGCAACTGACATTAGTTGAAAGTACAACCTAGGGTAATTATCTAGGCCCTGGAAAAAGAGGTAGCCATTTTTTAAGCTAGTGTAGTGCCTTCACATTAATGCTCAGGTGGAGATAAATACTGAATGGTAAGAACAAATTACAAAAAAAAAGACCTCGATCATCCATCAAAAGACCCTCGATCATCTTCTGATACTCCTTTTTTGATGTAATTTTCATCCAGTAATGGACTATATAGTGTTAAATCAAAGATGTTGCGTATGTTCTTTAGTTTGACACTTACCGAGAGCCATATCTTTCCCCATTGTGGAATTGCAGTTGCACTTCCGTGAGATAAAATCCAAGACCGTCCTTTGGCCAAAGCATCATTGTCGCCATTTGGCTTCTCACCAAGAAGCATTAAGGATGCATAATTAAAACATGACCCAAACATAGTACTTGGGCCGAGAACTTGTTTTCCCCACCCTCCATCCTCATTCTGCATAGATGAGAAATAATGCTTTATCTACTTTTCTTAAAGCTTACAGTCCATATGGTTTACAAATAAGAAAAAAAATTCGAACATACCATCTATCAAACTTAAAAAAATAACTGTTACGATAAAATAACAGTTGGATTGCAATCTTGAAAATCACATCTACAAATTTTCTCTTGGAAAGAAATTAAGAATATTATATTTTTAGGGGGTTCTTAAATGCAATATAGTAAAAGTAAGTCTTCAACATTATATCTTGGAGACCATGTCAATGTCTAAAACTTTGCTTATCAACATATCCACATTTTCTGAGCGCAAGTGCATGGTCGAATATACATATGCTAAATTTTCATGCCGATGGTTGTAAATGTCGCCAATATTATATCTTACATACCATGTCAATGTCTAATACTTTGCTTATCCACCTATCCACATTTTGTGAGCGCAAATAGATGGTGGAATATACATATGCTAAATTTTCATACCTGATGGTTGTAAATGTAACGAATAATCTCACGCCGATGTTCCAGAGATAATACGGTGTGAAGTGATCCCGTAACATACAAAGAAAATATCTGCAAAGTAATATAAGGTTAATTAAACTGTAATGAGAAAAGAAAAACATCTCTAGACTTCAAGAGTGATAAAAAAAATTAAATAGTAGAAATTTAATCATTTTGAAGAATCTAGATCACTGAAAAAAGCATGGAAAATGAACATGTTTTTGCCTAAGAAATGGACAGAGTCTGCACTTTGATAGTCTAATAATTACTTGGTATTCTGGGTTTAGTCAAAATTAATTTCGTAAGCTATAACCGTATGTATAGAAAATACTATAAAAAAATTATAATATACCATAAAGATTGTCTTTCACTTAAGTAAGAACACACGGTAGTTAGAAACCAAGGGAATAGGAATGCAGTATAGTTAGGCCAAGAAAATATGATCTAACAATCTGCATTGTTGCACGTATATATCTCCAAAGATATAGAATCACTATACATATGATGTCTATATGCATCTAGACGTAGAAAAATCCGGCATCCTTATCGTGGGACAGATGAATACTTACAATGATAGGCATAATAAACAGAAGCCCACTGTAGTCACCGGGCCAATGGCCGTCATCTGCTTGCAGGGTGGAAAACCGATTTAGAGCTCTCCTCAGAGAAGTTGATAGAATTTCTTCGGTCAGTTCTGCACTTTTATCAAGCTTCAGTGTTGGAATATTCACTGGAAGAGGGTTTAGTTTTGCATACTGCAGTAGTGCAGGGGCAGGGGTTAGATATAGTAAATAATAAATGATGTTGCCACCAAAATGTGTGGAGACAAATAAGAAATGATCAAGCCAAAAAAAGAGTACATGTACCTGCAAGCGTAGGAGAAGGTCCTGTGACTCCTTCCTGTGGAAGCGGTGCTTGGTGTAGTCCGCGCGTAGCCTGTCGACCTCGGCACGCTCGTCGGATGTCCCCGTGTCAGGGTCGTACTCCCACACCTGTCGTCCAAGGAACCCATTGGCCGACCGTAGCCACGGCCCGCCACCCTCGCTGGTCGTTAGCCTCCACATAGTTAGCTAAGCAAATTAGACTCAGGTAGGAGCTGTAGCCTCCAACAGCTCCCTGTAGCTGCAAAAACTAGAGCAAATATTGGACACTCCGAGTAGGCGGACCTTTCTTATATACTAATGGACACTATCCAGGGAGTGAGCACCGTATCCTATGTTCGCGGTAGATGGCCAATCTTTGGTCTTTCGAGCGAAGTAGATAATGTGCAACTTGGCTTCATGGCTCTATTTTTATTTTGAAAAGGGCAGCAGGCCCAGTCTCTATATTCTCTATTGGGGCCCAGGCCCGGCCACCATCAAACAATCTTGGGCCTCCACCGTGCCCCTTCCGGAGTTCCCCTCATCGCGAGAAAGGCAACGGAGACGAGGACCACTTCGGGAATTTGATTGAATCTTTCATAGATGGAAGTTGGTATGCTTCCTTTGATGGCCAGCCTTGTCTTTTTCTCTCCCCTGATCGAGATCATTGGGTGCTTCCAGGACCCCAAAGGTGTTGTGCAGCCTCATGCCACATTGTCCTGTTGGCGGACGTGATGGCTCAGTGTAGCTTTCATACTCTAGAAAGGTACCAAGGACTATATACATAAGGTAGTCTAGGCTACACATCTATAGATGACATAGACGGCATAAGGTAGTCACACATCTACACATCATATCTTACATTGTTAGATACACAAACATGTTAATTGACTATTTGATTGAAGGCTACTTTTACCCTCTTCCACAGAGACATATGCATATACAGATGACCTATATAACCATAAAACAATATCTATATTGAAATGTTTAAGTTTCCAAACAAAAAAAAGGATTGAAATGTTTGTATGTGTTAGCCTTCGAACATTTACATTTTGCAGATGTGCATTGTGATATTAAACATGCTTGTGTGCAGTTATCTAGGACCTCTTAATCTCCAGTGATACAATTAATCTGACTTGCCGATATGTGTATGCATGCTTCTGCAAGTTTGGTTCTTATAAAAAGGTCAAAGCGATTCTCCGGCTGCTAACGATGAGTAATGAACATGTGTGTGCGTTATTATCTAGGAGCTCTTAATCTCGATTGTCAGAATCTAACATGCTCATGTGTGATTGCATCATTCTACAAGTTTAGTGTTGATATAACAGTGACAATGATTCTCCGGTGCGAGCGAAGGGTACTGAACATGCTTATGCGCATTTCGCTAGGAGCTCTAATCTCCAGCTAGGGAATCTGACAAGCCGATTTGTTACTGCATCCTTCTACAAGTTTGGTTAACATAAATGATCAAAGTTATTCTAACGCTAATAATGATGGCTAATGAACATTGTTCTGTGGAATTACCTAGTAGCTTTTAATCTCATGCAGTGATATAATCTGGTGTGCTCATATGTGAGGGCATCTTTCTGCATGTTTGGTTGATATAAAAGATCACATTGATTCTCATGTTTCTAACTATGGGTATTGAACATGCTTTTGCGCAGTTAGCTAGGAGCTCTTAATCTTGTGTGACAGAATCTTACTTGCTCATGTTGGACTGCATCAAGTTTGGTTGATATAAATGTTCAGTTTGATTCTCAGGCTGCTAACCATTGAGAAATGAACATGTTTGTGTGCAGTTAGCTAGCTAGGAGATCCTAATCTCAATTTGTAGAATATGATATCCTGTGATTGCATCCATCTACAGGTGGTTCATATAAAATTTCAAAGTGGTAATCCGGCAGCTAACAGTGCGTAATGAATGTGCTTGTGCACAGTTAGCTAGAAGCTCATAATCTCGAGTGATATATAATCTAACATTCTTATGCGTGACTGCATCCTTTTGCGAGATCATATGATATAAAAGTTCAAAGTGATTCTCCGGCTGCTAACGATGAGTAAAAAATATGCTTGTGTGCAGTTAGCTAGGAGCTTTTAATCTCTAGTGACAGAATCTGGCGTGCTCATGTTTTACTACAACTTTCTAGCTACATGTGTGTGCGAACATAGCTAGCAGCTATTAATCCCTAGTGACAAACCTGATAGTTCTAATGTGTGACTTTATCCATTTGCAGTGTTGGTCATTGTAAAAGTCTTGTTGATTCCTTGGATGCTAATGATGGACAATGAAGATGTTTGTGCGCACTTAGCTGGGAGCTCTTAATATTTAGTGACAAATCTAACTGTGTTGTGTGACTGGATACTTCTGCAATTCTTGTTATTATAGATGTCAAGGTGATTCCACGGCTATTAAAGATAGGAAATGATTATGTTGTTACACACTTAGATAGGACCTCTTAATCTCAATAAACAGGACTTGGAGTGCTCATGTGTAACCCTACTATTTCATTTTGTAGCCTTAGCTAATATAGAAGGCTAGATATCTTGATTCTTTGGCTCCTAACAATACATAATTTCTTGTGCACAGTTAACATCGAGCACATGTCATCCTTTTAGTCAAACAACTAGCAAGATGGCCCTCACAAATGCCAGGGCACAATCTTTAGTGTATCGAAAGTGTTCAAATATTCATTTTATCTTATATAAATTTTCTCGTATTTATCCCCTTTGTTGCATGGTAATACATGAAATAGACATGTACAAATTTTCATTTTATACGTGATTATATTACTATCAAGTAATAAAACTATTATGAAAAAGGATAGTAATTATGTTTCTCTCATTGACTTGTTTATTAGTTGGACGTGGAGCTCCGAGGACACCAACAAAACTACACATATTTTTGTATGCTTGCTAGTATAATACCTCTCTATCTTTGTGTATGTCTTATATTCTAGTTTTGTATTTTAATTGTCCTCGTACAAAAAGTTGAGATTTCCTCCATGCTTGCTTGCACACACAGTGGGACACAACTTAGCATAACTATCGGCATATCTTATTATACTTCCTCCGTCTGGAAACAGATGTCATAGATTTATCTAAATATGTATTTATCTGAACACTAAAACAAATCTATATGCATCCATGTTTAGATACATTTGCAACATCTATTTCTGGATAGATGAAATATATTTTACTCAATTTTTAATTTTAGGTGCCTCTTAATTATCATGTATGTATAGCAAATAATACTCGACCAATCACATATATCAATCAATTTATATTTTTACCTAGATTACAAAAAAGTGTATATCTTCAAATATTTTTTTTAAAAAAAATATTAATTTTTTGCGTACTGAACGTGACTACATATGTGTCAGTGTAATATACTACATACACATACATTTATCAGTTTATACTCTATCCTGTAATATATAAGTTAGATAAGTGTTTTTTAATGCCTAGCGCATGCAATTACTTTTGTCTAAACAAACAGAGCTAGAGTTTTGCTGATATATACAATTTGCAATTTTCTTTTTTAACAGACCCAGCTAAAGTCATATGTTTGTCCTTATTCCATACATGTTGTATAGAATTGACCTTTTCCTAAATGTCTATTTTTTTACACCGAACACACACATGTGAAGATATATCCACCTTTTCTCCTTTTTTATACATACACTTTATCTACTTTTTTTTTTCCTTTTTACATGTTTTTGCCAAAAATTACAGAGGCACTAGGTTTGTTTCGAACCGCCATAAATTGATTAGTATTTCCTCCGTTCCTAATTAATTTACTTATATTTGTTTAAATTTGTATGTAAACATGTTTTAGTTGTAGATACGTACGGATATAAAAAATTGAGTTAGTTAATTTGGGATGGAGGGAGTATTTGGGTCGTTTTCATTTTCTTGACCGGAATTTGTGAAATTTTCTCGGATGGTAGTTTTGCCAATATTTCTGGAAACCAGATCTACCCATACCGATCAATATTTATTTCAGACGGAGGAATAATAGAGATACGTGAGCTGATTTTTCTTTCTATTAATCAGTTCTTGGAATATACGTGTGTTATGTACATAACCTGACCAATATTTGTTTTCAAAACCAATCCATACTCTTTCCAAAATTTAACGTGCCAAATAGAATTAGAAGGTGTACTACACAATTACGTAAATTTTTTTTTGTTAAATCCAACCACATATTTTATATCTAACCATCAATATAATTTAGATGATGTGGATTTGCGTAGTGTCTCGACAACGTCCCTTATATTGCATTTAGTATTATAACTGTACTTCCATGTCAACAATTGTTTTCCACAAGGGATGTCACATAGCAGTGGGCCAATCTTAGTCATTTCGGTCTAAAAAGAGCCATGGCGCACCATCTGTAAAGGTGTGCCACTATTAAGCTTTTACCAAAGCACTATTGTATAGTGCGCGAGCAGTGGCGCACCACTAGCAATGTGTGTCACTATTAGTTATACTGGCGCTAGCTATTTTCTAGTAGTGCATCATTGATATGGAGGTAGAAAAGAAATAATATAGACATCCTTTAGTTAAATCAGCGTTGGATAGACTGCTTATGACATGCACATCTCATCTGAATTATGTATGTCCACATCCTCATAGCACATATCGTATATACTATCCATATGCAATTAGCAGAAAAAAAATTATAGCATGTGGGAAGCAAACCTTTATTATGTATAAGGGTAATGTGTGTTGAAATGTATTTACTAGCCCCTTTTGTCAATTTGGACTTTTAGTTGTGTTGGATAGTGCATCAACTCAATATTTTCCAGAACCAAGTTGTATCTAGTTCAAAAATCCTACTAACTTAGTATTAAATGAAACATTATGCCACCTACATTGAAGCCACTTGAAAGGACTAAAATATGATGTAACTTTGTGGTTGCAATGTACTCAACCTTCATATACCTACACTATCAACATTATTAGCTTAGTTACCATATATTTGATGTAAATCGGTATGGATACCATCACCAGTCTTTTTATTGCCACCATATTTGCATATAGATCTTTCTTTATTAGGCATATGTGAATTACCAAATGAATACAATGGGGATACATATGTGCTCCCTCTTTGATAAAAATATATTGCATATACATTTTTTTAGAAGTCAAACGATGTAATGGTATTTTTTTACCATGAATAGTGAGGCAAAAAGCCCCAAAGAAATTTATTACCAGCATCACCACATATACAAACAGTCAGAAAAAGAAAGAAATGAGAAAATCCTACCTACAAACTAAGCATAATCTACTAGCTTTACTGTAAGCTGCCTATCGAGGCTACTAAAGAATCAAGATGTTTCTTCTTTATCATATACATAAGCAAGGATTCGAGCACACCAAAATAACCACTTCCATGAAGAATGGCTTAATAAAACTAACTTTAGCAGCAGATATAATTACTTGGACAACCTGATCATGATTCCATTCTACTTGCAGATAATTCTAGACTCTCTAGCTAATGTTACACGAAATATTTAGATAAATATATCAACATCTAGATAATGTAATCAATACCATTAAATTAATCATGAATTCATGATGTATATTTTTATATGGAATACATTTGGTATTGTAGATATAGATAATTTTTTATATAAACAATATCAAATTTTGCATCATCCGGCATTTAAAAAATCCTATATGCACAAGTGCAAGACACCTGTGACATCTCTGCATGTTAATGGACCTTCTCCCATGTGACATCTCTGCATTTTCTCTGACCTTGAAGCGCCTACACAAGTGAAAGGCAAGGTGATTCTCTCCCAAACCAATGTCGGCATTCGCAAGATTCCAACACTATAGGCTAATAGCTCATAGCCAAGTGTGCGCAAGCATATGGACTAGCAGCCAGAGCATAACATAGTCCATTTATATAACAAAAGCGGCAGATAGATCTAGTCACACATCTACACATCATATCTTACCTTGTTAGATACACAAACATGTTAGTTAACTATTTAATTGAAGGCTAGATTTAACCACCTCCATATTGACATATGCATATACAGATGGCCCATATAAGCATAAATCGATACCTGTATTTAAATGTTTAAGTTTCCAAATACAAAAAAAGATTGAAATGTTTAAATGTGTTAGCATTCGAACATTTACATGTTTGTAGATGTGCATTGTGATATTAAACATGCTTGTGTGCAGTTCGCTAGGACCTCTTAATCTCCAATGACACAATCTGACTGGCTGATGTGTGTCTCCATGCTTATGCAAGTTTGGTTGATATAAAAAGTTGAAGTGATTCGCTGGCTGCTAAAGATGAGTAATAAATATGTTTGTGTATAGTTATCTAGGAGCTCTTAATCTCGATTGTCAGAATCTAAGATGATCATGTGTGATTGCATCCTTCTACAAGTTTAGTGTTGATATAAAAGTGAAAGTGATTCCTCGGTGCTAGCGATGGGTACTGAACATGCTTATGCGCATTTCGCTAGGAGCTCTAATCTCCAGCTAGGGAATCTGACGTGATGATTTGTTACTGCATCCTTCTACAAGTTTGGTTGATATAAATAATCAAAGTAATTCTGCCGCTAGTAATGATGGGTAATGAACATTGTTATATGCAATTGGCTAGTAGCTTTTAATCTCCTACAGTGACATAATCTTGTGTGCTCATATGTGAGTGCATCTTTCTGCATGTTTGGTTGATATAAAAGATCAAATTGATTCATATGGTACTAACGATGGGCATTGAACAAGCTTTTGCGCAGTTAGCTAGGAGCCCTTAATCTTCACTGATAGAATCTTACATGCACATGTTTGACTGCATCCTTCGGCAAGTTTGATTAATATAAATGTCCAATTTGATTCTCAGGCTTCTAACATTGAGAAATGAACATGTTTGTGTGCGGTTAGCTAAGATCCTAATCTCACTTTATAGAATATGATGTCCTCATGTGTGATATATTGCATCCATCTATAGTTTGTTCTTATAAAATTTCGATGTGGTAATCCGACTGCTAACGGTGGGTAAAGAACGTGTTTGTGCACAGTTAGCTAGAAGCTCATAATCTCCAGTGATATAATCTGACCTGCTCATGCATGACTGCGTCCTTCTGCGAGATCATTTAATATAAAACTTCAAAGTGATTCTCCGGCTGCTAACGATGAGTAACAAATATGCGTGTGTGCAGTTAGCTAGGAGATCTTAATCTCTAGTGATAGTATTTGGCGTGCTCATGTTTTACTACAACTTTCTAGCTGCTAACAATGGATAATAAACATGCGTGCGCAAACATAGCAAGCAGCTATTAATCCCCAGTGAAAAACCCGGTAGTTCTGATGTGTGACTGTATCCGATCCGTTTGCAGTGTTGGTTATTACAAAAGTCATATTGATTCCTTGGATGCTAATGATGGATAATGAAGATGTTTGTGCGCACTTAGTTGTGAGCTCTTAATCTTTAGTGACAAATCTAACTGTGTTGTGTGGCTGGATACTTCTGCAGTTCTAGTTATTACAGATGTCAAGGTGACTCCACGGCTATTAAAGATTGGTAATCATTATGTTGTTACACACTTAGCTTAGACCTCTTAATCCCAAAAAAAACAGTACTTGGAGTGCCTATGTGTAACCGTACTGGTTTGTAGCCTTGCTGATATAAAAGGCCAGATAGCTTGATTCTTCGGCTCCTAACAATATGTCATTTCTTGTGGACAATTGACATCGAGCACATGCCCTCCTCTTATTCAAACAACTAGCAAGATAGCCTTCGTAAATGCGAGGGCACAATCTATAGTGTATCGATAGTGTAAAATATTCATTTTATCTATACCTAATAATAAAGTACGAAGTGTTTCCGTGGTTTGGTCCGTCTAGAAAATTTCATCCGTCGTCGCGTTTTAATTTGTCCTTCGGTTTGTTAGCTTCGTCCGTCACGCAGCCTGGAAAAAAATAATGAGCCGGCCCGTGTGAAGAGTCCACGTCGAACCCGCTCCTCAAACTAACCATATCGTACTGCAAGTCAGAGACGGCAACAGAGGCCGGCTCAAACACGATCGATATTCGATATTACTGTGCTCAAATAAATTCCCGTCGATTCGCTTGGTCGTCACCTGTGATCGGTCCAACACTCCGCCGGCGTCTAGCCATGGCCAGCAACAATGAGTGCAACACTGCCGGCGAGGACGTCGTCAGGCTGCTAGAGGAGGCCACACTGCCGACTGCTTGCCTGGCCAGCGACAGCGCGTACTATGATGAGACGAGGATGGGAAGGGACTAGAGCCAGACGAGGAGGTTGTAGGGCTACTAAAGGAGGCCACATCGCCGGCGGATCGCCTATCCAGTGAGAACGATTACTACGACAAGACGAGGACGATGAAGGATTGGAGTCGGGCGATGACATCGTCGGCCTGCTCGAGGAGGCCACGCTGCCGACGGCTCGCCTGGCCAGCAACAACGCGTACTACGACGAGATGAGGACGAGTGGGAATTGCAGCCGGACGAGGATGACGTCGAGGAGCCGATGAGGCCACGCCACCGGCTGCTCACCATGGAAAGAGACAACGGCTACGATCAATCTGGTACGCCGATCTCAATGGGCGACACCTCCAGCTGATCGTCGTGCAGCCTGGTGGAGACAAGGCCCCGCTACCCTGCTGGAGTGGTGGACTCGAGTGCAAAAAAGCGGCCAGTTCGTCTGAAAACCCAAGCTCGACCCTGGCGTAGCACACACGTGGACTGGCCCTGAATTAACCGCATCTGTTCATGGCCTAAACAGCTACACTGCATGTTGTCCCAGCGCGCTGGACCAATCGTGCAAGAGATTGACCATGATGCTGTTGACGAGCTTCTGTCCTAGAAGAAAGAGGATCGATCACAATATAGTATTATTAGTAAGTACGTTGAAGAGGCCAACACATGTTGACATTATTTCATGACTACAGATTTCTTGGACACGGAGACTCGGAGAGAGAGCAACTCATTAGCACATGAGCTGGCCAAGGTGGGACAAACTACAGGAAGTTTATTTTTTGATTTCTGCTGCCCCTCTGAATTTTCTGTATTTTGCCTGCCATATGCAATGACTGTAACTCCTTCCAAATTGTTATATAAATCTCTCTTTTGCCTCATAACAAATAAAATAAAAAAAAATCGTGGCCAACACATACAGAATGTCGCTGCGATATTGCTACTATGAGAGCTGAAGTTTCATCGGCACTTAAGTACATCAGTTTAAATATAGGAGATCTCCAACAATTTGGAGGAATAGTGACATGTTTCGAAATATTTTTGTATATAAGGAGATTAGTCAAAGAGGATCTCGAAATTAATGTGTGATTCTTATGTTTTTCTCATACTCTTTTGCAAGATCCTAACCGAGTTGTGGCTGGGGTGGAAAGCCGGCCATCAGGGAGGATCTCTTGAACGAAAATCGTCGGGGGAGGATCCACTGCCAATATGGCAGTGGAGACTACACATAGGCGAGGCATAAGGGAGATCCACATATATCTTTCACTCAAAATAATGCATCCATGAAAGAAAGGTATAACAATATGCTGATGCAACAAAAAAAATGAGCGATTGTTATAAAATATCTTTGAATATTGATATATTGATTACAATAAAATCAACATGTAGCAACCCATATATACGAAAAGTAAGGAAATTACTGTTTATTCCATATAGCATGATGCGATGAATCGAGCTGGTTTCAGCGGCACACCATATCCATATAATGAGAATTAATTTATGCGTTTTGCGAAGTAGATTTTTTTGTCTCCCATTGCAACGCATGGGATTATTTCCTAGTCTTATATAAATTTTCTCCTATTTATCCCCTTTGTTGCATGGTAAAAAATAAAATAGACATGTAATTTTTTTCATTTCATATGTGATTATATTACTATTAAGTAATAAAATTGTTATGAAAAAGGATAGTAATTATGTGTCTCTCATTGACTTGTTTATCTGTTGAACATGGAGCTCCGAGGACACCAATAAAACTACACATATTTTTGTATGCTTGCTAGTATAGTACCTCTGTATCTTTTGTGTGTGTCTTATATTCTAGTTTTTCTATTTCAATTGTCCTCATACAAAAAGTTGAGATTTCATCCATGCTTGCTATGAAAGCACAAGGATATTCTTTTAAATTGGATTAGGTCCCTGCCTTAGTGCCCTTTTCCTTTTTGTATATAGGGTTTCTGTTTTTCTTTCTGTTGTTTTGAACCAAGTTTTGTTTTGTTTCTTTCTTTATAATAAATGAAAAAATTGTTTCTTTCTTTATAATAAATGAAAAAATTGTTGAAAAAATGTTTTTTTTTCAACAAACCTGTGTGACCAACATGCCATCAAGCATTTGGTTCTACCAATCAACACATGTTGACACGTTAGAATTCAGCAAGGCCTTAGATATTCGCAGTTAAATGAAGGAAAATCCTTAAATCAATCCCTAATTTTCTAGTCGGATTTTATATAATAAGGTGTATGCGTAAATTTATTTATGATCATTCATATTTACCCGTATTGTACAAGAGTTTCCATCACACAGTGCTCCGCAACCTAGCATAATAATCGGCATCTCTTATTATACTTCCTCCATCTGACACAGATGTCATATATTTATGTAAATATGGATTTATCTAAACACTAAAAAAATCTTAATGCCTCCGTGTTTAGATACATTTCCGACATCTATTTCTGGACAGATGCAGTATATTTTACTCAATTTATAATTGTAGGTGCCTCTTAATTATTATGTATATATAGAAAGTAATACTCGACCAATCAAATAAATATATATGTATATATATATATACCAGCACTATTCTGCAACCGGTTGCAGAATAATATTCTGAGCACCGACTTGTACTTCCCTGGATACAAGGTTGTACTTGCCGGATAACAGGGTTCAACTTTCTGTCGAACTTACCCGAACTTCCCGTTTTCTTCAGAGGTACTGATTATACCACGAGTTTCTCAATTATTTGTCGGAACTATGCAAGTGATATACCGTTGGATAGATAATGAAAAACCGCAACTTTTTCATGTTCACACTTTTCACAGATTTTGCATGGTTTAAATTTAATTTTAAAAATACGAAAACGCTTCTATATGGCCAGAAAACGAACTTTTAGTTCGATTTTTGAACCGCTTATCGAAACTGTGCAAATGATATACCGTTGGAAAGATAATGAAATTGCACAACTTTTTCATGTTTTACGTTTTTTCAAAATCCTCACAGTTTTTGAACAATTTTGAAAATACCGAAATTCGGACGTACTCAAAAAACAAGCGGACAGTAATTTGGACGATTTGTTTCAACCGTATGTCGGAATGATGCAAATGATATGGCGTTGGAAAGCTACGGACTAGGCGCAACTTTCATCTTCCAATTGTTTTCTCTAATTCCTTATAGTTTAAGAGAATAACTCGAATTACTGTCCGCCTGTTTTATGAGACGGGCACCGAATGATTTTCCCCGCGATTTCCATGCGGTATATTTAAGCAATGCAAATGATATATGGTTGGAAAGGTGTAAAAAAGGCGCATCTTTTTCATATATATCATTTTTGCCAAATCTAAATGGTTTAAAATTAATTTTAGAAGTTTTGAAATCATGTTTCCGGTATACTTTGCGAGATAACGACTTGAATTTGATGCATTAGATCTCTTTATTTGTTGTGAAATGTTGTAGGTAATGAAATTAGACTCCTAATCTATCAGATAAACCTTTGGGTGGCAATGGTTGAGGTGGTTGGTGATCAAAACAATGAGATTTGCACAATAGATTTTCGCCTCACAAAAACAGAGCATTGAACTTCTCTCGACACGTGCTTGTACTTCTCGGGCAACGCGGTTCTACTTCTTGGTGCGGTTTCACGAAACCGTTCAGAAAAATTAATAATTTTTTATCTAAACACTTTCTACTTCCCGTAGTTACCGCTTGTACTTCCTGCAATCACCACTCGTACTTCTCGGAATCACTGATTGTACTTCCCGCAGATGAGGGGATTTTTTTGTTTTTTGTGTATTTGTATTTTGTCGGCTTTTTGTACTTCCTATATTAAGTTTGTGTACTTCTTGTGTCGAATGGTTGTACTTCGTAACTTGAAGTCTTTGAACTTCTTCACGAATGACGAGATTATTTTGTTTTTTTGTATATTTGGATTGTTATCGGTTTTCTTGTACTTCCTATAATAAGTGGTTGTACTGCCAGTGTCCAATGGTTGTACTTCTCGACATCAAGTATTTGAACTTCCTCGCGGATGATGAGATTATTTTATTTTCTTGTACATTCTGGCTTTTTTGGGTTTCTTGTACTTCCTACAATAAGTGGTTGTACTGCTCGTGTCGAATGGTTGTACTTCTCATTGTCAAGTATATGAACTTCCTTACGAGTGATGAGATTATTATTATTTTTTTGCTATGTGAACTTATGTGAGGGTATTTTCTTTGAACACTTTTAGTTCATGTAATTACCGCTTGTACTTCCTGTTGTCTCCGCCTGCACTTCTCGGAATCACTGCTTGTACTTCCTCGCAGATGACGGGATTATTTAGTTTTTTCTGCATTTGAATTTTGTCAGGTTTTTTGTTCTTCCTATATTAAGTGGTTGTACTACTCGTGTCGAATGGTTGTACTTCTCGTTACAGCTTGTACATCAATCATGGGATTATTTTGGACACTTTGTACATCCCTAGCTTCGTGTAGTAGGCGTTGTACTTCTCGGAAGCACTTATTGTACTTCTCTGTGGATTACGCGGTCATTATTTTTTTCTGCATTTGTTTTTAGTCAGTTTTCTCATATTTCCTATCTTAACTGGGTGCACTGCTCGCACCGAATGGTTGTACTTCTCAGCCTCAAGTATTTGAACTTCCCTGCAGATGACGGGATTCTTTTGTTTTTTCTACATTTTGGTTTTCTTGTACTTCTCATATTAAGTGGGTGTCTTGGTCGTGCCGAATGGGTGTACCTCTCAGCGTCAAGTATTCTTCGACGTGTACTATGTGTTCTTCATGTTGATTTTTTTATCTTCACTTTACGTGCCTATGTACTTACGGAGAGCGAAGTTGTGTACTTTCCGATATTGACTTTGTGTACTTCTTTGTGAATGTTTTTGTAATTACTTTCTGGTACATCCGAATAGGGTGTGTACTTCCCAGCTAGCAGGTTTGATCTTCCGGATATTTACTAAGTGTGGTTCTCGGCGGAACTTTTTTTAAGGATGTTTCAAACCAAATGGCTAAATTTTTGTGATTTTATTTATGTTGTACTTCCCAAAACATTCATGGGGAAGTGCTCCAAGAAAAACAAGTGGGAAGAGAGTGCTCTTGAAGCTTCAAGGTGCAGTGGTGCTTGAGATATTTCACTACGGCCAAAAGCAACAAACTTCAACTCTGACATGTGCTGAAATAAACTCACGTCTACATGGCCATATTATAAGACGGCCATACTACATGCAAACGCTTACACGCCAATCAAACTTGGTAAAAGATGGATTTTTCACTAGGTGTCAGCGGCCAAAAAGGATCCCCAAAAAACATGTGCTGCTATGTACTGACGATTAAATCAGAAGAACAACCAGGTAATAATTTCTGAGGTGCTAACTGACGATTAACTATTGTTTGACGATCAAATCTACACAAGCCAAGCACGGGCCAGATGTTGCATACTGTTTTGGATGCCGTCGTCGCCGAAACGTCATCGGTGTCTCAGCACCTCGTCCTCGCCTTTGTCTACAGCCCGGTACCCGGCATTTGAAGAACAATCGACCTCTTTGAGATGCAAGCTCGTCGTTGCTGGCGACCATGTTCTCCACTACATGCTCCTCCTCAACGACATGGTCAGAAGCAACCTGTGTTTTTTGTGTTGGAATCAATACACAAGTATGAACTTGAACAGAAGCTGTTACTTTCAAACTGGAACCCTGGGATAACCGAACTCGTTCTTTTCCGACCATCCCAAAAGCCCATGCTTGTACTTTCAGGTGTTCCCGGTTGTACTTTTGGACAGTTCATATCATCATTTTTTTCACATTAACTAGCAGGGGGCGTGTACTTCTCCGATCTTGCGAGGTGAAGGTTGTCGCTATCTCTGTAACAACACAGAACAAAACAATTAATTAGAAAACATGTTGTCTTTAAAACTACTGAAGAAATAGGACTAAACTTCTCATGTGAACAAACTGAAGTTCTAATTTTCCTTTTCTATCTGCCACACATCAACAACGCAACAGGTAGTGTATTGCATTTGTCAACCACACATCGGAAAGAAATAGAGTTTAAAGTAGAGCATAGTAGATCACCACAGACCGGTTCACATCAGCAAGCGAGCGTATCATCAGAAGCAGTAGAGTAGCATCAGCAACCTATTCACATCATCAGAAACCTGCTCACATGATCAGAAGCAGTAGAGTAGCATTGCCATCGTCCCACGCTTGTACTTCCACAAACCGGAACCTGCACTTCCCATATCTCAAAACAAAGTACAGTAAAAGAAGCGATTAAAGCAAAAAAGAACTGGAAATCGAGATGGGATGCCGAGCAAGATGCCTTTCAGCGGAAGTGAACAAGGAACGTATGGCCGGAAGGACTACTGGCAATCAGGCATCGTCGGAATTCAGAGCCGCAGCCGTCCTCGTCATGGTCGTGAGGGACAGCACCAGAGGGATGAGTGGCAGACCGGTTTTGGGGGCGTTGGAGATTGAGGATAGCAGGTTGGGGCAGCGGCGGGGAGCGGAGCGGGACCCAGGCAGCAGCCGCGGCGGCGAGGCACACCGCATGTCGCCGCAGGTAGGACCGCCGGCGAGAAACATAGTCGCGGAATCTGGGAGGCACGGTGGTGCGTCCTGCAGCGGCAGCAGAGGGATGGAGCCAGCGGGGCGATGGGAGGAGGTTGAGGGGCGTTAGGTTAGGATCCCGGCGGCTGGCTCGGGCATCTGGGGTGAAGCGCCGCTCGATCTGGGGCTGGGGCGGCGGCGCGTGGTGCCCATGGTAGCGGTGGTGTGTGCTGCCTCGTGCAGCGGCGGCGGCGCGTGGTAGACTGGCCGACGGGGGTGGCAGGGCTGGCCGGCGCGCTCTTGGTAGGCTGGCCGGCGGAGAAGGTCACGAGGAAGGTGCGATTCAGGTGGGTGGGGATCGGTTTTTTTTGGAACCGGTAAGGTGGGCTTCTGCCGAACGAATGGTCTATATAGAGGCCGGTGGTGCTCAGAATATTATTCTGAGCACTGGTTTCAGAATAGTGCAACCCTATATATATATATATATATATATATATATATATCAATTTATATTTTTTACCTAGAATACAAAAAAAGTTTATCTCTCCATATGTTTTTATTTAACTTAATTTTTTGCATACTGAACATGAATACGTATGTGTCAGTGTACTATACTAAATACACATACATATTTCAGTTTATACTCTATCTCGTAATACATAAGTTATATAAGTGTTTTTTAACGACTAGCTCATGAAATTACTTTTTCCTACGCAAACATGGCTAGAGTCTTGCTGATATATGCAAATTGCAATTTTTTTTTTAATAGACCCATCTAAAGTCATATGTTTGTTCTTGTTCCATACGTGTTGTATCAAATTGACCTTCTCCTACAAGTAGTTTTTTTTGCACCAAACACATACATGTGGGGATAGATCCACATTTTCTCACAGACATTTTTTCTACTTTTGTTTTTTTCTTTTTACAATTTTTTTGCCAGGCAGCAGGTTTGTTTCGAGCCGTCAAAAGATCCACATGTCGAAGGTTTACTATGGATTACCATAAATTGGTTTGTATTTCCTCCGTTCCTAATTAATTAACTTATATTTGTTTAAATTTGTATGTAAACATGTTTTAATTGTATATACATAGGGATATAAAAAAATTGAGTTAGTTAATTTGGGATGGAGAGAGTATTTGGATTGGGGTTCATTTTTTTGGCTGGAATTTGCGAAATTTTGAAGGAAACTGGATTTAGATGTTACGACCAGAAAAATGCAATACCTAACGAAATATATCAGTATCACATAATTTACTCAAATTTAAATTTTTTATAAATTGTTAAATTCGTTTGACAAATCTCATGTGGTATTTTGGCCGATATTTCTGGAAACCAGAATTACCCATACCGATTACTATTTATTTCTACCGAAATAAATCTTTGATTCGAACAGAGGAATAATAGAGATAAGTGAGCTGATTTTTTCTTAATTAGTCAGTTCTTGGAATATACGTGTGTTATGTACATGACCTAGCCAATATTTGTTTTCAAAACCGATCCATACTCTTTCCAAAATCTAACGTGCCAAATAGACTTAGAAGTTGTACTACACAATTATGTAACATTAATTTTTTGTTAAATCTAACCACATAGTTTAGATCTAATCAGCAATATAATTTAGATGACGTGGATTTACGTAGTGTATCGACAAACTCCCTTATATTGTTTTTAGTATTATAACTATACTTCCATCTAAAAAAAATTCCACACAAGGTCGTGATGTCACACACCTGTGGGCCAAGCTTAGTCATTTCGGTCTACAAATAGCAATGGCGTGCCATCTATAAAAATGTGCCATAATTAACTTTTTACCAATGGAGCACTATTGTTTGGTGTGTGAGCAGTGGCGCACCTCTAGTAATGTGTGTCACTATTCGTTATACTGGCTCTAGCTGTTTTTCTAGTAGTGTCTCATTGATATGGAGGTTGAAAATAAATATTATAGACATCCTTTAGTTAACTCGGCATTGGATATACCTGTTTATGACATATACAGCTCATCTGAATTATGTGTGCCTGACATCCTGATAGCACATATCGTTGTAATTCTCCATATGCCAATTAGAAAAAAAGTATAGCATGTGGGTAGCAAACCTTTATTATGTATAAGTGTAATGAGCGTTGAAACATTTTGACTGGCACCTTTTCTTAATTTGAACTTTTGGTTGTGTTGGAATATGTTCCGGAGCTAAGTGGTATCCACCTCAAAAATCAACTTAGTATTAAATGAAACATTATGTGGCCTACATTGAAGCCACTTCAAAGTAGCAAAATAGGATGTAACTTTGTAGTTGCAATGTACTCTACCTTTTAATACCTGCACTATCAACATATTAGCTTTGTGAATATATATTTGATTGAAATCGGTGTGGATACCATCACCAGTATTTTTATTGCCACCATATTTGCAGATAGATATTTCTTTATCAGGTATATGTGAATTACCAAATGAATACGATGGGGATACATATGTGCTCCATCTTTGATAAAATGTAGTGCATATGGTTTTTTTTAGAAGTCAAATGATGTAATGGTTTTTATACCATGAAACCGTGGGGCTTATTTTTAGCATTCCTTTGCTTCCAGATATTCAAGCACGCTAAAATAATCACTTCCATAAAGAATGGCTTATTAAAACTAACTTTAGCAGGAGATATAATTACTTGAACATCCTAACCATGATTTCATTCTATCTTCTGATAATTCTAGACTCTCTAGCTAATGTTACACCAAGTATGTAGATAAATATATCAACATCTAGATAATGTAATCAATAGAATTAGATTAATCATGAATTAATGATGTATATTTTTTATATGGAATAAATTTGGTATTGTAGATAGAGATAACTTTTTATATAAACAATATCAAAATTTTCATCATCCGTCTTTAAAAAAATCTTATATGCACAAGTGGAAGACACATTTGACATCTCTCCATGTTAGTAAATTTTCTCCCATGTGACATCTCTGCATTTTCTCTCACCTTGAAGCGCATACACAAGTGAAAGGCAAGGTGATTCCTGCGGCTGCTAACACTATCATACCTCTACCGAACTCGTAAAATAGTCAGTGAAGAAGAAGAAATAAGTCAAATGGCCTCGGCGATCCCAAACCAATGTCGGCATTCACAAGATTCCAACACTAGAGGTTAATAGCTCATAGAAAAGTGTGCACAAGCATATGGACTAGCAGCCGGAGCATAACCTTGTCCTTTTATATAACAAAAGCCACAGATAGATCTAGTCACACATCTACATATCATATCTTACCTTGTTACATACATACAAATATTAATTAACTATTTGATTGAAGCTTAATTTTACCCTCTTCCGCAGAGACATACGCATATACAGGTGACCCATATAACCATAAATCGATATCTATATTGAAATTTTTAAGTTTCAAAAGAAAAAATGATTGAAATGTGTGTATGTGTTAGCCTTTGAACATTTACATTTTTGTAGATGTGCATTGTGAGAATAATTAGACACCGGAGTTTACTTGGTAAATAGAACTACCCATATACAAGACTACAAAATGTCATCTTTGTTAAACCTCACCATAAAACTACAAAATCAACACATGTCATCAATAGTAAATTTCCATTAACCTAGTTGATATCAGTGCTCACACGTAAATAATAGTTAACATTTCTTTCTAGCTATATGAGCTTGAAGGTCTCTCTTATCTAATGTAGAATGATCTAATGTTTTCATGTGCGATTGTATCATTCTATATTTTTTGCTTCATTTAAAAGGTTAGTGTGATTATCTAGCTACTAACAATGGTTTACAGACATGCATGTGCGCATGACCGACTCTCAGTGTCCTCAGGTGTGGCTGTATCTTCTGATGTTATTGCTTATACAAAAGATCTAGTTGATTTCTGCTTGCGGCAAACGATAGGTAATGATCATAAATTTAGGATTGTGGACACTAAACTAGGAGCCCTTAATCTCCAGTGATACAATGTAACTTGCCGATGTGTGTCTACATGCTTCTGCAAGTTTGGTTCATATAAAAGGTCAAAGTGATTCTCCGGCTGCTAACGATAAGTAGTGAACATGTTTGTGCGTAGTTATCTTGGAGCTCTTAATCTCGATTGACAGAATCTAACATGGTCATGTGTGATCGCATCCTTCTACAAGATTAGTCTTGATATAAAAGTGACAGTGATTCTCCGGCTGCTAGCGATGGGTACTGAGCAGGCTTATGCACATTTCGTTAGGAGCTCTAATCTCCAGCTAGGGAATCTGACGTGCTGATTTGTTACTGCATCCTTCTACAAGTTTGGTAGACATAAATAATCAAAGTGATCCTCAGGCTGCATGTCTAACTGCATCCTTCTGCAAGTTTGATTGATATAAATGTTTAATTTCATTCCTAGTCTGCTAATATTGAGAAATGAATATGTTTGTGTGCAGCTAGCTAAGATCCTAATATCAATTTATAGAATATGATGTCATCATGAGTGATTGCACCCATCTACAGGTGGTTCATATAAAATTTCGAATTGGTAATCTGGCTTCTAACGGTGGGTAATGAACGTGCTTGTCCACAGTTCGGTAGAAGCTCATAATCTCCAGTGACATAATCTAACATGCTCATGCGTGACTTCAGCCTTCTGCGAGATCACTTGATATAAAAGTTTAAACTAATTCTCCGGCTGCTAACGATGAGTTAGAAATATGCTTGTATGTAGTTAGCTAGGAGCTCTTAATCTCTAGTGATTGGATCTGGCGTGCTCATCTTTTACTACAACTTTCTAGCTGCTAACAATGGATAATGAAGATGTGTGTGCGAACATAGCTAGCAGCTATTAATCCCCAGTGAGTACATATTTCTGTATGTTTGGTTGATATAAAGATCAATTTGATTCTCATGGTTCTAACAATGGGTATTGAACATGGTTTTGCGCAGTTAGCTAGGAGCTCTTAATCTTCAGTGACGGAATCTGAAGTGCTCCTGTCTGACTGCATCCTTCTGCAAGTTTTGTTGTTATAAATATTCAATTTGATTCTCCGGCTGCTAACGTTGAGAAGTGAACATGTTCATGTGCAGTTAGCTAGGAGCTCCTAATATCAATTTACAGAATATGACGTGCTAATGTGTGATTGCATCCATCTGCAGGTTTCTCATATAAAATTTGAAAGTAGTAATCTGGCTGCTATTGGTGGGTAGTGAACATGCTTCTGCACAGATAGCTAGCAGGTCATAATCTTCAGTGGCATAATCTAATGTGCTCATGTGTGACTGCATCTTTCTGCGTGATAATGTGATATAAAAGTTCAAAGTGATTCTCCGGCTGCTAATGATGAGTAACAAATATGTTTGTGCGCAGTTAGCTAGGAGATGTTAACCTCTAGTGACAGAATCTGACCGTCTCATGTTTTACTGCAACTTTATTGCTGCTAACAATGGATAATTAACATGTGTGCGCGAACATACCTAGTAGGTCTTAATCTCAAGCGACCAACCTAATAGTATTGATGTTTGACAGTATCCGTTTGCAATGTGGGTTATTATAAAAGTTAAGTTGATTCCTTGGCTGCTAATGATGGATAACGAAGATGTTTGTGGGCACTTAACTGAGAGCTCTTAATCTTCGGTGAAAAATATAACTGTGTTGTGTGACTGGATACTTATGAGTACTGGTTATTATTTTATCTTATATAATTTTTCTCCTATTTATCATGTTTCTTACACGGTAAATATTAAAATAGATATGTACAATTTTCATTTTGTACATGATTATATTACTATTAAGTAATAAAACTATTATAAAAAATGATAGTAATTAGTTTTCTCTCATTGTCATGTTTATCAGTTGGACTTGGAGCTCCGAGGTCACCAACAAAACTACACATATGTTTGTATGCTCGCTAGTAGAATATCTCTCTGTCTTTCGTGTATGTCTTATGTTCTAGTTTTTTCTATATCTATTGTCCTCATACAAAAAGTTCAAATTGCTTCCATGCTTTCTTGCATATGTTTGTAGCAGGATCCATCTTTTGCTATGAAAATATTTTTTTTCAAACCCGTGACCAACAGACCATCAAGCATTTAGTTCTACCAATCAACACACATTGACACGTTAGAATTCAGCAAGGCCTTAGATATCCGTAATTAAATGAAGAAAAAGTCTTAAATCAATCTATATATTTCCACTTAGATTTCCATAAAGAATGGCTTATTAAAACTAACTTTAGCAGGAGATATAATTACTTGAACATCCTAACCATGATTTCATTCTATCTTCTGATAATTCTAGACTCTCTAGCTAATGTTACACCAAGTATGTAGATAAATATATCAACATCTAGATAATGTAATCAATAGAATTAGATTAATCATGAATTAATGATGTATATTTTTTATATGGAATAAATTTGGTATTGTAGATAGAGATAACTTTTTATATAAACAATATCAAAATTTTCATCATCCGTCTTTAAAAACATCTTATATGCACAAGTGGAAGACACATTTGACATCTCTCCATGTTAGTAAATTTTCTCCCATGTGACATCTCTGCATTTTCTCTCACCTTGAAGTGCATACACAAGTGATAGGCAAGGTGATTCCTGCGGCTGCTAACACTATCATACCTCAACCGAACTCGTAAAATAGTCAGTGAAGAAGAAGAAATAAGTCAAATGGCCTCGGCGATCCCAAACCAATGTCGGCATTCACAAGATTCCAACACTAGAGGTCAATAGCTCACAGAAAAGTGTGCACAAGCATATGGACTAGCAGCCGGAGCATAACCTTGTCCTTTTATATAACAAAAGCCACAGATAGATCTAGTCACACATCTACATATCATATCTTACCTTGTTACATACATACAAATATTAATTAACTATTTGATTGAAGCTTAATTTTACCCTCTTCCGCAGAGACATACGCATATACAGATGACCCATATAACCATAAATCGATATCTATATTGAAATTTTTATGTTTCAAAAGAAAAAATGATTGAAATGTGTGTATGTGTTAGCCTTTGAACATTTACATTTTTGTGGATGTGCATTGTGAGAATAATTAGACACCGGAGTTTACTTGGTAAATAGAACTACCCATATACAAGGCTACAAAATGTCATCTTTGTTAAACCTCACCATAAAACTACAAAATCAACACATGTCATCAATAGTAAATTTCCATCAACCTAGTTGATATCAGTGCTCACACGTAAATAATAGTTAACATTTCTTTCTAGCTATATGAGCTTGAAGGTCTCTCTTATCTAATGTGGAATGATCTAATGTTTTCATGTGCGATTGTATCATTCTATATTTTTTGCTTCATTTAAAAGGTCAGTGTGATTATCTAGCTACTAACAATGGTTTACATACATGAATGTGCGCATGACCGACCCTCAGTGTCCTCAGGTGTGGCTGTATCTTCTGATGTTATTGCTTATACAAAAGATCTAGTTGATTTCTGCTTGCGGCAAACGATAGGTAATGATCATAAATTTAGGATTGTGGACACTAAACTAGGAGCCCTTAATCTCCAGTGATACAATGTAACTTGCCGATGTGTGTCTACATGCTTCTGCAAGTTTGGTTCATATAAAAGGTCAAAGTGATTCTCTGGCTGCTAACGATAAGTAGTGAACATGTTTGTGCGTAGTTATCTTGGAGCTCTTAATCTCGATTGACAGAATCTAACATGGTCATGTGTGATCGCATCCTTCTACAAGATTAGTCTTGATATAAAAGTGACAGTGATTCTCCGGCTGCTAGCGATGGGTACTGAGCAGGCTTATGCACATTTCGTTAGGAGCTCTAATCTCCAGCTAGGGCATCTGGCGTGCTGATTTGTTTCTGCATCCTTCTACAAGTTTGGTAGACATAAATAATCAAAGTGATCCTCAGGCTGCATGTCTAACTGCATCCTTCTGCAAGTTTGATTGATATAAATGTTTAATTTCATTCCTAGGCTGCTAATATTGAGAAATGAATATGTTTGTGTGCAGCTAGCTAAGATCCTAATATCAATTTATAGAATATGATGTCATCATGAGTGATTGCACCCATCTACACGTGGTTCATATAAAATTTCGAAGTGGTAATCTGGCTTCTAACGGTGGGTAATGAACGTGCTTGTCCACAGTTCGGTAGAAGCTCATAATCTACAGTGACATAATCTAACATGCTCATGCGTGACTTCAGCCTTCTGCGAGATCACTTGATATAAAAGTTTAAACTGATTCTCCGGTTGCTAACGATGAGTTAGAAATATGCTTGTATGTAGTTAGCTAGGAGCTCTTAATCTCTAGTGATTGGATCTAGCGTGCTCATCTTTTACTACAACTTTCAAGCTGCTAACAATGGATAATGAAGATGTGTGTGCGAACATAGCTAGCAGCTATTAATCCCCAGTGAGTGCATATTTCTGTATGTTTGGTTGATATAAAGATCAAATTGATTCTCATGGTTCTAACAATGGGTATTGAACATGGTTTTGCGCAGTTAGCTAGGAGCTCTTAATCTTCAGTGACGGAATCTGAAGTGCTCCTGTCTGACTGCATCCTTCTGCAAGTTTTGTTGTTATAAATATTCAATTTGATTCTCCGGCTGCTAACGTTGAGAAGTGAACATGTTCATGTGCAGTTAGCTAGGAGCTCATAATATCAATTTACAGAATATGACGTGCTAATGTGTGATTGCATCCATCTGCAGGTTTCTCATATAAAATTTGAAAGTAGTAATCTGGCTGCTAATTGTGGGTAGTGAACATGCTTCTGCACAGATAGCTAGCAAGTCATAATCTTCAGTGGCATAATCTAATGTGCTCATGTGTGACTGCATCTTTCTGCGTGATAATGTGATATAAAAGTTCAAAGTGATTCTCCGGCTGCTAATGATGAGTAACAAATATGTTTGTGCGCAGTTAGCTAGGAGATGTTAATCTCTAGTGACAGAATCTGACCGTCTCATGTTTTACTGCAACTTTCTTGCTGCTAACAATGGATAATGAACATGCGTGCGCGAACATACCTAGTAGGTCTTAATCTCAAGCGACCAACCTAATAGTATTGATGTTTGACAGTATCCGTTTGCAATGTGGGTTATTATAAAAGTTAAGTTGATTCCTTGGCTGCTAATGATGGATAACGAAGATGTTTGTGGGCACTTAACTGAGAGCTCTTAATCTTCGGTGAAAAATATAACTGTGTTGTGTGACTGGATACTTATGAGTATTGGTTATTATTTTATCTTATATAATTTTTCTCCTATTTATCATGTTTCTTGCACGGTAAATATTAAAATAGATATGTACAATTTTCATTTTGTACATGACTATATTACTATTAAGTAATAAAACTATTATAAAAAATGATAGTAATTAGTTTTCTCTCATTGTCATGTTTATCAGTTGGACTTGGAGCTCCGAGGTCACCAACAAAACTACACATATGTTTGTATGCTCGCTAGTAGAATATCTCTCTGTCTTTCGTGTATGTCTTATGTTCTAGTTTTTTCTATTTCTATTGTCCTCATACAAAAAGTTCAAATTGCTTCCATGCTTTCTTGCATATGTTTGTAGCAGGATCCATCTTTTGCTATGAAAATAATTTTTTTCAAACCCGTGACCAACAGGCCATCAAGCATTTAGTTCTACCAATAAACACACATTGACCCGTTAGAATTCAGCAAGGCCTTAGATATCCGTAATTAAATGACGAAAAAGTCTTAAATCAATCCATATATTTCCACTTAGATTTTATATAATAAGGCGTATGTGTAAATTTATTTATGTGCATTCATGTTTACCTGTATTGCATAAGTGTTTCCACCACGAAGGTGGGACACAACATAGCATAACAATCACAATCCCTTATTATACTTCCTCCGTCTGGAAATAGATGTCACAGATTTGTATAATTTGAATGTATCTAATCACTAAAACACATGTAGATGCATCCATATTTAGATAAATTTGAGACATATATTTCTGGATTGTATGTGATTATCATGTGATAGATGCATGCATGTATCTACATGTATACTAATTTGTGTATTATTGTGATCAACTTGATGTAATATTTCGATCGGTACTTCATTAAGCTTAGTTAATGTGAGTTAATGGGTTATGTTATGCATATCTATTTGAATAAACTGCTGGAATAAGCTGGCGCGAAGAAGCAGAACTGGAACACGAGCACAAGGTAGCGGTAGCAGGTGGGTTGTGAACGCGGCCAGGTGCACGCGACTAATAAACTAATAGAAGCAGGCGCAGAGCGTACGCGGCAGGTACCGTGTTAGTAGTTGTGCGACTATTAGGTCCTTACCACTGGCGAGGTACCAGTCGCGCCCCAATTTAACATGCGATAGGTAGGCTTTTTTTTATTAGTGTCCCCACCACCGGCACGGCAACACCACCAAGGCTCATCACCAAGGCACAAGGTAGACCATCGAGCCAAGATTGTTGTGGGTGCCGACTACTTTGCCGTTGTCATTGCGACGGCGTGGCATACGTTGGTGTGGAGAAGGAGTGGCAGGGGATGGGAAAGCTCTGGCGAGAAGTGAGGCGATAGTGTGAGCCAGCGGGATAGATAAAGGGGAGCGCCACGCTAGCAACAACGTCTCGAGCTTTCTCGTTCGATGATAATGGAACATCGCACCTAACCCTGAGAGCCAAACAACGAATGAAAATATTAGTTCATACACATTATACGTATAAGCATTACCAACCATGGAAAATAAGTATGTCACAACTTTCCGAGATGGAGCATTTGTGCCCCTTTGATACTGGTTTGTCATAGACTTATAACGATTGAAAATAGTGCACGGTCATCATTTTTTCCGCCCTAGCTCGGACGATGAAGGAAGTACCAAATACATAGTTGTATTTTGCGCGCCAACGGTATCTGATACAGGGACCCCTCGATGAACCACCCATGACGTTTTTTTTTTGCTTGTCACTGGTTCAGATTTTCGGCGGCGAATTTTTGGTTATGGTCACTCATGCTATTACGGCTTTATTTTTCCAGCAACACAAAAGTATTTACCTATTAAGAAAGAGTTATCATGTACGATAACTAGGCACTTAGTTTTTTTGAAATATATATTAATATCATGAAGATCTCAATTACACCTAGCATCTGCAATAACACGGTACTCTGCTGGTATAAATGGTCCTCCACGTGGTCGCGATATAGGGTTTAGGCTGGAGAACCTTTAGTCCCGGCCCGTAATCCAAACCGCGACTAAATATTATTTTCAATAATTATGTTTTTCATTTTCCTTATTTCATTTTCCTAATTTTTTTTCGTAATTTTTTTCTTTTCTTCTTTCTTCTTTCTTTTTCCTTTTTATTTGACTTGTTACTCTCTCAGTTGGACAATTTTTAATACTAATTACACACTTAATTTGCAGTCAAGTTGTAAACTTGGTCATCACTTCTCGATTGGTCACCCATCCGCACACTACTCCACCCTCAACACACTTACCTCCTCGGTTCTTTCCTATTACGCTCCCGCGAATCTGATTGTACCTTGTTGTAAATACTACCATATCAATCATATTAACTCTTATATCATTGTGTCACATTTATGTATTTTTTAAAGCAAAAAACAATCTGTAAACCGCAATTGGACAAATATATACACTTTACTATTAGAAATATGTGGGGAATTTGAATATGAAATAAATTTTTTTTATTCATTTATTATTATTATCAAATAATATATGCATTATTCATATAGTATGGCAAAATAATTAATATCTTGAAATCTGTAAACCGTAATTGGAAAAATAATATATGCTTTATTATTAGAAAATGTGGGTGATTGAATATGAAATAATTATGTTTTTATTCATTTATTATTATTATTATCAAATAATATATGCATTATTCATATAACTAGCACAGTGGCCCTCGCAAATGCGAGGGCATCGTCTTCGTGTACGTTAATTCTTTGAGAAATAAGAATTAATTTTCATAGATATTCATGCTACATGATTACAATAATAAGATTAGGTAGATATAAGAAGGTAAGTAAAGTAACCCTTGTATTAAATATTTATAATATTTTCTATTTCAATAAACAGTAATGAAGCACCACAAAGATAATATCTACTTACAATTATGAGCATGTTTTCGGGTGTGGTAGATTTAGGCGCACTGAAAATGATATATGATTGTGACATATTTAGTTACAACTATGATTACGTATGTTGCCTACAAATTATTTACCCATTAAGATCTACTCACTATTATTTTTAGCACTACGATTTTATGTAGTTACATATCATGCCGATATATCAGATTCTGACTACTAATAAAATAGGGTGCATGCAATGATAAACCTATAAATTTCCTTATCTGAGAATTAATTCTACTTTAGTGGGAACTTGTAGATGTTTCTTTCCTTATATAACGCTTTGTGTGTGTGTGTGTGTGTGTATATATATATATATATATATATATATATATATACATATATATTTATATATATATACATATATATTTATATATATATATATATATGTTTTTCTTCTATATTTTTTCTTCCATATAAAAAATTCTATAATTTTTCTTTTATATTAACAATAATAGATGTAAAAAATACTTTATTATTTGCTACATTTTTCTTCTACTTTTATTATTATATATAGGCTATTTTTATTTATTTATTCAAGCACATTTTTTATTAAACATGTTCTAATGTAGTGCCCTTGAGTATATAAAATGTTGTAGGGTGTGTTCGGTTCTAGACCAAGTGGAATGGAACGGAATCATTCCGTACCTAGAGCTCATTCTTGTGTTCGGTTATGGAATGGAACAGAACCGAGTGATTCCTCAGGAATATTCACCCCATATGCGAAGTGCACCCATTTCACTGAGTCGGTGGAATGTGGAACGGCTGTTAATTTATCGCTCTTAATTACGAAGCACTAAACTAATTCAACCAAAAAATAATTAACCGTTGTTAACTATGATTTTGAGGTTGAAAAGGCCATTTGCAACTGTTAATTACGATTTTGAGATAAAAGATTAAAGTTTAACCTCGTTCGGGTCTGCTCTCCAATTCCCCAAACGAATAAAAAAATGATGTTAATTACTATTTTGAGATTTAAAGGGCCATTAGGTGTTGTTAATTACGATTTTGAGATTGAAAAAGCCATTTACCGTTGTTAATTACGGTTTTGAGAAAAAAATTTGTTTAACGTCATTCCATTCTGCTCTCTAATTCCCCTAACCGAACAAAAAATGGTACAATTCCGTTCCTCCTTTTTATCCAAACCGAACGCGGGAATGGAACCATTTCATTCTATTACACGCCGTTTTCCAGAACTGAACACACACATAGTGTAGTTGATGTATGTGTTGAGATTAATACATATCCAATTTCACCTCTACCGCCTTCTTAATAAATCAGTTTCGGTGTCATCCCTACCTGAGCAGTATTTTTTAAAAAAAATTCACACCACTTAATTTTCGTGTTAGCTATACCCGGTCACCCTATTTTTAAAGATCATAGTGTGTTGTACTGGACTTATACTCTGGCGATGATATTATACGTTGTAAGTGTGGCATGTGACCTGATCTTTTTTCTTGCCCAAAATGTCGTGAATAGTTGTTAAAACCACACGTTAGAGTTTATTTTTTATTTTTTGAGGTCTAATGGATTTGCTGAAAAACGCATTGGTGGTTTGGCTGACACGTAAAGATACGTCTCAATATGTTGACACCAGTCAAATAATTCAGATGATGTAGATTAGATGTATTTGTTCGAGTTTCGTATATCTCTACTCGCTCGGTTCACTAATATAAGATGATTTAGCTTTTCATAAATTCATCTATTTAGATACGTATCTAGTCTGCTTTTAGTGTGTAGATTCACATATTATGGTATGTATAGTTTACTTTGAAATATCTAAAACATCTTATATTTATGAACAGAGTGAGTAGTATATAATAGATAGATTAATATTCAAATAGTTTTATATTTCAGATATCTTGTGAACGGTTTAGTAAATTGATTTTCGGAATTTTGTATCGGCTTTTATGTATTGTACTCAAATTTAAATATAGAGATGTCTTTTGGTTATTTCTATATAATTACCGATGCACATATCTATATTAGTTATTTATATTTTGTTAAATTTTTAAATTAAATCATGGGAAATCTTACCATATGAATTTTTTTTTTAGTGTTTCTACCTAACTAAGCTAGCGTACACATCTATCATGTTTTCTTGGTGGACAGAGCTATTCATACGGTGATTGTTAGTGTATACGTTTTTTTTCCTAATGGATTGGCCTAGCTATCTATCCATAATTTTTTTTCTGAACAGAATCTGTTGATGATTTTCCGGAACTAATGGACTGGTATAGCTCTCTGTGCACTTTTTTTTAACAGAATTCTCTAACATTTTTTCAGACAGACTCTTCTTTGCAAAAAAAATTGTTTGCACGTTAGTTTAAGTGATTGCCTTTTGGACGTTTCATCAGCTACTCAGAGTCCACGCATCTATAAACTCAGTTAATTTCTGCGGATGCGTTCTTTTAGAAAAAAAAACTTTTAACGTCTATTAAGTATTGAACGTGTCAAGCGCAACCTGCGCCATTACGCAAATAATAATCTTTGGATAAATCCTAGCCATAATTTTTTTTTATCTAACTATCGTTATTTTCTGAATGATGTGGCTTAACGGAATCTCTCTGTTTTAGAGCTCCGTATTGTGCTTTTAGTATATAATAGATATGGTTATCTTGAAATCTACAAACCGCAATTGGACAAATAATATATGCTTTATTATTAGAAAAATGTGGGGAATTTGAATATGAAATAATTAAGTTTTTATTAAATGTTTATTATTATTATCAAATAATATATGCATTATTCATATAATATGGCCAAATAATTAATATCTTAAAATCTATAAACCGCAATCGGAGAAATAATATATGCTTTATTATTAGAAAAATGTGGGGAATTTGAATATGAAATAATTATGTTTTATTAATTTTTTATTATTATTATCAAATAAAATATGTTTTATTCATATAATATGGACAATTTTTTTTGACACAAATACAGTAGGGAAAGACTCCCTACTGTGTCATTTTCTATTAATATAATTGAGATATTTACAATGGGTCTTTTAGGTGACTACAATTATTACACACTCATAAAGTGTCAAGCCAGGATTGCATTCCTTCTCTAAGGCTAGGCTTAGCTCTATGCATTGTAAGGGTGAAGGTGGTTTTAAATCTAGTAGTACATGCCTACACATTTGGATATTTTGCATTAAAGATAGCATCATTTCTTTGGTCCCAAATGCTCCAGCAGCCAGCTACCATGACTTCCATGAAGAAATCCAAGGATAGTCTTTGTTGTGCTTCATCTATCATCTGATATAGGCTCATATCCACATTCCACTCCAAACCAAGTGCCCACCGGAAGCTCTGACTGAATGTGTATTCAAAGAATAAGTGCATATTTGCCTCTTCTGGGCAAACCTCACACAGTACACAATCAGAGAATTCCACATGAAAATTCTTGTGCTTCATTATCTCCTTAGTATTTAATCTGCCATTTAATAGTAGCCGAAGAAGTATTTATGCCTAGGAATACTGCAAGTTTTCCAAATTCCTGCTATACTATTTGGTGTTTCATGGTTACCAATTAGCTCCCTGTACACTTTCTTTGTGGAGTATGAACTGCCCCAGCTGAATGACCAAATATCATGATCCTCTGTGATTTTCAGGTCTAAGAATTCCTGTTCCAAATTGTAAAGTTCCTCATGAGCAATAGTACTTAGAGGTAGATGAAACATATCATATAAATTTTCATTGTATATCTCCATAGCCTTGTCAATGCTGATGTTCTGGTTTTTAGCAAATGAGTGCAAGTGAGGATATATATCCTGCCTTATGGAGTTGTTCCAGTTATCTTTCCAAAGGACTACTGATTTTCCACTTTGAATGTCCACTGCTGTCAATTCTTTATATCTTTCCTGTAATGTCAAGCAGTCCCTCCACCAAAATGATGTCTTTGGATTAATAGTATGAGGGGTACCTCTGTTCACATAGTAAGCTTGTCATATTAAATTAACCCAGGGTATATCTGCATGATTATAAAATTTGTGCAAATTCTTCATAAGCAGAGCTTGATTTTGTAGTCTAAGATTCAATATTCCTAAACCCCCTGATCCTTTGGTCTGCACATCATTTCCCAGCTTGCCAGGAACTTCTCTTGTATTCTATTTTCTCTGTCAGACCATAGAAATTGTCTTCAACTTTTTTCAAAATGAACAAAAATAGTAATAGGCACCTCGAATGAGCACATGGGTAGTGATTGTATCACTGAATTCAATAGTGTGAGTTTGCCAATGTAAGACATAAAATATGAAAATCCAGATAGATTTTTATCAATTCTTGAAACAGTTGGCATAAGGTTAGATACAGAGGGTCTTCTGGTGCCCAGAGGCAGTCCCAGATATGCAAAAGGCAGGCTTTCCACTTTGCATCCAAAAATCAGCCAAATCATTTCATCTCTCACTGTCAATATTGATGGGTACAAGTGTTGCCTTGTGGAAATTCACATGTAATCCAGTGGATTGACTGAAAATTTGTAGAACTTCCTTTGAATAAATCAGTTGTTGATTATCAGCAGGCATTATCATTAAGGTATCATCTGCATACTGAACAATTGGATATTTCTGACCAAAGTCATCCATAATTGGTAAATCAATATATCCATTTTGCAAAGCCTTGTTAATAGCACTTTGCAGTAAGTCAGCAGTATTAACAAAGTGGATTGGTGTCAAAGGGTCTCCTTGTCTTACGCCTCTTTTGCAGATTATTTTCTTTCCTGGCACCCCATTTAGGAGGACTGAAGTTGAGGATGAGTGGAGGATATTAGATATAAGTTTGACCCATTTTGCTCCAAAGCCTCTAGCCTTAAGCCTAGCAATAACTGCATTGTAATCCACTTTATCAAATGCCTTTTCAAAATCAATTTTCAAGATTATAATAGGACTTTTGGAAAGATGACATATATGCAAATATTCAAATGCCCAACCTAGCTAGTCTTGTATATTTCTTCCATTAATGAAACCATATTGATTTTGATGTATCAAAGGGATGTTCTCTTTCTGCATTCTATTTGCCATGAGCTTAGTAATAATCTTGAGGGGGAGACTAACCAGAGAGATGGGTCTGTAATCATTCATATTCTCTGGATCTGCTTTTTTAGGGGTGAGTGTGATGAAAGCAGTATTAATACTTTCCAGATTTATTTTTTCATTGTAGAAATCTTCTATGAGCTTGTAGAAATCCTCTTTAATAATTGGCCAGCATTTTTTGAGGAATTTTCCATTGAAACCATTTGGGCCTGGAGCTTTATCTATAGGAAAATATTTCACAACATTGTCTATTTACTCTATAGTAAATGGTGCATCAAGATGAGCAAGTTCAACTGGCAGTATAATTTCCTCCAAATTTATATTCATTGTGGCATTTTCACTCACACCAAGTCTTTCTTTATAAGATTCCCAAATAATAGCAGCCTTGTGATCATGATTATAAACCATAGCACCATCAGAAGATTTAATATATGTAATAAGATTTCTTCTATAGCTTTTTGTTGCAATAGTGTGGAAATACTTAGTATTCTCATCTGCCAAAGTTGCCCATCTGATTTTGGCTCTATTTTCCAATAAATTCTTCTGGCTTCTATCAATTTTCTTTTATGCTCTTGCAAGATTCTTTGGAAATTCTTTTCTGCAGTGGACAGAAATCTTAGTTCTTCCAATCCATCAAGGAGGGCCAAGGTAAAATTGCATTTAGTAATAAGGTTTCCAAGATTAGAAATATTCTTGCTCCGTTTCTTTAGTCCATATCTGAGCTTCTTGAATTTTCCCTTAATCATCATTGCATAATCTCTTTTACATTCAGATGAGGTTCAACAATTATTGACAGTGTCATGAAATCCCTGAAAATCTATCCAATAATTTTCAAATCAGAAGAGATTGGCTTTGGGGATATCAATTCCAATTTGCACATGAATGGGAATATGACCAGAACCCAATCTGGATAAAGGGAAGGATAGTCTATAGGGAAATTCAGAAGTCCAATTTGCAGAGATTATTACCCAATCTACTTTCTCAAGGAGTAGTGATTGTTGCATATTACTCCATGTATAGGATCTTCCCTTAAGTGGTATTACTTCCAAGTCATGAATTTGAATGAGAGTATTAAAGAGGAGCATATTATTTGTGTCTCCACCAGTTCTATTTCTATCACTTGGATTCCTCATCAAATCAAAATCACCAAGAATCATCCAATAGTGAAAGAAGAGGAGTCCAACTCAGCCATCCAATTAAAGAAATCCTCTCTGTTGTCATTATGTGCTGGCCCATAAATGTTGGTTAAGTACCAGGTTTTGCCAGACATTTTGCATGTGAACTCCACAGTAATTTGAAAGGAATTCTGGGATACAATCATTCCATCAAATATATTTCCATTCTAGACTGAAATGATACCACCAGAATTACCAATAGATGGAGTGAATGCAAACTTGTTGAATTTCCTGTGACAAAAATTCTAAATGTATGACTGATCAAATTGTTCTCTTTTTGTTTCTTGCAGGCATATAATACTGCAATTACATTCTTCCACTCTGCTTAATGTCATCCCATATCTCCTAGGAATTAATCCCTCTAATATTCCAGTCTAATACATTCCATGATAATCTCATTATATAAACCTATTAGATGTATCATTCTTAGTGACAGCATAACTAGCCACTGACAGTCACATTTAATCTCCATACAAATTATGCTCATTGGGGAGATAACTGCACTCCCATAAGTACCAAAAGCAACATCATAATATCACAGAACAAGTGAAACAATATTATGATAAACATGCCCAATATAGCTGGCATGGATGACATAACTGACATAAGTGACATAGTTCATAAAAAATCTTATACTTATTACAAAAGTGAATAAAGTTCTCATCCAGGAAGTAGTAGAATGACATGAAATATAACTAGGGATAACTAGGCTGTAGAGCAGACAGCCCCACTGCTGAGATGCATGATGGCTACACATCTATCCACTTTTGGCAAGTAATTTTTCCTCAGAAACCTCACTAGGAGGGATCTGGCACTGTTCAACTTCGTTGACTGAATTTTTTGATGGGCAGCTCTGGTGGTGGTGGTGCAGACTTGTCAATGACATCCATTTCAAATTCATTGGTGAGATTTTTCTTGGTCTTCCTTGTTGCTATCTTCTTCTTTTCCGTCTCCTTTTGTTTCTTGCTATTCTTCTATAAATCCTTCTCAGCTTCCCTGGCAAGTGCAGCATTAGTAGCCTCTTTATACATATATCATGCATTAATGACAAGAACTCATCGGCTGCGTCTGACCTCCTTGACATCAACTGGTACCTCTTCATTCTTCCTCTTGTAAGCAGGTGTAACAATAGGTGTTGTGCTGGTGAGGTGTTGTTCATTCAGTGTGTCAGCCATATCAATATCAGAGCCCATAGGGTCAAGGTCAACAACCACATTAGCAGATGTGTTTAGAGCAGACAAAATACCAACAGTTTCTTCAGCATTGTCATAAATTTCAGATATAGTGACTGATGACTTAGCAATGGGTGCCTCTTGTGCAGTGTACACACTGATAATGCATTTCCTCTCAGCATATCCATCTGAAGTTGCATCAACCATTTGAATCCTAGCACTAGTGACACTTTCATGATTCAGTTTATCCAATGCATCAGGAAATGTGGTCAGCACATCAGTCAACATCTTGTGAAAAGCAGATAGGGCATCTACTGGTTCTCCATCAGCAGCAGGTGCAACATTTCCACCATGTGCAACATTTCCCATATTTGGTGCAACATTTTCACCCATAGGATTGTTGCCATCAACCAGGTCATCCCATATTCTTCCAAAAGGAACATTTGGCAGTGGGTGTGGGTTTCCTCCATCAGGAGGCAGAGGATCTTCATCTCCCCAAGTCCACCAATCAATTTAGCTTGCAGAATGTAATTAACAACAGTCCAGGAGTGTCCATGACCCTCATCACTGTCATTATGGCATAGTACTAGGCTGATAGGCACTTCTAGCAAATCAGGAAGTCTAATATTAACTAGGATTCTTGCTCTGTTGGATCCATCACGATTCCACACTAGAAATTTTCCAAACTCACTGACAGACTCAACATTGCAAAGCTTCTTGCGGGTAATTAACCATTATGAGCCAAACATCATGTGTGAAAGTGCAATTTCTATGGTTTAAGCCACGGTTTTGGGGAATCACCCTAAGAATGCTATCACCAATGAAGAAAGGGCTTCGATCTATAGTAGCATCCCTAGAGCAAGTATCAATAAACTATATCAGAGCAACCCCCATGGCAGAGCGTGTCATCTGACGAACATGGTGCCCCTGACCATTGAGGAAGGCACGGATGAGTGCAGCATCTCCAACAAACTGAGCTGGATCTGATTTGGGCTCGAGGATGATGACCGCCCAGTCATCGCAGTTGATCAGAGGGGTGTTGGTGAAGACGTGGAACGCTCGGCGTCGGTGGTGGATGCACTGCGGCACAATGTCAGTGCCAGGTGGCAGGTGAGGGTGGGGATCACATGGATAGTTGGCCATTGATTCGCCGTTGTCGTCGGTGAGGTGGTGGTAGCAGGGCGGAGGTGGTGGCGGTGCAGCCGATGGAGCAGGGTTAGGAGGCGGAGCGACGGGGGTCAAAGCAGGGGATAAATTTGTCTCTCTCCCAGTTGGTTTTGCTTTAATACGAAAATTCTGGATTTTCCTTTTATTTCTGAGACAGTTGTGGCGAATATGGCCATAATGATAGCAGGCCTTACAACGAACTTGTGATTTGCAGCTGGGCCTCAGGTTAAAAGGATCCAAACATCTAGAGCAGCCCAACAAAGGGAGAGGGGGACACGGTGGTGGATGGTTTAGAGGCTGAGGGCTGGCGGGCCGATTAGAAGGTGGGTTGTGTTGGGGTGAAGGGGTGGGTGAGACGTGAGATGGCGAAGGTGACGTGGAGGCTTGCCAATTTGAAATGGGAGAGGAGCGGGAATCGTGCACATGATCCGAGGAATGCGGATCTGACCTTGGCTGATTGACCACGTCGACGAATGAGCGTTTAAACTGATCGACACCGTGTTTGCTCCGGTGAGTTGCGAATTCCGGCAAGAAACCAGATGCCATTCTTTAAATTGTTCAATAAGCAGGGAGGAGTACTCAAAATGCCAATTTGCAGCACCAGCTCCCTATAAATGAAAATAACAAGTAAACTCCGGGCAAGTAAAAGAGCGAAGGCGATAGATGAAGAAACCAATGGCTTTAGATATGACAGTGAATTTGAAAACCCGATCATTGAGTGGTGAGACATGGAGTCTAGCTCCTTCAGATCCAAGACAGGATTGGAGTGCAATTTGCACATTGGGTAGATCTAGACGAAAAGTGGCACGGCCAAAAGACACCACAAGGTGGAAACCATCAAGAGAGGGAGGATGAATTGGGGTAGAGAAGATGGAACGGACCTTACTCACAAGTGTGATCCCATGGTTGAAATCCAGAGATGCAGAGATGGCTTGATGATCCATACATGCACCAATCTAGTGGAGGAATCCATTGGTTGTCGCCGATGAGAGGGGAGTCACCGTGGGAGTCGCCGTGGGAGGGAGAGTCACCATTTTCGTCGCCTCTAGGCCTAACCCGACTGTTGCTAGGTGCTGGTTGATACGTCTCCGACGTATCGATAATTTCTTATGTTCCATGCCACATTATTGATATTATCTACATGTTTTATGCACACTTTATGTCATATTCGTGCATTTTCTGGAACTAACCTATTAACAAGATGCCGGTTCCTGTTTTCTGTTTTTGGTTTCAGAAATCCTAGTAACGAAATATTCTCGGAATCGGACGAAATCAACGCCTGGTTCCTATTTTGCCCGGAAGCATCCAGAACACCCGAGAGTCACCGAGGGGGCACAGCCACCCAAACCCTAGGCCGGCGCGGCCCCGCGCCACCCTATGGTGTGGGCACCCCTTCGACCCTCTGGCGCCGCCTCTTCGCCTATTTAAAGCCTCCGTCGCGAAAACCCTGATACGTTCGACGAAAACCACCGAAACCTTCCAGAGCCACCGCCATCGCGAAGCCAAGATCTGGGGACAGAGTCTCTGTTCCGGCACGCTGCCGGAGCGGGGAAGTGCCCCGAAGGCTTCTCCATCGACACCGCTGCCATCTCCACCGCCATCTTCATCACCGCGCTGCTCCCATGAGGAGGGAGTAGTTCTCCATCAAGGCTCGGGGCTGTACCGGTAGCTATGTGGTTCATCTCTCTCCTATGTACCTCAATACAATGATCTCATGAGCTGCTTTACATGATTGAGATTCATATGAGTTTGTATCACAATTTATCTATGTGCTACTCTAGCAAAGTTATTAAAGTAGTTCTATTCCTCCCGCACGTGTGTAAAGGTGACAGTGTGTGCACCGTGTTAGTA
This sequence comes from Lolium multiflorum, assembly GCA_030979885.1. Classification (NCBI taxonomy): domain Eukaryota; kingdom Viridiplantae; phylum Streptophyta; class Magnoliopsida; order Poales; family Poaceae; genus Lolium; species Lolium multiflorum. Next base: position 43,278,393 of record CM061748.1, on the reverse strand, counting down.
CTTGGTTTATGCTATGATCATGATCTCTTGTAGATTGCGAAGTTAACTATTGCTATGATAATATTGATGTGATCTATTCCTCCTACATATGCATGAAGGTGACAGTGTGCATGCTATGTTAGTACTTGGTTTAGTCTGTTGATCTATCTTACACTATAAGGTTACTAAATATGAACAAATTGTGGAGCTTGTTAACTCCGGCATTGAGGGTTCGTGTAATCCTACGCAATGCGTTCATCATCCAACAAGAGTGTAGAGTATGCATTTATCTGTTCTTTATGTGATCAATGTTGAGAGTGTCCACTAGTGAAAGTCTAATCCCTAGGCCTTGTTCCTAAATACTGCTTACTGCTTGTTTACTGTTTTACTGCGTTACTACTGCTGCAATACCACCACCATCAACTACACGCCACAAGCTATTTTCTGGCACCGTTGCTACTGCTCATATATATTCATACCACCTGTATTTCACTATCTCTTCGCCGAACTAGTGCACCTATTTGGTGTGTTGGGGACACAAGAGACTTCTTGCTTTGTGGTTGCAGGGTTGCATGAGAGGGATATCTTTGACCTCTTCCTCCCGAGTTCGATAAACCTTGGGTGATCCACTTAAGGGAAAACTTGCTGCTGTTCTACAAACCTCTGCTCTTGGAGGCCCAACACTGTCTACAGGAAAAGGAGGGGGAAGTAGACATCAAGCTATTTTCTGGCGCCGTTGCCGGGGACCACTACACAATTTCCTCCCTCGTCAACCCCGCGCCAGTCCTGGACAGCATCAAGTATTTTCCGGCGCCGTTGCCGGGAGGAAAGGTAAAAGGTACTCACACTCCGGACCTCGGCTACCAAGCTATTTTCCGGCGCATTGTAAGTACTCGAAGCTATTTCCTTTAGATCCTGCAATTGCATCTTTTTGTTTCTTGTTTACACTAGTTTGGCATAATGGACAACAATGAGCTTTTTACTCTATTTCCTGATTTAAGACATGGATGGTTTGATCCGAAAATTAAAAAACCCATGGAACATGTTAGTATGAACACTTTGAATACCATTGTTGCTAATGATATGGAAAATTCTAAGCTTGGGGAAGCTGGTTTTGATGAGCATGATCTTTTTAGTCCACCAAGCATTGAGGAGAAAATTTTCTTTGATGATACTTTGCCTCCTATTTATGATGATTATAATGATATTGGTCTTTTAGTGCCGCCTACTATGGAGAGTAAATTTGATTATGATTACAATATGCCTCCTATATTTGATGATAGCTACTTTGCTGAATTTGCTCCCACTATTACTAATAAAATTGATTATGCTTATGTGGAGAGTAATAATTTTATGCATGAGACTCATGATAAGAATGCTTTATGTGATAGTTATATTGTTGAGTTTGCTCATGATGTTACTGAAAGTTATTATGAGAGAGGAAAATATGGTTGTAGAAATTTTCATGTTACTAAAATGCCTCTCTATGTGCTGAAATTTTTGAAGCTATACTTGTTTTATCTTCCTATGCTTGTTACTTTGCTCTTCATGAACTTGTTTATTTACAAGATTCCTATGCATAGGAAGCATGTTAGACTTAAATGTGTTTTGAATTTGCCTCTGGATGCTCTCTTTTTCTCCAAATATTATTTCTTGCGAGTGCATCATTAAAACTGCTGAGCCCATCTTAATGGCTATAAAGAAAAGAACTTCTTGGGAGATAACCCATGTGTTATTTTGCTACAGTAATTTGTTTTATATTTGTATCTTGGAAGTTGTTTACTACTGTAGCAACCTCTCCTTATCTTAGTTTAGTGTTTTGTTGTGCCAAGTAAAGCCGTTGATAGAAAAGTAAGTACTAGATTTGGATTACTGCGCAGTTCCAGATTTCTTTGCTGTCACGAATCTGGATCTACCTCCCTGTAGGTAGCTCATAAAATTAAGCCAATTTACGTACATGATCCTCAGATATGTACGCAACTTTCATTCAATTTGAGCATTTTCATTTGAGCAAGTCTGGTGCCATTTTAAAATTCGTCAATACGAACTGTTCTGTTTTGACAGATTCTGCCTTTTATTTCGCATTGCCTCTTTTGCTATGTTGGATGAATTTCTTTGATCCATTAATGTCCAGTAGCATTATGCAATGTCCAGAAGTGTTAAGAATGATTGTGTCACCTCTGAATATGTTAATTTTTATTGTGCACTAACCCTCTAATGAGTTGTTTCGAGTTTGGTGTGGAGGAAGTTTTCAGGGATCAAGAGAGGAGTATGATGCAACATGATCAAGGAGAGTGAAAGCTCTAAGCTTGGGGATGCCCCGGTGGTTCACCCCTGCATATTTCAAGAAGACTCACTTGGGATGCCCAAGGCATCCCCTTCATCGACAACATTATCGGTTCCTCCCGAAACTATATTTTTATTCCGTCACATCTTATGTGCTTTACTTGGAGCGTCTGTGTGCTTTTGTTTTTGTTTTTGTTTGAATAAATGCTTTTGTGGGAGAGAGACACGCTCCGCTGTTGCATATGAACACATGTGTTCTTAGCTTTTAATATTCATGGCGAAGTTTCTCCTTCGTTAAATTGTTATATGGTTGGAATTGGAAAATGATACATGTAGTAATTGCTATAAATGTCTTGGGTAATGTGATACTTGGCAATTGTTGTGCTCATGTTTAAGCTCTTGCATCATATGCTTTGCACCCATTAATGAAGAAATACATAGAGCATGCTAAAATTTGGTTTGCATATTTGGTTTCTCTAAGGTCTAGATAATTTCTAGTATTGAGTTTGAACAACAAGGAAGACGGTGTAGAGTCTTATAATGTTTACAATATGTCTTTTATGTGAGTTTTGCTGCACCGGTTCATCCTTGTGTTTGTTTCAAATAAGCCTTGCTAGCCTAAACCTTGTATCGAGAGGGAATACTTCTCATGCATCCAAAATACTTGAGCCAACCACTATGCCATTTGTGTCCACCATACCTACCTACTACATGGTATTTCCTGCCATTCCAAAGTAAATTGCTTGAGTGCTACCTTTAAACAATTCAAAATTTATCACCTCTGATTTGTGTTAATGTTTTATAGCTCATGAGGAAGTATGTGGTGTTTATCTTTCAATCTTGTTGGGCAACTTTCACCAATGGACTAGTGGCTTCATCCGCTTATCCAATAATTTTGCAAAAAGAGCTGGCAATGGGATTCCCAGTCCCAAATTAATTAACAAAAATAGACACTCCTCCATGGTATGTGATTGTTGGACGGCACCCGAAGGATTCGGTTAGCCATGGCTTGTGTAAGCAAAGGTTGGGAGGAGTGTCATCATAATAAAACTAAAATAAAAAGGCACTCCTTCATGGTATGAGATTGTTGGCAGGCACCCGAGGATTCGGTTAGCCATGGTTTGTGAAAGAAAGGTTGGAAGGAGTGCCACCCAAAATAAAATAAAATGGGAGCCGCTCTTTGAAGGTTTGTCTGGCAAGGGGGTTAGAGTACCCGCTACCATTCGTTGACAACAACATACACCTCTCAAAATTTTACTTTTATGCTCTCTACATGTTTTCAAAATAGAAGCTCTAGCACAAATATAGCAATCGATGCTTTCCTCTATGGAGGACAATTCTTTTACTTTCAATGTTGAGTCAGTTCACCTATTCCTCTCCACCTCAAGAAGCAAACACTTGTGTGAACTGTGCATTGATTCCTACATACTTGCTTATTGCACTTATTATATTACTCTATGTTGACAATATCCATGAGATATACATGTTATGAGTTGAAAGC